>CAWVOI010000112.1:0-385000 GCA_963930915.1 Forcipomyia taiwana | reverse complement strand
GCTCCACAGACCAACTTTTGAAAGGAAAAGGGATGTATTTACATGCGTGTTCTCTCGAATTCATACATCCGTTTACGGAAGAAAGAATGACTTTCACTGATAAACTCCCAAAACGTTTTCAGAAAATATTTCCAGAAGCGCTATAAGTAAAAGTTGAAACGTACTTTTGCAACAGGGATAGAGCGGTTATCCTTTTTGTGCCTCAGCGTTGCGCAAAAAGATAGAAGCGAAAGCCCGGCTGTTGCCAAAATGCTATGAAAGAACAATCTGATTTTGAAGAAAAGTTAAATGCTGCAACCCACGGATTCGGTTTTTTGTTGAGTCTAGTCGGTTTTGCACTTCTTTTTGTTTTTAATACCTACGAAAGCATTCAAGGATTATGGGGTATTGTGTTGTACGGAACTTCTCTTTCTATACTTTATTTGGCGTCTACTCTGTACCATTACACCAAGAACGAACGCAAAAAGTTGTTTTACAGAAAGTTAGACCACATTAGTATTTATCTGCTGATTGCTGGTACCTATTCACCTGTAGTATTGATTGCGCTTGCCGATAGCCTAGGTTGGACGCTTTTTTGGCTTGTTTGGGGCATCGCTTTGTTGGGAACTATTTTAAAAATATTCTTTACTGGAAAATTTGAAATAATCTCGCTATTGCTTTATTTGGTGATGGGTTGGTTGATTGTATTCGACTTTTCTTCGTTACGGGAAGCAGTAACTCCAGAAGGGTTGTGGTTGCTCATGGGAGGCGGTATGGCATATACGGTGGGAATTGTTTTTTATGCCGTCCATAAAATACCGTACAACCATGTAATTTGGCATCTCTTTGTGTTGGCTGGGAGTGTTTTACACTACCTATTTATATTTACAGAGGTTATTTAGATAAAATACGCAATCACTACAGCGATACACACCGCGACCATTTTTGAGAGGTTAAAGCTATGGTTTTTAGAACTTTCAAATAAAATAGTGGTAGATACATGCAGAAAGATACCAATGGCAACGGCATTGATTTCGTTGCTATAGGTTGTCATTATTGGAAGCGTTTCCATTAGATAACTTCCCAATGGGGTCATGAGCGCGAATAGTATTAAAAAAATCAGGGTCGTGCTTTGGCGATATCCTGCTTTAGAGAAAAATAATGCCAAAATAATAGTAATCGGGATTTTATGCACAATGACGCCGTACAACATTGCTGTATTTTCTGTAAGAGGCACGCCTTCAATAATTGCGTGAAGCGATAAACTAAGAAATAAAAGTAGCGGAAACGTCTTGGTTTCTGAATGCAGATGAACGTGCCCGTGTTCTGCACCTTTTGAAAAGAAATCGAGTACAATTTGTAGCAAGATTCCGATCATAATAAAGAGGCCAATGTGTTCTGAGGGTCCCTCAAAAACTTCTGGAAGCAACTCGAATAGGGTAGTGGCCAACAAAAATGCGCCACTAAATGCGAGTAAAATAGGAAGCTGCGTGAGTTCTTTTTTCTTAAAAAGCAAGGCCACAGCATACCCGAAAATCACCGATATAAAAAGTGCGATGTAGGTCATTAGCTAAAAATAAGAATTAAACGTTCGGAAGTTTCTTGATGAAAAGGGGCTAACTTATAATCTCCAAAACAGTGTTCTAACGTAACATCTGCTTGCTCGAAATACTTTTTGAAATCTGAAAGCGTAAGAGCTTTCACTCGCTCTACAAAAGTGAAAGGAGTGTCATTATCTTGAAAACAGATTTCTTTAAAAATATAACCGTTTTCAACATATCGTTTAATGTGGAAGGTAATTCCCTGTACAGTTTTAATTTCTTCAGGGACTAAATTTTTAATTATAAAATCGGAGTTCATAAAGTCGATGACACCGTGACAGTTGGCTTTCAACTCTTTTTTGATTGCGCGAACTGTCCGTAAGTTATCTTCTTCTTCTTCAAAATAACCGAAGCTTGTAAACAAATTGAAAACTGCATCGAATTGCTGTGGATACGGCACACACATGTCATGGACTCCAAATTTCAGTGTTTCTGTTTCATATTGCTTGGCATATGCGATACTCGCAGCAGACAAATCGATTCCCGTTACGGTAAACCCCATATTGTTGAGTGAAATGGAGTGTCTCCCTTTTCCGCAGGCCAAATCTAAGATGTGGTTGCGTTTTTCTAATTTTAAGAATGTTGTGAGCCGCTTCATGAATGCTTCTGCTTCTTCGTGGCCGCGATCTTTGTATAAGATGTGGTAATATGGCGTATCGAACCAAGAGGCATACCATTGACTGACGTTTTCTTTTTGCATATCTCAATTTTGCACTGCTAAAATACTGTATTTTTGTGCTGCGTTAAAGGAAGAAATCGTTTAAATGCTATCACGCACGCTACAAGTACGTTTGCTTTTTTCATGTCTTTTTTTAAAATTTGAGTTGAGACACTAAATAGTTATCCGCCTGCATAGGCACTACATATGGAAAAAAACTTTAAAATGGTTGCCAAGACCCTGTATGGGTTAGAAGAGCTTTTGGCACAAGAACTAAGACAATTAGGAGCTTCCAATATTGAAATAGGGACGCGTAATGTTGCTTTTGAAGGTGATACGGGTTTTATGTACAAAGTAAATCTCTGTAGCAGGACTGCCATTAAAGTACTAAAACCAATTACAGCTTTTAATATCTTCACGGAAGATGACCTGTATAAAAAGGTATACGATATCCCTTGGGAAAACTATATGGAAGCCGACGGAAGTCTAGCGGTAGATGCTACGGTTTATTCTGAAGTGTTCACGCATTCTCAATATATTTCATTAAAAACAAAAGATGCGATTGTAGATCGTTTTCGTGATAAAGCGGGTGAGCGGCCAGATGTAGACCTAGACCATCCTACACTTCGAATTAATATTCATATAGACCGAAACATTTGTACCGTATCTCTGGATAGTTCTGGAGCTTCGTTACACAAACGCGGATATAAAATCGAAAACACATTGGCACCCATAAATGAGGTGTTGGCAGCGGGAATGATTATGTTGACCGGATGGAACGGACAGTGTGACTTTATGGACCCCATGTGTGGAAGTGGGACCATTGCAACCGAAGCTGCGATGATTGCCTGTAACATACCGCCAAACCTTAATCGAGATGAATTTGGTTTTGAAACCTGGCCAGATTTTGATGTGGACTTATACGAAACGATTGAAAACGCGGCACTGAAGAAAATAAAGGATTTTTATTTTAAGATTTATGCTTCAGATAAAGATGCCTTCGCACTTCGTAAGGCGACTGCAAATATTAACAACGCCAACCTTTCAGAATTTATCGAGGTAAAAGAGCAAGATTTTTTCCAAAGTAAAAAGGAAACCGAGCGTCCTATGTTTGTGGTCTTTAATCCGCCCTACGACGAACGCCTCTCTGTAGACGATATTGATGCTTTTTATGCGGAAATAGGAAATACTTTAAAGCATGGGTATCCCGGAACACAAGCTTGGATGATCACCAGCAATATGGAGGCTCTGAAAAGTGTAGGATTGCGACCATCGCGAAAAATCAAACTATACAATGGTAAGCTAGAAAGTAAGTTTGTACGGTACGAAATGTACGAGGGGAGTAGGAAGGCGAAGAAACAGTAAGTCAGTACGCAGTGAATCAGTACGCAGAGAATCAGTACGCAGTGAGTCAGTAGGCAGTAAGGCAGTATGCAGTGAATCAGTAGACAGTGAGTCAGTACGCAGTGAGTCAGTACGCAGTGAGGCAGTGGTGATACTGTTATTTTTTATAAAGTGGAATTAGATACGAAATCGTATAACCATACCCCACGCCAAATTGGCTAAAGTCGTAGGTTCGGTTAAAGCCTGGAATTATCAGGTTATCGAAGTTTTCAGGGCGGTCTTCAGTGATTTTACGCTTCAGTTGGAGATTAATGGAGAGATACAAGTTGTTCATTACTTCCGTTTTTATTCCCACAATCAATTCAGCCCAATGCGCTGTAAGTCCGTTAAATTCGACATTGACATCACGTGGTGTCGTAGCAAAGGCCGGATTGCTAGTGTAGATATCATACTGATCTAATTCTTGCGAAAAAGTTGAAAACCCGTAGCGGAGTCCGCCAAAAATAGCATTGTTCATTCCCAACCAGTTATTGTACGCATTTAAGTCGGCACCAATTTTAATATAGCTTCCAGTAGTAATAGAACGAAGACCATCTTCATCCCACACCCGATCGCTCGTTCCCAGCTCTGCTGCGGCGTAGATCTTTTTGGTGAGTCTGTAGTCGCCATTTACCTCAAACCCCGTAAAACCCTCTTCAAAGGCTGTTCTGGCTAGTTTTGAGATATCTATCCCAACGCGAATTCCGTATTTCTGACTTTTCGGAACAGTATCTACGATCGCCGTAGTGGCTGATTCTGTAATTTGTTCTTGCGCCCATGTTGAAATTGACGCAAGCAATAGGCTAAAACCTAATAGAAAGGTGTGCTTCAATTTCATCTGTAATTTCATTTTGTAATACTTGGAAAGAGGTAATCCAATTATCGGAGTCGTCTTCCACTTCAGCAGCAAAATTGCTGTAAATTGTTTTAAATCCGCATGCCCGATTCACATACAATTCTTCTCGTTGATAAGTAAATAGTAAGTTATCAGCATTTGTGGTGGTTTCGTCATCATCATCATTCAGTGTAAAAATAAGCTGCGTACTATCGAATTCTGTATCTAAGGGAATGGCAATCGAATCTGTTGCTTCTGAAGTTCGAAATACAAAAGTGCTATCAGAATTGTTCTTTCGAATCACCAGATTGGTCACGCTTTTTCCTTGTAGTGGGTTCGCGTTGTCTTTAAATGTGATGATGAGTAGGGGAGTGACAGCGGTAAGCGGATCGCAAATATCGTCGCGCGTACATCCGGCAACCATGCTGATTACCAAAAAAAGGATAGTGCTAATTTTTACAAAGGCTTTCAAGCGTTTCTTTTTTCTAAAAGTACAACATTTTCTACGTGATGAGTCTGCGGAAACATATCTACGGGTTGTACTCGAGTTACTTTATACTGCTCGTCTAAAATGGCTAAATCTCTCGCTTGGGTGGCACTGTTGCAACTCACATATACAATCTTAGCTGCGGAAAGTTCCAACAATTGGGCTACCACATCCTTGTGCATCCCATCTCGCGGTGGATCTGTAATCACCACATCGGCTTTGCCATACGTATTGATAAATTCTTGGTTAAATACATTTTTCATGTCTCCTACCAAAAATTCAACGTTTTCGATACTGTTTAATTGCGCATTTTCTTTTGCTGCGGTAATCGCATCGGGAACCGCTTCAACTCCGATTACTTTTTTTGCTTTTTTAGCCACAAATTGCGCGATGGTTCCTGTACCCGTATAAAGGTCGTATACCAATTCATTCCCGGTAAGCCTAGCAAAATCTCGTGTAATCTTGTAGAGTTCATACGCCTGCTCGCTATTGGTCTGGTAAAACGATTTTGCATTGATTTTAAACTTAAGGCCTTCCATTTCCTCAAAAATATGGTCGCGTCCCGTATGGCAAATCACTTCTTTATCGTAGATGGTATCATTTCCCTTGTTGTTGATCACATATTGTAAGGAGCTAATCTCAGGAAATTTCAACTGGATTGCATCCAAGAGTGCTGTTCTTTTCTGTTCGTGGTCTTGATATAGTTGAACCACCACCATGATCTCACCAATACTGGTCGTTCTAATCATTAATGTACGAAGTAAACCTTCTTGTTTTCTAGTATTGAAGAAGGCCATTTCAAGACGTTCGCCCTCTGCCTTTACAAAATCACGAATGGCATTGCTAGGGTCTCGCTGTAAGTAGCATCTATTGAGGTCTAAAATTTTATCCCACATGCCTGGAATATGGAACCCTAAAGCATTTTTGTTTTCTATTTGAACATCGCTATCTATTTGTTCTCTGGTAAGCCATTTATTATCGCTAAATGAGAACTCCATTTTATTACGGTAGAAATACTGTTCGGCGGAGCCTAGAATAGGTGAAACTGTTGGCAACTCAACACCCCCTAGGCGTTTTAGGTTGTTTTCAACTTCTTTCTGCTTGTAGAATAATTGATGTTCATACCCCAGATGTTGCCATTTACAGCCGCCACAGGTTCCAAAATGCTCACATTTGGGAGTAACACGTTTATCTGAAAGTTTCAAAAAAGAAATGGCAGAACCCTCGTAAAAAGATTTTCGTTTTTTGTGGGTTTGAACATCTACCACATCGCCAGGAACGGCATTATTTATAAATACCACACGACCATCTGCTGCTTTAGCCACAGCCTTACCTTTTGCACCCGCATCAATCACTTCTAGACCTTCTAGAATAATTCTTTTATTTCGTCTCGCCATAGCCGCAAAAGTAGTGTGTTTCAATTAAAATTCTGTCTTATTTTTAGTAATTTGCGCCCAAGGATGATTTCTCTCCTCCGCTGAGTTTTCGTCCCGATAGTGATCGGGATTCGATAGCATAAAGGTACAGTAGGAATTTTTGAACTTTTCACTTAAATTTTTAAATGTTATGTCAGTAACACAACAATCCTTGTCGCAACAGGCGATAGACTTAGAGAATGAATATGGAGCACACAACTACCACCCACTTCCGGTAGTTTTACAACGCGGAGAAGGTGTGCATGTTTGGGATGTGGAAGGAAAAAAATACTACGATTTTCTTTCTGCCTACAGTGCCGTAAATCAGGGGCATTGCCATCCAAAAATTGTAAATGCGATGCATGAGCAGGCAAAGACGCTATCATTAACTTCTCGAGCTTTTTACAATGATATTTTAGGTAAATACGAGAAATACGCTTGTGAATATTTCAACTTCGATAAGTTGCTGCCTATGAATACGGGAGCTGAAGCGGTTGAAACTGCTTTAAAGATTTGTAGACGATGGGCGTACGAAGTAAAGGGTATCCCAGAAAATGAAGCGGACATAGTTGTTTGTGAAAACAATTTCCACGGAAGAACGACCACGATCATTTCATTTAGTAATGATCCGGTTGCTAGAGATAATTTCGGACCTTACACTAAGGGTTTTATAAAAATTGAATACGATAATCTTTCAGCTTTAGAGAAAACCCTAGAAAACAATAAGAATATTGCAGGTTTCTTGGTAGAGCCCATTCAAGGGGAGGCGGGTGTTTATGTGCCTTCGGAGGGTTATTTAGAAAAGGCCAAAGCGCTCTGTGAAAAGCATAATGTTTTATTTATTGCTGACGAAGTACAAACAGGTATAGCTAGAACTGGCCGATTGTTGGCTACCTGCGGTAATTGTAATTGTGAGAACAAGGATTGTAGCGGCACACCAGAGGTGAAGCCAGACATACTGATTTTAGGGAAAGCATTAAGTGGCGGGGCATATCCAGTTTCTGCGGTACTGGCCAACGACCCGATTATGAAGGTAATTACTCCTGGCTCTCATGGTTCTACATTTGGAGGTAATCCGATTGCAGCTGCTGTCGCCATGGCCGCATTAGAAGTTGTGAGGGAGGAGCGGCTTGCAGAAAATGCATTTGCCTTAGGAGAATTGTTTAGAGAAAAGATGAATGATTATATTGAAACGAGCACAATTTGCAAATTGGTACGAGGAAAAGGGTTGCTGAATGCGATTGTTATAAACGACAGTGAAGACAGTGATACCGCTTGGAATATCTGTTTACGTCTTCGAGACAATGGGCTTTTAGCCAAACCAACCCATGGGAACATTATCAGATTTGCACCTCCTTTGGTAATGACGGAAGCACAACTTCTAGCGTGTGTTTCGATTATTACTGAAACATTGAAGGAATTCGAAAAATAGTATATTTTGAATGATAGAAACAAAAAAAATGCGGCTTTCGGGCCGCATTTTTTTTGTTGTTGACTTGAATTTCGATTATTCGAGTCCGTATTGTTCCATGATTTCTTGATTCATATTCATGATTCCATCCGTTCCGAGTGTTGAGAACAAATAGATGGTGTAGCATAGGTAAATTACATTCAGTATAATACCGATGATTGCTAAAATCTTACCTGTTTTAACATTCTGATATCCCGAGTATTGTTCTGGGTTCGCCATATAAAGGGTCGTTGCCTTATTAGCCATTACCATTGCTATAATTCCGAAAATTAAACCGAGGACTCCGTAACAGCAGCAGGTTACGATAGATATGATGCCAAAAACAAGTATGAGCGTTGCATTGGGTAATTTTTGTTGTTCCATAATTAGAGATTGTTGGTTAATTTATTAATTGAGAAGCATTAAATATACTAAAAAACTAAGCGAGCTTACAAGTATTTATTCATTTTAAGAGCATAACTGATAACAATGATTAGTATGTTCAAAGCAATGAGGAAAATTTTTATTCTATTTGCCAACCGGAATTTTACAAATAGATTTAGCAATAAGAAGCCAGCTAAAAGAAGAAGCGAATAAATAGCTGGGTATATTTTAAATGCCGCTATAAATTCGCCTTTAAATAATAAAGCTGTGGCACGTTGAATGCCACAGCCTAAACAGTCTATCCCGAAGAGTTGCTTATTTAAACAAGGCAACATAAAATCCTCCAGGCCCTTATTAAACATAAGAGAAATTATCTTTTATTATGAACTAAAGCTTTATAGTCTACAGATACATTTTCATCAGTAGCTAACTTTATCAGATAAACACCATCTGCTAGGGTAGCGGTATTCATTGTAAAACTAGGTGCCTTCCCGATGTTTGTTTGTGTCTGAACCAACTTTCCTGTCATGTCAAACATGTGGGCATACTTGATGTTGTATGTTTCTGGATTTGAAACTTCTAATTGCCCTAATGTATTATTCTGGAAAAACTTCACATTCTGCTTTACTTCAGCAAGAATATCAGCTTGAGATTGTGCAGAACGACCATCTGTCATTCTGTACTCATCGTCTAACGGTGGGTCTACAACATAAGGACCTCCCTTAAATACGATGTAGAAACGATCTTCGTATTCTCCAGCGTTCAACAATAGGGAAGCCGTGTAGCCACCTGTGATTTGCTGATAACTATTGTTTTCAGTATCAAACAAGAATGCCTCAGCTGTAAAATTATCTTCTTGTACCACTTCTACCACAATAGACGTTTGTCTGTCTAGTGTAATGGCATATGGCACCATTTTTTCAATTGCAAAAGGAACTGTTTGTATTACGAATTGGTCGATAGTACCTTGTTCATTTGGGTCTTCATTCGGAGCCACTTCAACAGGGAAGTAAGCGTCAGCAAATACTGCGTCCATCGGGTGACGGGCGTCCATACCACGATCGTAATAATCGGTACTCGTTGCATGAAAATTCAATAATAAATCTCTAAAATGTGAATTTTCGAAATAGGTATAAATTCTCAATGAAGATAAGCCGGCGGTCGTTGTTGTAGGGTCTGGATCAGTTCCTGGGTCTGTCCAAGCTGTTCCTCCATTTCCTGGGGTTCTAAATACAGAGGTGCCAGGTGCTTCTCTTATAAATCTTCTATATTGATTTTTTATAAAAACCTGATCTTGTGATGGATCAAGCGCGTCTGGATTTATTGTTTGAAAATAGAAGCCTTGTCCAACAGGTGAAAATCGTCGTACGTAGGCGTTTCCAGAACTGCCAGTTGGCGTGGTTGGGTTACCTGCGCTGTCATAATTTAAAAAAGGAGCTTGTACAGCACTTCCTGGACTGGTTCCGTCTGGGTCACTTGGTCCGGGAATCCAGGTTGCAAACCCACCTTTATTATCAATATAAAAATGTGAATTAATGGTGCGGTCTTCATCCCAAAATAAAAAGGACTCGATTTCGCTGTTTTCTAAAGTTGAAAACATTGGGGCATCTCCTTCTTGCGTATCCCAAAATAATCTATTGAGATCTAATGCTGAAGGATACGGATTTCCCGTTAATACTTGCTCCATATCACTGCCAGTTACAGGAATGGTGTTGAATGAAATGGTACCATTATTAGGTCTTCCTCTAAAATCATACACAAAATCATGAGAACTGGGTGCGCCATTTCGATTTACACCTTTCATGATAAATCCTTGCCCGGCAGGAACCGCGGTTGCTTCTCTAAAACGGATCCAAGGAGCTGTAGAACCCACACCTCTTGTATGTACCCAACGAGTTGAAATTTCAAGCTCGTTTGTAGCTGTGTCAAAATTTCCGCCTTCTCTGTTTGTAGTAGTTAAGGTTTGATCGGCATCAGTTACACTCAATGGAGCAGAATAATCAGATGCTAGTGGATTATAAATAGGAGTATGTAAGGATAAAATACCAAAATTGGTATTTCCAGCACCCGGAGTTGATGAAGGTGAAATAACATCCCCAACCGGTGAAGCGAAAAACCCAGTGTCCCATTTATCACTGTCTGGATTTTCACGATATATTGAGAGATATCCAGATCCTGAATTTAGGCCATTGGAACCGCCTTGGATCAATTGCGCATTATTTCTAAGGTAAATGCTCGCTCTTTTATCTGCGTCTACAGTGTTTTCTGAAAGATTTACATCATCTTCGACAAAAATGTACTGATCGTTCACATAAATAAAAGAATCTGAGTCGTCTCCAGTTCCGGGGGTACCATTATCATTGGGGGCAACATACAGTTGGGCTATAGACATAGCCGAAACTAACAGCATAGCTGGTAATAGTAGTAGGTGTTTCATAATTTGGTTTTTTCAGTGTGAATGAGGGGACATTACACACTATTCCGCGATAAAAATAAAAATAATTTTCAAATTACCATAAGATTCCTGCAATAATCGTAAAAAATTAAGTGTTAGCACATTATGTTTTGTCATTTATGTTTTAAAAAATAAGGTTTAATTTTGTTCACTATGAATATAGGAGATACGGTTTCGGCCATAGATGATGCAATTTCTGGCACTATAAAGGCCCTAGATGGTAAATCTGTTGTTGTTGAAACATCTGATGGCTTTGAAATGGAATTTCAACGTAGTGAATTAGTGGTTGAAGGAACTTCACTTAAAAGAATGGTACGCCATCAGGATATTTCAGCAAACATTTCAGAAAAACAAGAGAAAAAAAGGCCAAAGCCCGAACGAAAGAAAACGAAAGGGAGAACGATTCCCCCTATGGAAGTAGATCTTCACATCCATCAGTTAACGGGTGCCACCCATTTATCTAATTACGATATGTTAACCATTCAATTAGATACCGCCAAACGACAATTAGAATTTGCCATCGCCAAACGCATACAAAATGTAGTATTTATTCACGGTGTAGGAGCAGGGGTTCTAAAAACAGAACTGGAATATTTATTTAAAAAATACGATCAGGTAACTTTTTATAATGCCGATTACCGAAAATATGGTGCTGGCGCGACCCATGTGTATATTCTACAAAATGTAAAAGACTAATTTAAAATTACTAGAATTCTGGCGTAATCGTTACAGTACCAGAAAAAATAGCACCGATACTACCAAATGGAATACTTTCTTGTGTAATCTGTTCTACACCATTGGTAAGCACTACATTGTTTACAGATAAATCGATATCGCTAGATGTACTATAGGAGTGTTCAATGTAGATCTCAATGACGGTCTGGACGCTCACATCAGGGTTTAAGTAGTCAGCCCCAACATTCTCATCGGTGATGTCATTCCGGGGGTCTAAATCCATGTTTGTATCTTCCTCTCTCGTTAAAACTCCATCATTATCATCGTCAGGATCGAGGTAATCTGGAATCATATCTCCATCAGAATCCATCGGATTCTCGGGATCATCGCCAATTTCAAAGGCAGTAGGAACATTGTCACCGTCATCGTCAAAATCGAAAAAGTCTAACAATCCGTCTAAATCTGTGTCTAATTGGCTTTCAGTGTCTTCGTCTATACCATCTCCGTCGTCACGCAAAGCAACTACGAACAAGGTTGCCGTGCCATCGTCTCCAATAAAATCTTGCAATACAGTTGGGGAGGTTGGCGGAATGCTATTACAAAAATACGCTGCGGTAGGAGCAACATCAAACGTTCTGTAGTTCAATGCGTTTTCAGAACCATTAAGTTGAAAATTTAACGTATCTCCTACATTAAATATAGAATCTTGCGTGCTTAATTTTAACGAAATGCTCTCATTACTTTCACTATTGATTTTAAAAAACACATAACTTCCTGGACCACCGCAATTCTGCAGCGAAGCATCATCAAAATCGAAGCTAGTGACTATAACGTCGCCATCATCACAAGCCATTAGGATCAAAAGAAGTAATAATATTGAAAGTATTTTTCTCATAAACATAGTTGTTTGGTAGGGTAAAGGAACATATTTCTTTGCAATTTAGCACTACTTAATTTTATATAAAAATGTATTTTTGCCACTATGAAGAAAGTGTATTTTGATAGTGCTGCTACTACGCAGTTGCGAAGCGAAGTGATACGATGTATCTCAGAAGTTTTAAAAACAGAATATGGCAACCCATCTTCTACGCACGCCTACGGGAGATCTGCCAAATCGCTCCTTGAAAATGCGCGCAAAGAAATCGCCAAACATCTTAATGTATCTGCATCAGAGATTATTTTTACTTCTGGCGGAACTGAAGCCGATAACCTAATACTCAACAGTTGCGTTAGGGATCTAGGTGTCACTAGAATTATTTCTAGTAAAATAGAGCACCATGCCGTATTATATGCAATCAAAATGCTTCAAGAAAAATACGATGTTTCTGTAGACTATGTGAAATTAGACGAGTGTGGCCATATAGATTATGACCATCTTGAAGAATTATTGAAATCGTCTGATAAAAAAACACTGGTAAGTCTAATGCACGTGAACAATGAAGTGGGGAATGTGCTAGAAATAGATAAGGTTGCTAAATTATGCCTACAAAACGATGCTTTATTTCATAGTGATACCGTACAATCTGTAGGACATTATGAAGTTGATTTTAGTGAAACTCCTATTCATTTTGCAGCTGTGGCGGCCCATAAGTTCCACGGACCGAAAGGAGCTGGATTTGCATTTATTCGAAAAAACACCGGATTGCAGCCCCTTATAGTGGGTGGAGCGCAGGAGCGCGGATTGCGAGCGGGAACCGAAGCAGTTTACGCGATTGCGGGTATGGCAGAAGCACTAAAAATTTCCTATCAAAATTTAACGAAAGAACGCGCTTATATAACCGAACTTAAAGATTACTTTAAAGACCAGTTGGTTACACATATAAAAGGTGTAAAATTTAATGGATCTTGCGATGATAATGAGCGTAGCACTTATACCTTGCTAAATGTCTGTTTGCCCATACCTCCTGAAAAATCGATTATGCTTTTGTTTCAACTCGATTTAAATGGTATAGCATGTTCTAAAGGAAGCGCCTGCCAAAGTGGAAGCACAAAAGGTTCTCACGTACTAACCGAAATTTTAGCCGAAGAAGATTTAAGTAAACCTTCTATTCGCTTTTCCTTTTCAAGTTTCAATACAAAAGAAGAGGTAGACTATGTAATCGAGGTGTTAAAAACGTTCATTAACGGATAACTTTTTTTACTTTTTTTCTCTGCTGAAATTTAATACCTTCGGAACACTTAAAATTCGGCACAATGGGAACGATACAACTAGCTACTACAGAGTTTAACGAATATTACAAGCGATATATAGATTTGGCTATTCATTTGCCACTGCTACAAGGTCTGGCAGATGGAATGCTTGAAACCCATAGTTTTTTTGAAGGTTTGCCTAGCGATAAACATGAATTTCGCTATGCAGAAGGTAAATGGACTCCCAAAGAAATTCTACTGCATCTAATCGATACGGAACGTGTGTTTGCTTACCGTGCCTTACAGTTTGCTAGAGCTGAAAATGTAGAGATTAGGGGCTTCGATCAAGATGAATTTGCTGCCAATAGCAATGCCAATTTGAGAACGATGGAAGAATTGCTCGATGAATACATTGCCGTACGCACCGCAAACATTGTATTGTTTACATCTTTTACTGAAGAAACCATGCAACGCATGGGTATTGCCAGTAATTCTCCGCTTTCTGTCCGTGCGGCGGGATATATTATTTGTGGCCATGAAAAACATCATATCGCTGTTATTAATGAGCGTTACCTTTAAATGAAGGTTTTTCTACTACTATAAATACTTATATATAGCTATAGGTATTGATAATCCCTTAACAAACTTTAGTATAAGCTTAGTACCATTTTCTTTGGGTTGGGCCTTTAGACACGTATATTAGTACTAGTTAAATTATTAATTAAAAAAGAAAGAAAGATTATGGATAAGAGGATAGCAATATTAGCAACAGACGGATTTGAAGAAAGTGAATTGAAGTCTCCTAAAGAAGCGATGGAGAAAGAAGGTTATACAGTCGATATCGTAAGTGAAAATTTAGGATCGATTAAAGCATGGAGCGATGGAAATTGGTCTAACAATTATCAGGTTGACAAAACAATAGGCAACGCTTCAGCAAAAGATTATAATGCACTGGTTTTACCAGGTGGTGTTATTAATCCAGATAAGTTGAGAAGAAATGAAGATGCACTATTATTTGTGCGCGACTTTTTTAAACAAGAGAAACCAGTGGCAGCAATCTGCCATGCACCATGGACGCTTATTTCGGCAGATGTAGTGAAAGGACGAAAAATGACTTCTTTCCATTCTATCAAAGATGATTTGATTAACGCCGGTGCCAACTGGGTAGATGAAGAAGTAGTTGTAGACTCCGGATTTGTAACCAGTAGAAATCCAGACGACTTACCCGCTTTCAATTCAAAGTTAATTGAAGAAATTAAAGAAGGTAAGCACGAAGAACAACACGCATAATTAGATTTGTGTGGAAAGAAAAAGAGGCCTATTGGCCTCTTTTTTTATAATTTATATTCAAAATAAGTTATTCTTCTTCATCAAGCTGACGCTTTGCGTCCAGATCCTGAATAGGCTCTTGGTAGTCTCCATCATCATAATCATCTTCTTCAAAATTTGCCATACTTGTAACCAGCTTACTGCTCACCTTCACTAGGTAAACGGTATCTTCGGTACGTACTTCAACGGCTTCAACCGTTTCATTTTGAGCATTTTTAAAAGTGATAATATGGTCGTCGTCGTAACCGTCAGGATATTTTTCTACCAGCATTGAAAGAATCTCTGGCGTAAGTTTTCTAAAATCTACTATAACACGTCTCATTGTGGGTTTGGGTTGATGGTTTGTTCAAACTAATTGTATGCGTTTCTCGAATTCTTGCAAGGTAAAAGTAAAACGTTTCCGATGAAATCTAAATTATTTTTTTAAAATTTTTATAATATTCAAATGCCTTATAAATTAGTGAGTTGGGCACTTGTTTGTCGATCTCGTGGGATCCAAAATTTTTCAAGAGCACAAAATTTACGACACCATCCACATTTTTCTTATCGAACTTTAATAATTCTATGATTTGTTCTATATCAGCTTTGCTGAATTTTTCCTTCGGAAAATGGCGCAATATATGGGCGGTAGTTTCTGAAAGTTTTGTTTTCGGAAATCCGGTTAATTCGCTAGAAATATAATTAGCTAAAATTAAACCTATTGCGATAGCCTCTCCATGTAGGAGTGTTTTTATATCATTCGATTCCAAACAATACGATTCGATAGCGTGCCCCAGGGTATGTCCGTAGTTTAACGTTTTTCGAAGTCCTTTTTCTGTAGGGTCGGCGACCACCACATCATTTTTTATTTCAATCGATTCCCAAATAGCATCTTCGATAAGTTCCGGACGATCTGGCTTGAACGGTTTTAAAGTTTCCCAGTACACTTCCGAAGCAATAAGTCCGTGTTTTAGCATTTCCGCATAACCAGATGTCATTTGGTTTGTTGGCAACGTTTCTAAAAATGAACTATCCACAAATACCGCCAACGGATCTTTAATAATACCTATCTGATTTTTTAGATGTCCTAAATCTACGCCGTTTTTACCACCCACAGCAGCATCTACCATGGCTAGGAGGGAAGTGGGAATATTTATAAACTCAATGCCTCTTTTAAAAGTACACGCTACAAATCCGCCCAAATCGGTCACAACACCGCCACCAATATTTATAAGCAGGCTATTTCGATCTGCGCCTTGTTCACTGAGTTGTTTCCAAACTTTTTGGCAGGTGTCTATGGTTTTAAATTGTTCGCCAGCAGGAAGGTTGATATGCTGTATGGAAATGGAAGTGCTTATTAATTTTAAAAGTGCCGGCACACAATGCAATGTAGTATTGGTATCTGCCAGTATAAAGATTCTAGACGGTTTTAGAATACTAATAGTATTGTTTAAGGCATCCCAACAGCCATCTCCAAAATAAATAGTGCCTCTTATCTTTTTAATTACTTTCATATCCTGTTAGGTAGCATCTGCCCTCCATCAAATTTTAATAGAAGCAAATTTCGGATGGTAAATCTAATTATATTTGCGCAGATTTATTCTTCTATATGGTGACAAATACACTTTTCAATAATACAGAAACAGCTTTTAAGTTAAAAAGTGATTCTGAACTTGAACGCGCCTATTTTCTGTTCAAAATGATAGCAAACGAACCTTTGGTTAAAATTGGAACCGCTGCAACTCGTTTTGCTCTGAATTTGCACCTACCGGTGGAAGGATTGATACGATCTACTGTATTCGATCATTTCTGTGCTGGCGTGAATGAAGAAGACTGCTTGCCAACAGTAGATAATTTGTACGAGGCAGGCGTTTATTCGGTGCTCGATTATTCGGTTGAAGGGAAAGCAGAAGAGAATCAATTTGATGCCACCTTGGCTAAGATTATTGAACTTACCAAGTTTGCTGAAAATAAAGAAGCAATGCCTTTTTCTGTGTTTAAACCAACAGGATTGGGTCGTTTCAAGATTTGGGAAAAGGTATCTGCCAATAGTGCTCTTACTGAAACAGAAAAGGGAGAGTGGCAACGAATCCGAAAAAGATACGACGAGGTGTGCAAGGTGGCTCATGATTGCTCCATTTCGTTGCTCATAGACGGTGAAGAATCCTGGATGCAAGCTGCTGCAGATGCGTTGTGTGAAGAGATGATGGAGAAATATAACAAGGAAACCCCCATTGTTTACAATACGTTACAATGCTACCGTTGGGACCGACTAGCGTATCTGAAAGAAGCACATAAAAGAGCAAAATTGAAGGGCTATAAACTCGGATTTAAAGTGGTGCGTGGTGCTTACATGGAAAAGGAAAACGATCGTGCTGAAGTAAAAGGCTATAAGTCGCCCATTTGTGAGAGCAAACAAGCTACAGACGATAATTTTAATGAGGTGATGCAATACATCTTAGACAATTTGGAAGATATTTCGCTATTTCTGGGAACCCATAACGAAGCGAGTAGTTACTTGGCAATCGAAATTATTGCAGCAAAAGGACTTTTAAAGAATGACAACCGAATTTGGTTTGGCCAACTGTACGGTATGAGCGACCACATCAGTTTTAATTTAGCAGATGAAGGTTTTAATGTGGCAAAATACATACCCTTCGGACCGGTAAAAGATGTGATGCCATATCTAATTAGACGAGCAGAAGAGAATACTTCAGTAGCGGGGCAAACAAGCCGTGAACTTACCTTGCTGAAACGAGAGCGAGAGCGCAGAAAAATATGATTGAATCGCTGTGATGGGTAGTTTTTTTAGTTTTCAGCAACCTCTAGTATAGTTGCAACTTTCTCACAATTTTGGATTCGCAGACGCACTTCTTTGGTTTTTGCAACACCATCGACAAGATAAATCTTACACGAATCTAAACTTCGATCGGTCTCAGAGAAATCTACATCACCGTTTTTTAATATTTCATGTACAGAAACCGTGTCAATTTGTGCGCGTTGCATGAACTCTTCAGCCGCAGCGGTATACTCAATTTTTTTTGAACGGATATTTTTAAGCGTACGCGAATCGAAGCCATAATCGCAGCTTGCTTTTTTTCCGCCGAGGAAAAAGAACAAGATAATGAGGCCAACTACAAATCCGGCACCATAATACGCAACACGTTGTACTAATTTCATTTAGGAAAGAAAAGTTTTAATAAATCAATAAGTTGATATCACTATATGACATATCGAACCAATCTGCTACCGCTTTATTGGTGAGTATGCCGCGGTAAAAATACAAACCATTCCGCAGACCACTGTCAAATCGGATCGCATTTTCGAGTCCGCCATTGTCGGCAATATCCAGCAAATAAGGCGTAAAGATATTACTGATAGAAATTGATGCTGTTTTTGGGTATCTAGCAGGAATGTTTGGGACACCGTAGTGTATCACGCCATTTGAGATGTGTGTTGGACTGTCATGTGAAGTAACCTCTGTGGTCTCAAAACAACCCCCCATATCTACACTCACATCGATGATCACGGCTCCTTTTTTCATGTTTTCTACCATTGTTTTGGTAACTATAATAGGAGATCGGTTTTTACCACGAACCGCACCAATGGCTACGTCGCAGCGCCGCAGGGCTTTCATTAAATTTTTTGGTTGAATCGTTGAAGTATACAGAGGTCTGCCCACATTGGCCTGCAGGTTTCGGAGTTTGGTAAGGGAACTATCAAAAACTTTAACGCTGGCGCCAAGACCTAAGGCCGAACGAATTGCAAACTCTCCTACGGTCCCTGCGCCAATAACTACTACTTCAATTGGTGGAACGCCACTAATGTTTCCGAAGAGCAAACCATTACTTTTTTTAGCATTCACCATGAGCTCTGCGGCAATAAGTACAGATGCGGTACCTGCAATTTCACTTAATGCTTTTACAGCAGGATAGCTATGGTCTTCATCTTTTATAAATTCGAAACCGATTGCTGTAATTTTCTTTTTTGAAAGGGTATCAAAGTAGGATTTTTGCCGTGTCTTTAACTGCAATGCAGAAATGAGGACCGTTTTGGGTTTCATGAGTTCAAGTTCCTCCAGCGTTGGAGGTTCTACTTTTAAAATAATCGGACAACCGAAAATTTCTTTGGTGTCTCTTGAAATTTTAGCTCCTGCTTCACTGTAATCACTATCGCTAAAACCAGCTTCCACACCGGCATCGCTTTCAACCAAAACTCTGTGCCCATGGGCGATGAGCGCACCAACAGCATCAGGAGTTAGGCAAATACGTTTTTCTTGAAAATAGGTCTCTTTAGGAAGCCCAATAAAAAGCTCACCCTTTTGTTTAGTAACTTCTAGCTTCTCTTCCTGCGGAAGCAATTGAGCTTTGGTAAAAGGGGAGGAGGGTTGTTTCATGATAAAATGGTTGGTACACCGAAGTTACAGAATTTAATTTTGAATACCGAAGGCCAAATATGGAAAATTAGTGTTCGTATTCATTAATGCCATAAAGAAGTTCCTTTAGCTTGCTGCCATTAATTTCGATGGGGCGGTACGCCGTGTTGAATTTTTCAATTGACAGATTTATATTTTCTTTCATCTTTGTGTATTCACGAGGTATTTTAGAAGCGCACTGAACTTCATTTTCGTAGCTACTCAACATGATTCCGAATTTCTCATAGAATTTGGTGCCTTGGTCTATAAAAGCATTGTATTGTGTTATGAACTGCAATAAACGGTCTATAGGAAACTGAAGGTTAATTTGCATGTTTCTGACCTGGGAGGGTTGATTTCCAGCTTCGATTGCATCATTCATCGTACCCAAATATTGACTCAAATCAGAACGGATGTCGCTCCATTCGTCGTTCTCTCTGCATGTTTTAAGGTTCGTTTTATATTTGATGGGGCGTGTATAATCTTTAAATAATTGCTCTAATTCGGCCATAATGGCTTCATTGTTTTTTTGTAGAAATGCAGTTTCAAAATAAATTGTATTAAGGTCGTTATGCATCCGTAGCGTGAAGTCTAATATACATTCTACGTTTTGCAAGCGCATCTCTTTTTCTGTTTTAGAGGTTTCATTATTTGTGAATAGAGAAACAAATGAATGGACAACAGCAGTATAAATGTTATCGCCTAGCAATGATGATAAGTTGAAACCCATTTTTTTATCTTTTTTCTCGCTTAGCAACATTTGCACTTCACGAAAATCTTCGTATTGATTGGGGTTCGCCATTTTATTTATGTCGTTTAATGTGCTTACCGAGGCGAAATGATGGTCGAGCGCTAATGTCTTGTCATATAATATTTTGATGATTTGAAGGCCTTTCAAGTAGCGTATCTTAGCAATATCAGATTCGTACCGACTTTCTATTTTAGCAACTTGATTGTTGATGTCATCCTTTTTTAAAAGTAGCTGAACTATTTTTTTTGTACGGGTAGTTTTTTTGAGATGTTGATTGATTTGGAAAAGCTTTCGTTCTTTGGGAGCCATTTCTGTATAGAATTCAATAGAACGATTCGATATTTCCGTGTCCATTTCATTCAGCAGAAGAGCAATAACTTCATTAGCATCTTCATTTCCCAGCAGCGTTGTAGAAAATAGCAGAAGTGTTATAAGCGTTGTTATGTGGAAAATACGCTTCATGTTATTCTAAATTGAATGTAATGATAAAGAGGTCGTTCGTCACTTTAATAGGGTAGGTTCCTGGTGAAATGAACAAACTGGAGTGCTTTGATTGAAGACGATTTATGATAGATTGGTTGAGGGGGATTCTTTCTGGAATTTCAAATTCGTATTCTTTTGATTTCTCCCATAAAGAAGAAGTAGTATTAAAAATATTCTGAAAATCTTTTTCTGAAAGCTTGCTGCGATGTACTGTAAAAGACAATGTATTCTCATTGATTAAAAGGAGCGAAGAATTGGCCACGGTACGATTGTTTTCATTGTCTATCGAGCACAATCCGTGTTTCCCATCACAATGGAAGCCATTGAATGACGCATTGACAGAAATACTATTTGGTTGCTGTGCGATACAGATTGTGCCAATACACAAAAGTATGGTGACGAAGAATGGTTTCATAATCAATTGATTTAGATGGGAAGTCGACTATGTCTTTAAAACAGCGTAGGATTGTAAAATCGACTACGTTATTCTTCAATTTTAAAGCCTCTGGCTTTCAGGCCTTCAAGTAGGCCAGGAGTATGACCAGATCCATAAATAATAGCAATCTTGTCACGGGTTTCAATATCAATTCGATTTAGGACAATATTATTTCTGAAATCTTGGAGAACATCATTTCTAATAGATTTTGAGACCTTATATTTCGGACAGATAGTCTCTTCGGTAAACTTTGTCTCAAAATCGCATGGAGCTAAAATAATTTCACCATAATTATTTTCATAATATGTTATCAATTCCTCTAAAGTACTATCTACATTATCAGATTGATTAGCTGGAACTCCAAGATCTGAGTAGTCAGGTTGGTCTATGAGTTCCTTTTTAAACTTTATTTTATATTTTTTTCCCCATACTGAATCCATGATGTTTTTGTATCCAGAACTTGGCACTGGATTTCCACTAAACTTTCTGAATTTTCTAAGCAGTGAATCTTTGGCTCCTTCGGCCTTGACCCTTTCAGTATAGAAATAGAAATTTAGTGCTGCCAGTGAATCGATTTTATATTTTAGATCATCGTAGTATAATTGTGTTCCTATATGATGTGTGGGTAACAATATTATTTTTTTGGAATCTGATTCCGAAAAATGCAATTTTGCTTCATCGTCATATATACCCAAGGCTTCAAAACCTGCATTGAAAAGCATGCTCTGACAACTGAATAATAGAAAAAAGATCGAAAATAAAATTAGATGCTTCATATGCTTTTTTTATGACATTACTCTTATTAGAAAATAAACATGAACGTTTTAGGATAAGTAATTTAGTTAATTTTTTCAGATTTCGACCCTATTACGTTCATGTTGAATAGATTAAATTCTAATTAATATTTGGTCACAGTATAATTATTAGAATTATATCAATAATCGCTTGCAGTATCTGAGCTCCACCGCTACTTCCAAACACCTGATTTAAATGGCACCACAGCTGCCACCATTTACATTTATCGGTACCACGAACCAAAGAGTTGTTATACAGTAAATCAGAATTTCCGCCAAATAGCGCAATCTCAGCATCCATGACACTTTTAGAATTATTCTTGGTGTAATTATCGACATATATCAGCGCTCTTCCATATGTCTTGTAATCTGCTTTTTCTAGTAGCTGTTGGGAAGAATAATTCGCATTTAAAGATTGATACGCTTTTTGTAATAGAGCTTCACCTTCTACCGGTACGGGAGGTAACGTATGGTTTGGAGGCTTTACCACTCCATAGAATACTTTATCCTTGAATTCTTTGTAGCTATCACCTCTTGTAAAGGCAGGACGCACAGTATTCACAAAATCAACATAGCTTTGTTTAAGGGCAACTTTAACAGATTCCTTCGTGTAATTTTTCTGAGCAACACCTGTAAGTGAGCCCATAAATAAAAGGATTAGTAGTATTTGTTTTATTTTTTTCATAATACAGTATTTAAAAACACCTACTCTTGCGCTTTTCGGTTGTCGCGGCCTGATTTAGGTGCTAAGGCGGGAGCACCGAAACAAACCGAACATTCTAAAAAAAATGAGTATCTTTACTATAGAAATAAACTTAGTTTGTTTCACACACACTGTGAGAGCTCCTACCTGGTAGGGGCTTTCTCTATTTTTCGTTGATTTCTCTGTGTCAGGCAATAGGGTTTAAGAACGTTACAAATTAAAACCGACCCAATCTATTATGGTCAACTCCCCAGTTAGTAAAAAATAGACTGGGCGGTTTTGTTTTTTACAGTACTAAATTGTTGATAATTAGCGTTTAAAGCAAGGAAGACAACTGCGATTTCACGAATTTCCTACCCTTAATTCTTGAATTTAGACCAGGTAAAGAATACTTATATTGTTGATATACAGTATTTTACTGTTCTTAGCAGCGCCCGCTTCATACACTAGCCATTTTCCCGTTATAATTTTGCTACATTTATGTAGGGGAAATCTCTTCTCGTCAACCATCAATGACATGAAGTACTACATTATTATTTTAATCTTGTTTTTTAGCGGACGCTGTGTAGCGCAGGATCTAGACCAATCGTATTTAAATACATTGGGAGATGAACCATTATTAGCCTTGTACGACAAACATTATGGAGATTCTATTGCCTTAGAGAAAATTGCCCGGACGTATCTCGATCGGGCTAGAAAGCAAAAAGACACCATTAAAATGGCGCGTGGCTACGATCGCCTGGCGCGTACGTTTCACCCCGAAAAAAACATTGCGTTTGCGGATAGTGTTATTTATTTAACGAAAAATTTTGAACATAGGACTTATCCGGCAATGGGATATTTTTTAAAAGCTTACTGGCACCAAGAACTAGGAAATTTTAACGATTATTATATAAATACCGTAAAAGGATATAATAAAGCAATTTTAAATGAAAACGTTGTTTTACAAACTTATGCAGCAAATACATTAGTATTTTATAAGGCTGTTTGGGGCGACGCTCTGGATGCACTGCATTTACAAAAAGAAACTCACAATTTAATTTTGTCTGATTATTATCGTCATAGAGTTAGCAGAGAATCTAGAAAGACTAAAAAATTTAACATTGATAGTTTAATCTTAATTGATCTAGCCGCCTCATATCGAAATTTTGCTCATGCCTACATAAATTTAGACTCTTTAGATTCCGCAAAACACTACAATAAATTATTTCGTAAAACAGTAGATGATTTTGGACCCATTCTAGGTGAAAGTTTCATTGCATGGAATCAAGCTACCAGATTGGAAATTCTTTATAATGAGAAAAAGTATAGTCAAGGCATAGAACTTGGGAATTCTTATTTAAAAAATGATTCAATTTCTAAAAGATTGAAGCTTAGAGATATTTTGATTTATCTAGGCTTATCTCAATATCAACTAAATCAAAAAAAAGCAGGTATTCGGAATCTTGAAAGAGTAGATTCAATCTTTGAAGAAAAAGGTATGAAGGATTTTTTTCCATACGAAAGGCTAATTTACAATACGCTTTTATCCGAAAGCAAGAAAAGTGGTAATCTATCAGAACAAATAAAGTATTTAAATAAACTTTTAGTAGTGGACAGCGTATTAAAAAGTAGATATTCCTTTTTTGAATCAAATTTTATTGAACAATTTGAAAGACCTAAACTATTAGCAGAAAAAGAGGAATTGATATCAAAACTTCAGAAAGAAGCGACTATCCCAGATCCTAAATTGTATATGGCTCTCGCGGCCTTAGTGGTTTCTCTTTGTGTACTATTTTATTATTTCCGTAAGCGTTTAGTATACAAAAAACGTTTTGAGGAATTATTAGTCATACAAACGAAGAATCCTGTTCTAAACAGAGATAGACATCAATATCAAAATGAATTGTCGGCCTCAGTAATTGGAGAAATAATGGATAAACTGCAAGACTTCGAATCAAATCACGGTTTTTTGAAACAGAATATTACGCTAAACAGTCTTGCCAAGTATTGCAAAACAAATTCAAATTATCTATCAAGAGTAATTAATTTGAAAATAGAGAAAAACTTTTCTCAATACTTGCATGAACTTAGAATTGCGTATGCTATGAATTGTATATTAAATGACGAAATCATGAGAAAATATACCATAAAGGCGATAGCAGCTGAATGTGGATATAAGAATGCCGAATCCTTTTCAAAAGCTTTTTATAAAATCAATGGAATCTATCCGTCGTATTATATAAAGAAGATTGAAAGAGGAAAAAAATTATCTAAATAGGTCAGTTATCTGCTCCCATATAGTTTGTTTTCTACCTAATTCCTCCTCGAATTGAGCCAAATCGTTTCCGCGAATTTTTGAAAAAAGCTTTGCTCGAATTAAATAAACTAAAGGAACTATAATCATCATTAATGGTAAGATGTAAATCAGTTCAATTTCGTCAGGACTGGTATTTTGATTTATAACTGCCCATAGCTGAAATGAATACATGGCAATAGGCACTAATATAATCCAATGCCACCAATGTTTACAGGTGAAAAACCATAGAAGCAGAAGATATAGCGGAACAATTTTGCTTACTAAAAACCAAACATACGAGTTGATTGAAAAATATGCTGTTTCAAATGTAAAATAAGAAGTTTCCCAAACCTTTGTGTCGTTTGGGAAACTTTCATATGCATAAAAAATAAAAGGTGTTATTGCAATCAGCAATACAATTACCCCTCCAAGATATAAGGATCTATTACCCTTGGTTTGGGGCTTGGATTTTTGTGGCGTCAACTTGCTGTTCTGTGTTGTCATCTTCGATGCTTTCTGGGGTACAAGATACAAATAAGGTTGCACCAAAGATTGCAGCTACGAATAGGTAATTTTTAAGTTTCATAATACTAGTTTTTTGTGAGGTTTATAGTACAAACTTATCACGAAAAAACACAAGTATTACTCCTAATATCGCCGTATCTTAGTAGGTTACGCTTTAGGCAAAAAAAAGCATGCTCAAAAGTTGTGCGATTTGGGGCAAAATCATTTAAGTACGGGGTTCCTATTATGTATTTAACTACAGTCTTTAGTTCATTGGCTACCTATATATACGGTTCTACTTCCATTTTGGTTTTTTGTTAGTTTTATCATAGTGTTGCCCTCAGGCAACAATCTTTCAATTTTGTTGGGCCACTCTATAAAACACCAATGACCAGATTCAAAATACTCATCGATTCCTATATCTAAAGCTTCATCGTCATTTTCTATCCGGTAACAGTCGAAGTGGTATAAGGTGTCATTCTCAAGCAAATACTCATTCACTATTGAAAAGGTAGGACTCTTTAATGGTTCCTGGACCCCCAACTGTCTCGCCATCACATTAATAAGTGTTGTTTTTCCAACACCCATGTCTCCATAAAATAGCAGCGTTTTTGTATCGGCTGCAGCTAATAACTTACCAGCTATTTCCGGTAAATCTTGAAGTGTGAAGGTGATCTCCATATTTTTAGATACAAGCGAATATATATTATTTTAACGATAATAGACAAAAAAAGTCGATGAAATTCAACTAATGAAGTAAATTCCTACAAATAAAATGCTAGAATATTCTATTTAGGGTCTAATACGGCAAACGGTATCACCATTTCTTCTAACGAAACACCACCATGCTGGTACGTGTTTCTATAATAACTCACATAGTGGTTATAGTTATTAGGGTAAGCAAAAAACAGATCTCCTTTGGCGAAGATAAAAGAGCTGCTCATGTTTATTGCAGGCAAATGAATGGTTTTAGGGTCTTTGGCTGCTAACACGTCCTTATCTTCGTACGTTAGGCTCTTGCCGGTTTTGTAACGCAAGTTTAAGCTCGTGTTTTTGTCGCCTATCACCTTACTCGGATTCTTTACATTAATCGTACCGTGGTCTGTAGTAATGATTAATTTAAACTCTAAATCTGACGCTTGGTTTATAATTTCCATTAACGGGCTGTTCTTAAACCAACTCTGGGTGAGCGATCGATACGACTTGTCTGTAGAGGCCAATTCTTTGATAACCTCCATTTCAGTTTTAGAGTGCGATAACATATCAACAAAATTGTACACAACCGCGATCAGGTCTTCATCTTTGTGGCTTTTGAAATTTTCTGAAAGTCGCTTTCCCTGCTTCAGACTGGAAATTTTGTGGTAACTCCAAGACAAGCTCTTACCTAGTCGCTTTAGTTGTGCTTCCAAAAATTGTTTCTCGTAAAGGTTTTTACCACCTTCATCGGTATCGTTTAGCCAATAGTCTGGATGTAGTTTTTCCATGTCACTTGGCATCAGCCCAGAAAAGATTGCATTACGGGCATATTGGGTTGCGGTTGGTAAGATGCTGTAAAACAACTCTTCCTTTTTCTTTTTGTAACTATTGTTTAAAAATGGCTCAAACGCTTTCCATTGGTCATAGCGTAAATTATCTACCACAATTAATAGGGTAGGTGTGTTTTCCAATTCTGGTAAGATTTTGTCCTTAAACAAGGTATGCGACATGGTAGGTGCATCTGCCTTATGGTCGAACCATGATGGATAGTTCTTGTCTATAAATTTGCAAAACTGCGTGTTGGCTTCAACTTTTTGGGACTCTAAGATTTCAAACATTCCAGAATCTTCTATCGATTCGAGCTCTAATTCCCAGTAAACCAGTTTTTGGTAGAGTTCTGCCCAACCTTCATAGCTATTAATCATAGACATGTCCATCGCTATCTTTCTGAACTCTTGCTGATAGTTAGAGGTTGTTTTTTCTGAAACGAGCCTAGAATGGTCTAAATTCTTTTTTAAACTGAGTAAAATCTGGTTCGGATTTACAGGTTTAATCAAGTAATCAGCAATCTTACTGCCAATGGCCTCTTCCATAATGTACTCTTCTTCACTTTTGGTGATCATGACCACGGGCAACGATGCTTGCTTTTCCTTTAGTTCTGCCAATGTTTCTAAGCCGGTAAGCCCGGGCATGTTTTCATCTAGAAAAACAATATCAAATGCTTCATTTTCAATTTCCTCTAAAGCTTCGGTTCCACTTTTGGCAGTAGTTACTTTATAATTCTTTTTTTCTAGGAAAATGATATGGGGTTTCAATAAATCGATTTCGTCGTCTACCCAAAGTACTTTTATGTCGTTCATATATGTATATTTGTCGTTTAAATCCTTGCGCTGTGCAAGAGATTGCTAAGTTTGTGTTGTATGATGTAAGCGGAGGGGCACAAGTAGTATTTATAACACCAAAATTACCTTGCAAGTATCTCAAAAAAGCTAATTAAAGGTTAAAGTTTGAAGTCAAGAAATAAACTCAAAATTATAAACGATCCTATCTACGGGTTTATTACGGTTCCGTCTGAATTAATCTTCGAACTGATCGAGCATCGTTATTTTCAACGTTTGCGTAGAATCTCGCAAATGGGGATGAGCTATCTGGTGTATCCAGGGGCCCACCATACACGTTTCCACCACGCCTTGGGAGCCATGTTTTTGATGCAAAAAGCTGTGCGGGTGTTGCGTTCTAAAAACACCGAAATTTCTGATGAAGAGGAACATGCCCTCTATATCGCTATTTTGCTACACGACATAGGCCATGGGCCATTTAGCCATGCTATGGAGCACAGTATTGTTGAAAACGTTTCACACGAGCATATTTCGCTGTTGATGATGGAAGTTCTGAACAATGAGTTTAATGGAGCGCTCACCCTGGCAATCACCATCTTCAAAAACAACTACCATAAATCGTTTTTGCACCAGTTAGTGTCTGGGCAATTAGACATGGACCGCCTAGATTACCTGAAAAGAGATAGTTTTTATACCGGTGTATCTGAAGGTTCGGTAAATGCTGAACGGCTTATCACCATGCTGCATGTAAAGCATGACAAGTTGGTGGTAGAAGAAAAGGGTATCTATTCAGTAGAAAAATTTATCGTTGCCAGAAGGCTTATGTATTGGCAAGTGTACCTACATAAAACAAGTCTTGTGGCAGAACAGCTGTTAGTGCGACTGCTCAAACGTGCCAAAGAGCTATCTGAAGATGGAGTGGTTTTGCCGGCAAGCGAATCATTATCTTTTTTCTTGAAGAACCACATAGCAAAGGAGGATTTCTCTACGGAAATATTAGACACCTTCGCCAAATTAGACGACTACGATATTATTTCGGCCATGAAAGCATGGTCTACCAACGACGATTTCGTGTTGGGAGAACTCTCTAGAATGCTACTAAACCGGGATTTGTTGAAGATAAAACTTAAAAATAAACCTATTTCCGAAGAAAAAGTACAACAGAAAATTGAAATAGTAGCAAATAAGCACAATCTCACTGTACACGAAGCAACGTATTTTGTTTTTTCGGGTCTAATAGAGAATCAAGCGTATAATATGGAGATAGACACCATTAACCTGATAACGAAGGCAGGAAAAGTGGTAGATGTGGCCAAGGCCAGCGACCAACTGAACATTGAAGCCTTGTCAAAAAAAGTAGTGAAATATTATCTCTGTTATCCAAAAGCGCATTAGCGTTCGTTTTTTTATATTTGCAACACTTGAAACCTACAAATGAAATTTAAAGCCAGCCAGATTGCAGGAATTTTAAACGGCGAAGTAGAAGGTGATGAAGACGTCGAAGTTTCTAAACTATCCAAAATTGAAGAAGGTTCCCAAGGAAGTCTGACTTTTCTTGCCAACCCAAAATACACATCTTATATCTACACTACGCAGGCTTCTGTGACGATTGTAGGTTCCGATTTTGTTGCTGAAAATGAACTTTCCACAACGCTTATCCGAGTAGAAGATGCGTACAAGGCGTTTTCTACACTTCTAGAATATTACAACCAAGTAAAAATGAACAAGACAGGGATAGAACAACCTGTTTTTATCGCGGAAAGTGCTTCGTACCCAGATGACATTTATTTGGGTTCGTTTAGTTATTTAGGTGAAAATGTAACCGTGGGAGCGAATGCTAAAATCTATCCGAACGTTTACATTGGCGATAATGTTACCTTAGGTGATAATGTAATTGTGTTTGCGGGAGCAAAAATCTATTCTGAAACAATCATTGGTAATAACTGTGTGATACACAGCGGGGTTATTGTTGGAGCCGATGGTTTTGGGTTTACACCAAACGAAATTGGCGAGTACACCAAAGTACCCCAAACTGGAAATGTAATTATTGCTGACAACGTAGATGTGGGTGCGGGAACAACGATAGATCGCGCTACCTTAGGGTCTACCGTGATAAAAAAAGGAGTGAAGTTAGACAACCAAATACAAATTGCCCATAACGTAGAAATAGGCGAGAATACGGTGATTGCTGCCCAAACTGGAATCGCGGGTTCTACCAAAATAGGTAAGAACTGCCAAATTGGTGGACAAGTAGGTATTGTAGGCCATATTACGATTGGAGACAATGTTCGAATTCAGGCGCAGAGCGGTATCGGCAGAAATGTGAAAGACAACGAAACCTTACAAGGTTCTCCAGCGCTTAATTACGGCGATTTCAACAAAAGTTATGTACATTTCAAAAATTTACCGACGATCATTCAACGTTTTAACAGCTTAGAAAAAAAATCAAATAATGACTGATTGCAATGTAGCTAAACAACAGACCATCGCCAAGGAGATTGCACTCACCGGCGTTGGACTTCATACAGGTAAGGAAGTTACCTTAACCTTTAAGCCCGCCCCTGAAAATCATGGGTATACATTTGTTCGCGTAGACCTAGAAGGAAAACCAGTGATCGAGGCAGATGCCAGTTATGTTGTAAATACCCAGCGTGGTACCAACTTAGAGAAAAGAGGCGTGAAAATTCAAACTTCTGAACATGTTTTGGCTGCTTTGGTCGGGATGGAAGTTGATAATTGTATCATTGAACTGAATGCTTCTGAACCTCCTATTATGGATGGTTCTTCAAAATATTTTGTAGCGGCCATAGAAAAAGCGGGAATCGTACAGCAAGAGGCGCCACGTAACGAGTTTGTGGTAACCGAAGTAATCTCTTATATCGATGAAGAGTCTGGAAGTGAAATCACGGTGATACCTTCAGATGAATATCAGGTGACTACCATGGTCGATTTTGGCACTAAGGTATTGGGTACGCAAAATGCTTCGTTAAAGCACCTTTCAGAATTTAAAGATGAAATAGCCGATGCCAGAACCTTTAGCTTTCTACATGAAATCGAAATGTTGTTAGATCATGGGCTCATACAAGGGGGCGATTTAAATAACGCCATTGTTTATGTAGACAAAGAGTTGTCTCCAGAAACCATGGAAAAACTTCGGGGCGCTTTCAAAAAAGATAAAATTTCAGTAAAACCCAACGGAATACTAGATAACCTTACGCTGCATTACCCCAATGAAGCGGCACGACATAAATTATTAGATGTAATTGGCGATTTAGCTTTGGTGGGTACGCGCATTCGCGGAAAAGTAATTGCCAACAAGCCCGGACATTATGTGAACACTCAGTTTGCAAAAAAATTGTCGCAACAAATAAAACTTGAAAAACGGAACAAAATCCCGAAATTCAATCCGCATGCAGAACCCGTAAAAGATGTAAATGCCATTATGGATATGCTACCACATAGACCTCCGTTCTTGTTGGTAGATAAAATTTTGGAATTGAGCGACACCCAGGTAATCGGTCTCAAGAATGTTACCATGAATGAGCCCTTTTTTGTGGGTCATTTTCCGGGTGCTCCAGTAATGCCAGGCGTATTAATTGTTGAAGCCATGGCGCAAACAGGAGGAATCTTAGCGCTTAGTACGGTACCAGATCCTGAAAATTATCTTACATTTTTTATGAAAATAAATAATGTGAAGTTTAAACAACAGGTAAATCCGGGAGACACCTTATTTTTTAAGTTAGAGCTTATTTCGCCTATTCGAAGAGGTATTGTGCATATGCAAGGAAATGCATACGCAAATGATAAATTAGTAACCGAAGCCGAATTAATGGCTCAAATAGTAAAAACAAAGAACATATGAACCAACCGTTAGCGTATGTACATCCAGGTGCGAAAATCGCGAAAAATGTAGTGATAGAGCCATTTACCACCATTCATAATAATGTGGTCATTGGGGAGGGCACATGGATTGGTTCTAATGTCACTATCATGGAAGGGGCCCGAATAGGTAAAAATTGCAATATTTTTCCGGGCGCTGTAATTTCTGCGATTCCGCAAGATTTAAAATTTCAGGATGAAGAAACCACTGCCGAAATTGGCGATAATACGACCATTAGAGAATATGTAACCGTGAATAGGGGTACTGTAGATCGTGGAAAAACGGTTATTGGTAACAACTGCCTTATCATGGCGTACTGTCATATTGCACACGATTGTTTTGTGGGCGATAATTGTATTTTTTCGAACAACAGCACATTAGCGGGGCATATTACCGTTGGAAATCATGTAGTTTTAGCAGGAATGACGGCTGTACATCAATTTTGTATGATTGGCAACCACGCGTTTGTAACGGGGGGGTCTTTGGTGCGAAAAGATGTACCACCATTTGTAAAAGCGGCTAGAGAACCACTTTCGTATGTTGGAATCAATTCTATCGGGTTGCGCAGACGAGGGTTCGATACTACAAAAATTCAAGAAATACAGAATATCTATAGAATTCTATATCAAAAAACATATAATAATACCCAGGCTTCAGAAATTATTGAAGCTGAAATGGAAGCAACTCCAGAACGTGATGAAATCCTCCAGTTTATCAAAAACTCAAAACGAGGTATCATGAAAGGGTATTTTCAGAATTAAAGAAAAGCTGAAATCGAAGCCAAAACCTTAGACAAATGTCAGGTTAAGCGCCCGCCAGAACGAAGTAGGGTTGGCAGTCGAAATCTAAGTAATAATTTTAACTAAATAATGCTGTCAGCCAGCATAAATAGAGCCCTTAAATAGGCTCAGCATAAAGAAATATTGAACTATGGCATCAACATCAGACATCAGAAAAGGATTGTGCATTCACTACAATCATGACATTTATAAAATCATTGAATTTTTACACGTAAAGCCAGGGAAAGGACCGGCGTTTGTGCGTACCAAGTTGAAAAGTGTCACTACTGGTAAGGTAATAGACAATACCTTTTCTGCTGGGCATAAAATTGACGACGTACGTGTAGAGACGCATAAATTTCAGTTCTTGTATCAAGAAGGTGAATTCTATCACTTTATGAATACCGAAGATTATACACAAATTCGTTTAATGAAAGACGCTTTAGACACGCCAGAATTGATGAAAGAAGGCGAGGTTGTAACCGTACTAATTAATACCGAAGACAATGCACCGCTTTCTGTAGATTTGCCAGCCCACGTAATTTTAGAAGTTACTGCTACCGAGCCTGGGGTAAAAGGAAACACAGCTACTAACGCTACAAAACCTGCTACAGTAGAGACTGGGGCAGAGGTGAATGTTCCTTTGTTTATCAATGAAGGTGACAAAATTAGAATCGATACCGAAAAAGGGCAGTATCAGGAACGGATTAAAGAGTAAAAGATGAAATTCAACCCCCAACAAACCTTACAAGACATTGCTACAATCTTAGATTGTGACTTTGTGGGCTATGCCGATTTCCCAGTGTTGGGCATGAATGAGATACACGTAGTACAACCGGGCGATATCGTGTTTGTAGACCACCCAAAATACTACGATAAAGCATTACAGTCGCCAGCCACCATCATCCTGATCAATAAAGTAGTAGACTGCCCCAAAGGAAAAGCACTTTTGGTGAGTGATGACCCTTTTCGCGACTTTAATAAACTTACCAATCATTTCAACCCCTTCCAAATGGCGAGAGCTGTAATTGCAGACTCAGCCAAAATTGGGAAAAACACGGTGATCCAACCCAATGTATTTATTGGTAATAATGTGACGATTGGTGATGGTTGTTTGATACACCCAAACGTAACGATTTACGATAATACTACAATTGGAAACAACGTAACCATACATGCAGGCACGGTATTAGGTTCGGATGCTTTTTACTATAAAAACCGTCCAGAAAAATTCGATAAACTACTAAGTGGTGGGCACGTAGTGATTGCAGACCATGTAGATATTGGATCTTTATGTACAATCGACAAGGGAGTTACGGCTGCAACCACCATCGGTGAGGGCACTAAACTAGATAATCAGGTGCATATTGGGCACGATACCGTAATAGGAAAGCGTTGCTTAATTGCTTCGCAGGTAGGAATCGCTGGCTGCGTACTTATTGAAGATTTTGTCACTATTTGGGGGCAGGTAGGTATTACAAGTGGCGTGACAATAGGTGAAAAGGCGATCATTTCGGCACAGAGTGGAGTTAGTAAATCTTTGCCAGGGCACAAATCGTATTTTGGAACTCCTGCAGACGATTTTAGAAAAAAATACAAAGAATTAGCCTCTATCAGATTAATTCCAGATATTATTGAAAAATTAGATAATTTATAATGAGTAACAACGCAAAAAAAATAGTAAGAGCCTTTTATCTGTCTGACTTACTAAAAGATGAAACGGTCTTAAAAACATTTTTTCATAAGGATGTTGAATTAATTTGGAACAGTACCGATGGGCTTTCCATTCTTAATTACGACGATTTAAACACCTTTTTTACTGAAGTACGACGTACTTATTATGATCTAAGAGCAGAGGTAAGTCATATGCTTGAAGATGACGGACATGTCACGATTCGTTACAAGTACTATATCCGAACCATGGAAAATCCAGATGAGGAACTCGGCATTGCCCATTTCATCTGTATTTGGGAAGTAAAAGATGGTAAATTATACCGAGGATGGCAGGTAAGTCAACCTGTAACCGACAAAGACGATACTACCGAATCATACGAACGAGTTAAGGTGTGATTTCTTTTTAAATGCCAACGCAAACAGCTATCTTTGCAGGCGTAAAATTCAAGAAAATTAGTCGTTAATCATAGTAATAGACAATAACAGCAATGAGCGTTTTAGTAAATAAAGATTCAAAAATAATTGTACAGGGCTTTACAGGAAGTGAAGGAACTTTCCACGCAGGTCAAATGATAGAATACGGAACCAATGTCGTAGGTGGTGTAACCCCTGGAAAAGGCGGACAAACACACTTAGACAGGCCTGTGTTCAATACAGTTTCTGAAGCAGTAGAAAAAGCAGGGGCAGATACATCTATTTTGTTTGTTCCTCCAGCATTTGCTGCAGACGCCATCATGGAAGCTGCAGATGCAGGCATAAAAGTAATCATTTGTATTACTGAAGGAATTCCTGTGGGCGATATGATCAAAGCTGCTCATTACATTAAAGATAGAGACTGCCGTTTAATTGGCCCTAACTGTCCGGGTGTAATTACTCCGGGTGAAGCAAAAGTGGGGATTATGCCTGGTTTTGTATTCAAAAAAGGAAAAGTAGGAGTGGTGTCGAAATCAGGTACACTAACCTACGAGGCTGCAGACCAAGTGGTAAAACAAGGTTTGGGAATCACTACAGCCATCGGTATTGGCGGAGACCCAATTATTGGAACCACAACAAAAGAGGCGGTAGAATTGCTTATTAACGATCCAGAAACAGAAGCTGTGGTAATGATAGGTGAAATCGGAGGTCAGTTAGAGGCTGATGCCGCACATTGGTACAAAGCAAGCGGTAGCAAGAAACCGGTAGTAGGCTTTATTGCTGGTGAAACCGCGCCTGCTGGTAGAACTATGGGGCATGCAGGAGCTATCGTTGGTGGAAGTGATGATACAGCACAAGCAAAGAAAAAAATCATGAGAGAATGTGGTATCCACGTGGTAGATTCTCCGGCTGAGATTGGTAAAAAAGTAGCCGAAGTATTGGGGTAAGCATAAATTTCTGCTGAAAAGCTTATCGCAATAGAAAATATAGATAAGCGACCCATTATTTTAAACGAAATAAATAGTTCTAGCCCTGCATAATCGCAGGGCTTTTTTTATATTTGAGAGATAACTAAATCAACTCATTTAAATCAAACGCTCGGGTTTAGAGCCATCCATAGATATGAAATTACTTGAAGGAAAAACAGCAATTATCACTGGCGGAAGTCGTGGTATCGGTAAAGGAATCGTAGAAGTTTTTGCACAGCACGGTGCAAATGTTGCATTTACATACAATTCGAGTGCAGAAGCTGCAGAAGCCTTGGCGGCCGAGCTCTCTAAAGATGGCGTTACCGTAAAAGCGTATCAGAGTAATGCTGCGAGTTTTGATGAATCACAACAATTAGCGGCAGATGTTTTAGAAGACTTTGGAAGTATCGACATTTTAGTAAACAACGCTGGAATTACGAAAGATAATTTACTCATGCGTATTTCCGAAGAAGATTTCGACAAGGTGATTGAAGTAAACTTAAAGTCTGTCTTTAATATGACCAAGGCTGTACAGCGTACTATGCTTAAACAACGCAAGGGTTCAATTATTAATATGAGTTCTGTGGTAGGAGTAAAGGGAAATGCCGGACAAACCAACTATGCGGCTTCAAAAGCAGGGATTCTCGGATTTACAAAGTCGGTAGCCCTAGAGTTAGGTTCACGGGACATTCGTTGCAATGCGATTGCACCTGGGTTTATAGAAACTGAAATGACAGGAAAATTAGACGAAGCTACGGTACAATCGTGGCGAGATGCCATTCCGTTGAAACGTGGTGGCAGCCCGGAAGATATTGCCAATATGTGTGTTTTCTTGGGAAGTGATATGTCTAGCTATGTAACTGGCCAAGTACTAAATGTAGATGGGGGGATGCTTACGTAATGCTGTTAGACGGTTTTAGAAGTATTCAAATTTGTATAACTGACCCATTCAGAAACCGGAAAACGTAAATCGTACTTAAATGTCGCCAGAAACCATTTTGTATATCGTTGTATCGGGTGTGATTGCCTTCGCACTGGCTGTTTTTATGTACGGTTATAAGTCGAAGTACCGCACATCACTTCGCTGGATTTTTGGTACACTTCGATTTATCACTCTCTTCTCAATTTTATTGCTCCTTATCAACCCAAAGTTTAAGAGTGAAACTTACACCATTGAAAAGCCACAATTACCTATCCTGGTTGACAATTCAGCTTCTATTTCAGAATTAGAACAATCAGAAAACAGCTTAGCAGCTTTAAATCGATTGAGAACCAATCCCGCGTTAAACGAAAGGTTTGATATTTCAATTTTTAACTTCGGAAATGACCTAGAAGCAAACGATTCTATCACTTTCGACCAAAAAAATACGAACATCGCCAAAGCATTGGCAACGACAAATGGGTTGTTTAAAGACCAAGTAGCACCAACTGTACTGATTTCAGATGGAAATCAGACCTTAGGTTCAGATTACGAGTTTTCTTCGGCATCATTCGCAAACCAAATCTACCCTGTGGTTTTAGGCGATAGTACGAAGTATTCAGACTTGCGTGTAGCACAACTCAACACCAACCGCTATGCATTCTTAAAAAATCAATTTCCCGTAGAGACCATCTTGGTGTATAGTGGTTCAGAAACGGTAACTTCACAATTTGTGATTACCCAAGGTGCGGCAACGGTATATCGTGAAAGTGTAACCTTTTCAGAACAAGACAATACCAAGACCATATCGTTAACGCTACCAGCTTCGCGTGTAGGTCTACAAACGTATACTGCACAAATCCTCCCTTTGGAAGACGAAAAAAATACGGTAAACAACAGCAAACGATTTGCGGTAGAAGTTATAGACGAGGCTACCAATGTGCTTGTGGTAAGTGCGATGGTACATCCCGACTTAGGAGCCTTAAAGAAATCGATTGAAACCAACGAACAGCGTAAAGTGCGATTGGTGAAGCCAGCCGAAGCGCTTTCGTTACTAAACGATTACCAATTGGTGGTTCTGTACCAACCCAACCGAAGCTTTGCAAGTGTGTATACTGAAATTGATAAACTCAAAAAAAATACCTTGCTCATTACGGGCGATAATACCGATTGGAGCTTTTTGAATAGTGCACAGCCAGTATTTCAAAAGGAGATAACGCGCCAACGTGAAAGCGCAGCTGCACTATTGAATGTGAATTATGGTACCTTTGCAGTAGAAGATATTGGTTTTAACGATTTCCCGCCTTTACCTACCACATTTGGTGCACTTTCGGTCACTACAACACACGAAACGTTGTTGTTCCAATCTATTGCGGGAATCGATACCCAGAATCCGTTGTTGGCAACAGCCGAATTAAATGGAAAACGGGATGCTATTTGGGATGTTGAAGGGATTTGGAAATGGCGCGCTCAAAGTTTTCTCCAAGCCAATAGCTTTCAGGAATTCGATGATTTTATGGGGAAGCTGGTGCAATATTTGGCATCTACGAAGCGGAAGAGCAGGCTAGAGGTGAGCAATGAGTCGTTTTACTACAACAATGCACCAATTAAAATTTCGGCACAATACTTCGATAAAAACTATGTTTTCGACAATCGTGCTTCGTTGAGTATTTCAGTGATACATGAAGAAAGTAAAAACCGTACGGTTTTCCCAATGTTGCTGAAAAATAACTTTTACGAAGTAGACGTCAATAGTCTACCAGCCGGCATTTACAATTATACGGTTTCCGTAGCAAACGAATCGATAGCAAGAAGCGGCAACTTTACGATACTCGATTTTAACGTAGAACAACAATTTGGCAATGCCAATGTTTCAAAACTCAACCGTGTTGCAAGTCAAACTGGGGGATCACTTTATTTTTCAGATCAAATCGATGCGTTGATCGAAACCTTAACAGCAGACGATCGGTATCAATCCATTCAGAAAAGCGAAGAAAAAGTAGTACCTTTAATCGATTGGAAATACTTGCTCATTCTAATCGTTCTTGCCTTGAGCACCGAATGGTTTATCAGAAAATACAACGGACTTATATAACTTAAAAAAAATACCTCATGGAAAAATTACCCAAAATTGGAATCCCAATTATTATTATCGTTATCATACTAATTATTGTAGTTGCAAAATCTGCAGTTACCATAGACTCAGGAGAAGCCGGGGTTTTATACAAAACGTTCGACAATGGTGTTGTGACAGATGAACCTCCGCTAGGAGAGGGTTTCCACCTTATCGCCCCTTGGAACAAAGTATATGTATACGAGGTTCGACAACAAGAACTTTTTGAGAAAATGAAGGTGCTATCCTCAAACGGACTGGAAATTCAAATTGATGCCTCTGCATGGTATCAACCTGTCTATGGCGACTTAGGAAACCTGCACCAGTCTATTGGTACAGATTATTTACAGCGTGTCATTCAGCCTGCCATTAGAAGTGCGGCACGTAGTGTTGTGGGCCGGTATACGCCTGAGCAGTTGTATAGTAGTAAGCGTGATGCCATTCAAGATGAAATTTTTGAAGAAACGAAAACGATACTAGAAAAGCAAAATGTGCAGCTCAACGAAGTATTGGTACGCGATGTGACGCTTCCGAATACAATTAAAGACGCAATTGAGCGTAAACTGCGACAAGAACAAGAGTCGTTAGAGTACGAATTTAGACTGGTAACGGCCTCTAAAGAAGCTGAAAAGGTTCGAATTGAAGCACAAGGAAAGGCAGACGCCAATAAAATATTAAGTGCTTCGCTTACCGATAAAATCTTACAAGATAAAGGTATTGACGCAACGCTGAAATTAGCTGAGTCTCCCAATGCCAAAGTAGTCGTGGTAGGTTCTGGTGAAAGCGGATTGCCATTGATTCTAGGAAATAACTAGGCAAAATTAAACCACAAAAAAACTCCTTTAGCGTAAAAAAGTTAAAGGAGTTTTTTTTGTTTGTGCCCTTGCATCTTTACAAATTCCTGTCTGGCTCCCTACGCTTGTCGTATTTGATGTCGCTTAACACAGACGATTTGATACCGATAAAGAAATACCAAGCCGTATTACGCGCCCCGATAGGCGTCCAATTAAAACTCATCTGCCAGCTTTCTAAGTCTCGTTGAAACCGTAGTTGGGTGAGTGTAACCCCTTTGTTGGTAAAATCGTACCCACTAGAAGCACCTACGCGCCATCTTGGAGAAAGTTCCAAATTAGTGCTGAACATTAACGACTGGGAGGTAATATCGTTCTGGCGCTGTTGGTTACCGTAAGTAATGGTGTATGCTAGACGCAAGTCCCATGGGATATCAAAATTATACCAAGGTTTATCGGTATTGTCTTCATTCTCATCGTCATCTTTGTACAAATTCCCTTTGCCAATATCTTGCGCGTCACCAAACAAATCGTCTGGCCGTCCACCATTCGCAAAGGTTTCGTCTTCAATTCGGTTGGTGGTATCAGGATCGTCGTTCCGTTCAAAATCTTTACTCGAAAAGCTATAGTTTATACTTACGTTAGCGTTGGTTAACCTAAACAGGCTACCACCGTTTTCTATATTGAACTGATCTACACGTCTGTTGCTATTATCCAAAGCATACGGATCTAACGAACCGTTAAAATTTACATCCATTCGATTCACCACAGGGATACTCCCTGTAAACCGTAAGGGACTCCATGGCAAGGAGTCTCCAGCCAAATTATACGCGGTACTGAAGTTTAGGTTGTTCAGCAATACTACTTTTTTGGGTTCGGTGGCCGTTGTATCGGTATCACGTACTTTTGCTTCAAGGGTGTTGCTCAATGACAACCCGATATTACTGGAATAGGTTCGACCAGGGGCGCCATACAGCGTATTTTCAAATCTGGAAAATTGAACTACTTCAGCAGCGACATCAGGATCGGCAGTAGGTACCTGCAACTCTTCGTAGTATTGGTCGAATGACGGATTGATATTATAGCTCACATTAGGTCGAACTACATGGCGTAGTGCCTGTATTTTCTTGTCTTCGCCTAGGTTGAAAGTTCCGTAGACTGTGGTTCCTATACTAGTTGAAAAATTATAAGTGAAATATCGGTCAAAACCTTTAATGGTATCTGTAACAATTGCTCCCACATCATTGTTAGCGGTGGCATCGTACCGCCTGTTTATCGTGTTTCCCACCCACGTTTCACGTAAGTTGGTACTGGCGCTGGCACTGAAATAATCGAATAATTTAAAGTTGGTACTCACCGGAATGTTATGTTGTGCCCCTAAAATAGCAGAATCGAACATTTCAGGTTTAAAAAACAGCGAATCTACCGTTGTAAAGCGGTTTTCAGCAGACAGGTCGTACTGCAGATTAATATTTTTAATAATTCCTTTTTTAACGCCTTCCTTAGGGGCAAAAGGGAACACTCTAGACACACTCGCGTTCACGTTAGGAAGCGACATATTGATTTCTTGGGTGTTGGTATTTTGGGTGTGGGTTCCGGCCACCGTAAAATTCACCTGGGGCTCGGTCTCAAATGTTTTTGAATAAGACACAGAACTGCTCAACGTATTTACGAGTCCGCTGGCATTATTGGTCTGGTTAATCGATTGACGGAAATATCGGCTACTACCCAGGTTTACAGAGGCGCCAAAACGGGAACTCGGATTCGCTTTCGCGTCCTGGTTATGATTCCAACGAATGTTGTATACCGAAGATTGGCTAAAATCGGGAAAGCCCCGTTCACTATTTATCAAGCTTTCATAGCGAACGTTAAAATTTCCGCGGAACTTATACAGCAGGGCATACGCCACTTCACCCCGAAGTCCGAAACTACCATTGGTGTAGTAATCGCCCAGCACAGCAAGATCTACGTAGTCGTTAATTGCAAAATAGTATCCTCCATTCTGGAAAAAGAACCCGCGTTCGTTGGTATCACCAATAGAAGGGATGATAAATCCAGACGCCCGATCTTCGGTAAGCGGAAAATAGGCAAACGGTAGCCCTACAGGCGTTGGCACATTAGCAATGTACATATTGGTAAGTCCTGTAACGATTTTTTTCTTCGGAACAAATTTGGCTTTTCGTGTATAAAAGTAATATTCAGGATCGTCTAGGTTGGTAGAAGTGGTAAAACGAACGTTTTTTAGGTACACCACAGAATCATTCTCCTTTTTAGTCACTTCGGCCAATACGTTGAAACCATTTTGATCCGTACGCGAATTATAGACGATGGCTTTTTCGGTTTTGGTATTAAAAATAATAGAATCTGGCTCTACACGGTTTTGCGCTTGTACAAAAATGGGGCGTTGCGAATAAGTACCCGCGCTGTCTATTCCTTTAGCAAATACTTCATTTTTATTGTAGTCTAAAACGATCAATCCCGCATCAATACGCATGTCGCCATATACGATGTAGGCTTTGTTGTACATATAGATTTTTTGGTTCACCTGATCCATAAAGATGTAGTCCTCACCGTAGTAATCTACCACATCGGTTAATAGTTCCGGTTTCTTTTGCAGCGTGTCGTTTTTCACGGTATCTGCCACTACCTCACTACGTTCTGTGATGATAGGTTGAAGATTTACAGTGGTGGTATCACCTTCAACTTCAGTATTTTCGGGTAAATTGACCTCTTTTTTTGGGGGAATATCTTGTGCATACAAAAATGCACTGTTTATAAACAGTACAATGTAGATAAGTATGTGAAAACGCCTTGTTGTATGCAACACAGGGAACCTATTATGTATTAACTTTGGTGTAGTTTTTGAATGTTCAAAAGTAAGCATATTTTTTTGCCTACTATTTTATAAAATATCAAATTTCAACACGCGTTACTATATTATGAAAATGAAACATCTCGTATTTATTTTTTTAGCCTTAGCAAGCTATCACAATTACGCCTTTACGACCATCAATAATGATGCCCCACCAAAAAAATTCATCGTGGTGCTCGATGCAGGCCATGGGGGACATGATTCTGGAAATCGTGGCAATGGTTTTTATGAAAAAGACATTGTTTTAGACGTAACGTTACAAGTTGGGAAATTGTTAGAAAAACATCCTGACATTAAAGTAGTGTATACACGAAAAACAGATGTTTTTATAGACTTGTACAGGCGAGGCCCTATTGCGAACGAAGTTGATGCCGATATTTTTGTGTCTATCCATTGCGATTCGCATAACTCACAAGCGTATGGTATTGGAACTTTTGTGATGGGGGTTGATAAATCGGGTAAGAATATGGAAACCGCCAAGAAAGAGAACGAGGTGATTTTCTTAGAAGAAAACTATGAAGAAAATTATGCTGGGTTCGATCCAAATTCACCAGAGTCGTTGATTGGCCTTACCTTGATGCAAGAAGAGTACCTGGATCAGAGTATATTATTGGCAAGCCTCATACAAAGTAATATTGTTAACAATCTAAAACGTAAAGATCGAAGTGTGCGTTCGGCACCGTTTTGGGTCTTACATAGTTCGTATATGCCAAGCGTGCTGGTAGAATTGGGTTTTTTGACAAATAATTCTGAAGGACCTTATGTAAATTCAAAAAAGGGGAGAAGCGAGCTCGCTAGCGAAATTGCCAAAGGAATTCTCGCCTATAAAAATAGCATTGCCCTAGCAACCGAAGGTGCTAAAAACCCCGTAATTACAGAAGAGGAAATAGACAAAGCCATCGAAACCACCGAAGAACGTATTTATGATAAGGTTGATTTTCGTGTGCAATTGGCAGCTTCTTCTAAAAGGATAGACACCAAACCCTCTAATTTTAAGGGTTTGAAAGATGTAGACAGAGAAAAAGAAGACGGCTTGTTCAAATATTACTACGGAAAAACCTCCGACTATAATAAAATTCAGCTCATGCGAACTTTCGCCCAAGAAAAAGGCTACGCGTCCTGTTATATCGTTGCCTTTGAAAACGGTAAAAAGAAAAAACTTTCGGAAGTGTTAAATAGTCAGGATAAATAGAAGTTATTTTTCTAACTTTGTTTTTAACTAAAACCATACATTTTTGAGACTTTCACGAGAAGTAAAGACAGGAATCCTCGCCATTGGCGCTATATTACTCTTCATATTCGGATATAGTTATCTTAAGGGGACCAATCTATTGGAAAAAAATAGAACCTTCTTCGTGAAATATGAAAATGTAGAAGGCCTCGCGAAAGGTGCTCCCGTAACGATTAACGGATTGAAAGTTGGGAAGATACAAAGCATCGATTTTGGTGAAGAGCGCGGCAAGTTAGTCGTAGAATTTACCGTAGAGCGTGACTTCGATTTCTCAAAAAATAGCATTGTTCGAATTTATAGCACCGGTTTAATAGGAGGGAAGGCCCTTGGTATTTTCCCTATCTATGATGACTCCGGGATTGCCGAATCAGGCGATTTCCTCTCGGGTGAAGTGCAACCAGGGATGTTAGACGAATTCAGTAAAACCCTAGCCCCACTTGAACAAAAATTAGAAGCCACGTTGGGTGTGGTAGACTCCTTATTGATATCTTTTGTAGACATTATCGATGAAGACACGCGTACCGATCTTAAAAATGCCATCTCCAACCTTTCTGTAGCCACAAAGAACTTTGGTAGCCTTACCGGAAAAGCAGACCAATTGCTAGGAAGAAACGGTGAGAAATTAGACAGAACCTTCACCAACCTAGACAAAACCGCGGCCAATTTCGCAAAATTATCCGATTCGCTTGCTAGAATCGAATTAGGTCCAATGGTTCAAAATCTTGAAGATGCAACTGCTGGACTTAAACAAGTGGTAGACCGTGTAAACAGCAATGAAGGCAGTGTTGGAAAACTGCTGAATGACGATCAGGTGTATGAAAACCTAGAAGGCGCAACGAAACAACTAGAAGAACTATTGCAGGATTTAAAACTGAACCCAAAACGCTATGTGCATTTTTCGGTCTTCGGAAAGCGCGATAAAGGGTACGAACCTCCTGCAGATCCAGAAAAGTAAACCATGCAATATATTCCTAACATCTTGTTTTTGGTAGCCTTGGCTGCTGGCATCGGGTATTTCACAATAAATATTCGAAAGGTTATCCGTAACATCAAATTAGGTCAAGAAGTTGACGCGAGCGACCACACCAAAGAACGTTGGGGAAACGTAGTGCGCATCGCATTGGGCCAAAGTAAAATGGTAGTGCGCCCCGTTGCGGGGTTGTTGCACATCGTAGTGTACGTAGGCTTTATCATCATCAATATTGAAGTGCTCGAAATCATTATCGATGGTCTCTTCGGAACGCATCGTGTATTGGCTTTTCTCGGACCAGTATACGATTTTTTGATTGGTTCTTTTGAAATATTAGCGCTTTTGGTACTGTTAGGGGTCATATTTTTCTGGACCCGCCGAAACATCCAAAAAATAAGACGTTTCTGGGCAAACGAAATGAAAGGCTGGCCAAAAAATGATGCCAACTATATTTTATATTTTGAAATGGTGCTCATGGTACTGTTTCTTACCATGAATGGGGCAGATTTAGCCCTGCAACAGGGAGTCGCCTCTGGTGCTTACACCAGCGAAGCGGCAAGCCATTACATCACAGCAGGATCCTTTCCCGTAAGCCAATACATTGCTCCCCTTTTTGAAGGAATGGCCGAAGGCACCTTGATACTTATTGAGCGCAGCGCATGGTGGTTGCATATCCTAGGTATCCTAATTTTCTTGAACTATTTATATTTCAGCAAGCATTTACACATCATATTAGCATTTCCGAATGTATACTACGGAAGGGTGCGTCCGCAAGGGCAATTCAAAAATCTAGATTCTGTTACTAATGAAGTAAAGTTGATGATGGACCCAACTGCCGACCCCTACGCGGCACCAGCAGAAGGAGCAGAAGCACCAGCTAAATTCGGAGCTAGCGACGTGATGGATCTCAACAGAATCCAGTTGTTGAACGCTTATACCTGTACCGAATGTGGTCGCTGTACCAGCGAATGCCCCGCCAACCAAACAGGAAAGAAATTATCACCGCGTAAAATCATGATGGACACACGCGACCGTCTTGAGGAAGTTGGTAAAAACATTGAAGCCAACGGGACATTTAAAGAAGATGGCAAGCAGCTGTTAGACGATTATATTACACGAGAAGAATTATGGGCTTGTACTACCTGTAATGCCTGCGTAGAGGCGTGCCCAGTTAGTATCGACCCGTTGAGTATTATTATGGACATGCGCCAGTATTTGGTGATGGAACAGTCTGCTGCTCCCAACGAGTTAAATGTAACCATGAGCAATATTGAAAACAATAGCGCACCATGGCCTTTTAACCAGATGGACCGATTGAACTGGAAGGATGAGGGGTAACATTTTTATGGCAATCACTTTTTGCTGGTTGTGCTATACAGCCCAGGCACAAATTGGTTATCAAAAAGATTCGCTCCAAATAAAAGTGTATACTGAAATTGAATATAAGGGAGACAGACCCTCAAAAATCAAAGTGGTAAAAGTGTTTTGTGATTATTGCAATGAGAAACAAATTCAGTTTATATCACAAGAAGCATGGACCATCTCGTATCAAAATAGATATGGGTACAGAGAAAAAATTAAAAATGGAAAGGCGAAGTTAGCCCATTACATTCGAGTTAATAAAGAAGATTTTAAAAAGATACAATGAAGACCGAAGATGTAAATAAGATATTGCGTGAAACCAATGTAGATGGTGAAAGTGTGAGCCCAATGCTCCCAGAAGATGTGAAAAACTATCTCATAGATATTGATGGAACCATTACCGAAGATGTGCCAAATGAGCAACCAGAACGCATGGCAACCTGCGAACCTTTTCCAGATGCGCTTAAAACATTGAATAGATGGTACGACGATGGGCATATTATCTGCTTCTTCACATCAAGAACCGAAGACCACAGAAATGTAACGGAAACTTGGTTGAAAAAACACGGATTTAAATACCATTCCTTACTTATGGGCAAGCCAAGAGGAGGGAACTACCATTGGGTAGACAACCATTTGGTGAAAGCTACGCGATACAAAGGGAAATTTACCGATTTGGTTGAAAAAGAAGTGACCATTCAAGTATTTGAAGATTAAAATAATAACATGAGCGAAACAATCACAGTGCCAACCATGGCAGAATATATGGCCCAAGGCAAGCAACCTGAAGTACTTTTTTGGGTAGGTTGCGCAGGAAGTTTTGACGATCGCGCCAAAAAGATTACCAAAGCATTCGTAAAACTATTGCACAATGCAAAAGTAGATTTTGCTGTTCTGGGAACTGAAGAAGGTTGTACGGGAGACCCTGCAAAGCGTGCTGGGAATGAATTTTTATTCCAGATGCAAGCCATGATGAATATTGAAGTACTAAATGGTTACGAAATTAAAAAAATCGTAACTGCTTGTCCGCACTGCTTCAACACTCTTAAAAATGAATATCCAGGGCTCGGAGGAAACTACGAGGTTATGCACCATACCCAATTTTTAAAGTCGCTGTTAAATGAAGGCAGGCTAAAGGTAGAAGGTGGTAAATTTAAAGGCAAACGTATTACTTTTCACGACCCGTGTTACTTAGGACGCGCAAACAACGAGTACGAAGCACCGCGAGAATTATTAGAAAAACTAGAAGTGGAGCTGAACGAGATGAAACGCTGCAAGTCACGCGGACTCTGCTGTGGGGCTGGTGGCGCACAAATGTTCAAAGAACCAGAACCAGGTGCTAAAGACATTAATATTGAGCGAACCGAAGAAGCATTGGGTACCAAACCCGATATCATTGCAGCAGGTTGCCCATTTTGCAATACGATGCTTACCGATGGTGTAAAAAATGCTGAAAAAGAAGATAGCGTAGCGGTCATGGATGTAGCCGAAATGATTGCAAGCGCACAAGACTTATAATTAGAGCGATAGATGTTAGTAGATTTTGAGACCCTTCCTCCCGAATCCAGAATTTGGATTTACCAAAGCAATCGTAAGCTCAGTGACGACGAAGTTGCTGTTATTTCAGATCGTACAGCAGATTTCTTAAAACAATGGACGGCCCACGGTGCCAATTTAGAAGCTGCATTCGAGATAAAACACAACCGATTTATAGTGCTGGGTCTCAATCAGACCAATGCTTCGGCTTCCGGTTGCAGTATTGATGCATCTGTACATTTCATCCAGCAGTTAGAGCTACAATTCGAAATCGATTTACTCGATAAAATGAATGTGACTTTCTACAACGGCGAATTTATTGCGCATAAGTCGTTAGCCGATTTCAAAAAAATGGCCAAAGCACGTTCCGTTTCACCAAACACGGTGGTTTTCAACAATTTGGTAAATACCAAAGAAGAATATCTCGAAAACTGGGAAGTTCCTGCAAAAGAAAGCTGGCACAGCAGGTTTTTAGCATAGTTTTTGTACATTTAAATGCTATGAGAAGACTGCTTACTACCGCGCTTATTTCCGTACTGTTCAGTTCCGTGAATGCGCAACAAATAAATCCATTATTAGTTGAAAACGACCTTATAAACCAACAAAAATGGGTAGATAGTATCTACGGAAATATGTCGCTACAAGAAAAAGTAGGACAGTTGTTCATGGTCGATATCTACTCTAGCGATCCTCCCGCTAAAGTAAATAAAGTGAAGTCACTTATTGAAAACCAATATATTGGCGGCGTTATCTTTTCGAAAGGGGGACCCAAGCAACAGGCTAAGTTAAACAACGAATTTCAGGAACTTTCAGGAATCCCGCTTATGATGGCGATGGATGCCGAATGGGGGCTGGCAATGCGTCTTGATTCTACCTATGCTTTTCCGTGGAATATGACACTTGGCGCTATTCAGGACAACCAAATTGTGGAGAAAGTCGGGAAACGCATTGGCGAACATGTAAGACGACTTGGGATGCACATAAATTTCGGTCCGGTGGTAGATATCAACACCAATCCCAAAAATCCAATTATTGGGAATCGCTCTTTCGGGGAAGACAAAGAGAATGTCACCGATAAAGCCATGGCATTTATGAAGGGCATGCAAAGTGCTGGTATTATGGCCAATGCAAAACATTTTCCGGGGCATGGCGATACCGATAGCGACAGCCATAAGACGTTGCCCACCATTCATTTTTCCAAAGAACGCATAGATAGTATTGAGCTTTATCCTTACAAAAGACTGATTGAAGCAGGATTGGGAAGTGTTATGGTAGCACACCTTAACATCCCATCTCTCGAAGCTCGTAATGGCTATCCTTCTTCTATTTCAGAAACCATTGTGACCGATATCTTGCAACGTGAATTGGGCTTTAATGGCCTTATTTTTACAGATGCGTTGAGTATGAAAGGAGCTTCCAATTTCAAAGAGCCGGGAGAAATCGATTTAGCTGCGTTTATGGCAGGAAATGATGTACTACTTATTTCAGAAAACATTCCGAAGGCCCACCAATTATTGGTGAATGCTTTTCGGGAAGGCACCATTACCGAAGCACGCTTGGCACATTCAGTAAAGAAAATACTGTATGCAAAATACAAGCTCGGCCTGAATATGTATGAACCTGTTTCTTCTGAAAATTTAATTGAAGATTTAAATAGTCCGTGGGATGATGCTTTGTACGAAGAAGCCATGGAAAATGCGCTTACCGTGGTGAAAAATCAAAATAATGTTTTGCCTATCACAGACCTTCAGAAAAAGAAAATTGCCTATATAAATTTTGGAGATGATTCTGGGGCGGCTTTCTTAGAGCAACTACGGCAATATGCTGAAATAGATTGGGTTAAGGCAAATGGGTTAAATGATTACGTTAAGAAGTTAGAAAATTATAATTATGTGATTATCGGTTTCCATCGCTCTAATGAAAATCCGTGGAAATCGTATGAATTCACCGAAAAGGAACTAGTTTGGATTTATGAAATCGCCAGAACCAATACGGTGATTCTCGATGTATTTACAAGACCTTACGCACTATTAGACTTAAAAACCACCACCAACTTTGAAGGAATTATTTGTTCGTATCAGAACAGCGAAATGTCTCAACAGTTATCGGCCCAGCTCATTTTTGGAGCCAGGGGAGCTTCTGGAAGGCTGCCGGTGAGTATAGGGGAAGAATTTCCCGTGCATACTTCAGTAGAAACAAAACCGATACGTCGTTTGCAATACGGGACTCCAGAAAGCGTCGGATTGAGCAGTAAAAAATTGAAGAAAATTGATACCATGGCTTGGTCTGGGCTTTGGGGCGATATGATGCCCGGAGCACAAATATTGATTGCCCGTAAAGGAAAAGTGGTCTATAACAAGCAGTTTGGGCACCATACACAACAAAAAAAGAATCGGGTAGAGGCAAACGATGTCTACGATGTTGCCTCTCTAACTAAAATATTGGCCACCCTACCCATGATTATGGAATTGGTAGATCGTGGTGTGCTCACCATGGATACCAAATTATCTGAAATGTTGCCCGAATATAAAAACTCCAACAAGGCAAATATCACCTTGCAACAAATGCTGTCGCATGTGGCACGGTTAAAAGCATGGATACCATTTTATGCACACACATTAGATTCTGTAACGAAGCAGCCTTCTACCAAATATTACAAGAAAAATCCGAATGAAGAATTTAATGTCCAAGTAGCTGAAGGGCTTTACATGCGAAGAGATTACAAGGATAGCATATTCGAAATCATTAGAAAAAGCGATCTTAGGCCACGTAGCGGTTATAAATACAGCGATTTACCGTATTATATTTTGAAAAAATATTTAGAAGATTTTTATGGTTCTCCGCTCGATATCATTGTACAACGCAACTTGTATGAATCGCTTGGGGCTAATCATACGACCTACAATCCGCTTTCCAAATTTACCAAGGCCGACATTGTACCTACCGAAGAAGATAATTACTTTAGAATGCAAAAAGTACAGGGCTTTGTACACGACCAAGGCGCAGCAATGGTAGACGGAGTGGGTGGTCACGCAGGGCTTTTCAGCAATGCAAACGATATTGCTAAAATCATGCAACTATATCTTTGGAAAGGTTTTTACGGGGGGAAACGCTATATCAAACCCGAAACATTAGATTTGTTCAATACTTGCAATTATTGCAGTGAAGACGTTCGTAGAGGCGTTGGTTTCGACAAACCCCAATTGGGAGAAAGTGGCCCTACTTGTGGTTGTGTTTCAATGACAAGTTTTGGCCATAGCGGATTTACTGGAACGTTTACTTGGGCAGATCCGGAAGAAGATATTGTGTATGTTTTTCTTTCAAACCGTACCTATCCTTCCGCAGATAATAGAAAACTTATCGGAAGTAACCTGCGAAGCAACATTCAAGAAGTTATTTATCAAGCCATTCAATACGAACCAGAGTATACCATTCAAACCGCACAAAAATGAAAATAGCCATTGTTTGTTACCCAACCTTCGGAGGAAGCGGTGTTGTAGCCACAGAATTAGGCTTAGCCCTTGCTGAGAAAGGCCATGAGGTGCATTTTATTACGTATAAGCAACCGGTCAGACTCGAACTATTGTCACAAAACATTCACTTTCATGAAGTGTCTGTTCCCGATTACCCGCTCTTCCATTATCAACCTTACGAATTGGCACTTTCCAGTAAATTGGTAGATATGGTAAAATTATACCGTATAGAAGTATTACATGTACATTATGCGATTCCGCATGCATATGCAGGGTATATGGCGAAGAAAATGCTGTTGGCAGAAGGTGTTTCCATTCCTATGGTGACTACCTTGCACGGTACCGACATTACGTTGGTAGGTAACCATCCATTTTATAAACCTGCGGTTACCTTCAGTATTAATAAAAGTGACATGGTGACCTCTGTTTCTGAAAGCTTAAAAGATGATACCAATCGGCTTTTTGATATTTCTACGGAAATAGAAGTGGTTCCCAATTTTATCGATATTGAAAAATATACAAATCCGTATACCGATTGCCAGCGGGATTTGATGGCCGAAAAGAATGAATTTATCATTACACACATCAGTAATCTGAGGGAGGTAAAACGTGTTCGGGACGTGATTGAAATCTTCGACCGCATTCAGAAAAAAATACCCGCAAAGCTCATTATGGTAGGCGAGGGGCCTGAAAAAGTGGCTTGTGAGCGTTTATGCCGTGAGAAAGGAATAGAAAACAAAGTGAAATTCTTGGGCAACAGTAGCGAAATAAACAAAATTTTATGTTTTAGCGATTTGTTCTTGCTTCCTTCGGAAAAGGAAAGCTTCGGACTCGCAGCTTTGGAAGCGATGGCAAGTGGAGTACCGGTGATTTCTAGTAATACGGGAGGACTGCCAGAAGTGAATCAACACGGCGTAAGTGGTTATTTAAGCGATGTGGGCGCTATAGACGATATGGCAGCCAATGCGTTGTCAATTTTAAGCAGTCCTGAAGAACTTGCGAAGTTTAAGAAAAACGCAAAAGAAACAGCTAGAAAGTTCGATACTGCTAACATTGTTCCGCTCTATGAAGATATTTACTCAAAAGCAATTAGTTATGTTTCATAAAAAATCGTTTCTAATAATACTTCCAATTGTCTTTCTGTTGTTAAGCTGCGGAAACAAAAGCACGGTTTCAGGTGATCCTTCGTTAGGTGAAATTCCAAAAGGAGCCCAAGAAATGGCTTTTGAAACACTTTTCAGTTCTAGCCAAAGCGGTTTAAAAGAACCTACCCAAGAGGTACTAAACTCTGGAGATGGGTTAAAAAATGTGTTTGCAATCATTAACAGCAAGCGCAAACCAGGAATCCCAATTCCTGACGTTAATTTTGACACGCATGAAGTTTTTGTTTTTAGTCCAGGTCAGGTAAGCCACGGTGTTCCAAGTCCGAAAGTTCAGCGAATGCTGCAATTTGAAAATAAAATAGTAGTACAATTAGAGCCCGTTGAACAAAACGAAAATGGTTATGCCACTACGGTAATTTCAGAACCTTGTGTGATTGTAGCATTTAAGAAAACTTCGCTCCCTGTCGTGGTAGAGACAACAGGCATGAAAAACTAAGCAAATTTTTCTTTTAAAAATGCCATGGCATTGCCATGAAGCACGCGTTCTACAATATGTTCGGCACTTATCTGGTTAAAAGGTTCCAGCTTTCCTTTGTGGTTATCGAGATACGCCTGCGCATGGTGTAGCATTTCTTCGCCTAAATCTTTAATGTTCTCTGCAGTCCAAAGACCTTTAATCGGGTTTACAATGCCGTCAAAATCGCTGCCAATGGTTTGGATTCCCCAACAGAACAGCCCTTCATTGTTCAGTACTTCGGCGACGTGCTCGACTTGGCGCCAAACCAAAAGCGACTTTTTCTTTAGTTGCTTTCTTTTATTAGGAAAGTATATTTTTGAAGCATTGATGGCCTTTTTACTTCCAATACGACGCTCGTCTAACTGGATTCCGAAGATTCCATTGCTTTTTGCGATACGAACCAATTCATCGTCATAAAAATTGATATCAATATTGTTGAAATATTGTGCTCTATCAGGATAATCTGTTACATCCCACTGTACAATAGATCGATGTCCGTTAGCCGCACCATGACTGGCAATTACAGGGATGTTGTCATCTTTGTATTTTGTGTCTAGCAAGTCGTAATATGCTTTTCTAGAAGTGGTACTCATATGTTTAATGTCTAACGGGATTCGGGGTCCGTTGGTATCTGAAAGAAGCTGGTCTATAACTTCCAAGCCCAGATCTGTTATCCCAGAATTTAATCCCCTATTCTGATTGTCTTTTAGGGCACCAATGCTGATGCTTCGCGCATGGCCGCACAATTCGTTATAAAAATGATGGGCAAATGTTATAAAAACAGGTTTGTGTTTCCAATCTTTTACTGTTTTGAGATTTTTCAGTACTTCATCACGGTTAGCAGTATCGGTATTCATTTCCAGACCTGTATTCAAGGCATGCCCGCCTTCGATTGAAAGAATAATGTTGATGATTTTTTTTGAGTCCGTCTCCTGTGCTTTGTTCTTTTCAATTTCAGCAAAACTATTCACAAGACGGTACGTATAGAACACACCATCAATTTTTTGCACTTGGTTGTGCAATTGCCTGTAAAATGCATATTCACTCTCTAAATCTTCAAAATAATCGCGATGTCGTAGCACCTGATCTATTCTACTCTGGCTAACGCTGGCAGCGAGATTTACCAGAACATCTGTAAGGCCTTTCCAACCAAAAATGCGCTTGCTTAAAAAGTGTTTTTCGAACGGATATAAACTCACGATTACCACTTTAGTCTTTGCCCGGGCCAATGCCGTCATGTCTGTTTGGGTAAACTTGGTGAGCGTCACCAATCGATTGGTGAACTTTTCGAGGACTGTGGGCGGACTGTAATGCCAAATAGAATTTTTTCGTCCTTGGTCTAATTCATTCTGTTTTGGAGGTTCGTACTTAAAACTTTTACTGTACGGTTTCAATGAAGGGTGGCAGTGAATGTCTACGTATTGCGTGTCCATGATTGCTGCAATTAGTTAGCACCTTAAAAATGAGGCTTTTATTTTAAATTACAAAGAGGGTTTTTCCTGTTTTTTCCCGTGTTGTACCCCATAAAAAAAGAGCGATTCAAAAGAACCGCTCTCCGTATAATTTAATATTACAACTTAAAACTGGTAACGAACACCAAGGGCAATATCGAAATCTACATCATCATTCACATCGCCAAAGCCAAACTCAGGTCTAAAATCGAGCGAAAGTAATAGCGGGAAATCAAAATCGTATTCAATCCCGATGTCACCTGCCGCATAAACATACGTCTCGCTATCGTCGAATCCAGGAGGTACATTGTCAAAATCTACCTGTGCAATTCCTCCACCAGCACCCACGTACCAATTAAATCCGCCGTCAATATTCCACACCCATTGATACAAACCAGTGAGTCTAAAGGCATCAAAGTTATTAGAACTCCGCCATCCAAGATCAAACTCGAGTCTATTTTTCTCGTTCAAATAGCGTTGATAGCTTACTTCTGTTCCAAATCCATCACTGTCTCCCAAACGAAGTCCAATGGCATTTTTTTCTTCCTGTGCATTGGCCGAAATTGCAAATCCGATCAAAGCGATACTACATAAAATTAGTTTTTTCATGCTATAAATTGTTAGGGTTATACCACAAACCTAAGCTTTATTTTTCTTCAAAATAGTTAATAGAATGTTAGTGTTTTGCGTCATAAAGATTGTGGTAATCATTCCAACAGCTTATTTTTACATATCATGGACGAACGTTTACAACAGTTGGCTGCACAATTAGACGGTGCCTTACATTTCGATAGGCTACACAAGGCGCTCTATGCTACCGATGCTTCTGTTTATCGAAAAACTCCTTTGGCCGTTGCTTTTCCTAAAACGGTAAACGATATTAAAAAACTTATCAAATTTGCTGCAGACGAAGGTACTTCTCTCATACCAAGAACGGCGGGCACTTCGCTAGCAGGACAATGCGTCGGAGATGGCATCGTGGTTGATGTTTCAAAACACTTTACACAGATTATTTCGGTAGATGAAAAAGCCAGAACCGTAAAGGTGCAGCCTGGAGTGGTGCGAGACGAATTGAACACATTTTTAGAGCCTTACGGCCTGTTTTTCGGTCCGAACACCTCTACCAGCAATCGTTGTATGATTGGCGGCATGGTGGGTAACAATAGCAGTGGAACGACGTCGATCAAATATGGTGTTACTCGTGACAAAGTGTTAGCGCTTAAAACGGTGCTTTCCAATGGTGAAGAAGTATCATTTTCTGCTATTTCTGAAGCAACTTTGCAGCAAAAATGTGCTACGGAAACTTTAGAGGGTGCTATTTATACAATGCTTTACAGTGAACTTTCTTCGGAAACGACCCGAGCCGAGATTCAGGCGCAATTCCCGAAACCTGAAATTCATAGAAGAAACACGGGTTATGCAGTTGATGCGCTATTAGATACAGAAGTTTTTGGGACCACTGAAACGCCTCTGAACCTTTGTAACTTGCTCTGCGGAAGCGAGGGAACCCTTGCGTTTACTACGGAAATTACCTTACAATTAGACGTGCTTCCTCCAAGAGAGCGTGCGATCGTTGTCGCACATTACCACACGATTGAAGCATGCCTAGACGATGTAAACCACGTCATGCAACATCCCTTGTTTACTTGTGAAATGATGGATGATGTAATTTTAGATTGTACCAAGCACAACAAAAAATTTGAGCCGTATCGCTTTTTTGTTGAAGGAGCGCCAAAAGCACTCTTGTTGTTAGAATTAAGGGCAGATACCGCTGCTGCGTTGCTGCCACAGATAGCAGCGCTGCAGGCAACGTTAAATGATACGGCACAAAGTTATGCCGCACCAGTCCTAACGGGAAAGGAAATTGATATGGCTATGGAGTTACGGAAAGCCGGACTCGGACTGTTGGGGAACATGGTAGGCGACCAGAAAGCCGTGGCGTGCATAGAGGATACTGCCGTTGCCTTACCAGATCTTCCTAGTTATATCAGGGAGTTTTCGACCATCATGGAAAAATACGACCAAAAAGCGGTCTATTATGCCCACGCGGGAGCGGGAGAGCTACACCTCCGTCCCATACTTAACTTAAAATCGGATGAGGGAGTTGAATTATTCCGCAATATCACAACTGAAGTTGCACAACTCACTAAAAAGTACCGCGGCTCCTTCTCTGGAGAACATGGTGATGGCATTGTGCGTGCCGAGTTTCTAGAAATGCAGATCGGTACCGAGAATTTTGAACTGTTACGACGGATTAAAAAATGTTTCGACCCAAACAACATCTTTAATCCCGGCAAAATCACTAATGCATGGCCTATGGATAAAAGCCTTCGCACCGATTATCAGGAACAGGAGATATCTACCAAGCTAAGTTTTGACGATTCGAAAGGCATCGTACGATTGGCAGAGAAATGTAATGGTAGTGGCGACTGTCGGAAGTCTGAGCATGCTGGCGGAATGATGTGCCCGAGCTATCAGGCTACTAAAAATGAAAAAGACACCACCAGGGCAAGAGCCAACATGCTGCGTGAAGTCCTTACCCAAAATGACAGAAATAATAAATTCGATTCTGAAGCGCTCAAAGAAGTATTCGATTTGTGCATCGGTTGTAAAGCCTGTGCCAGCGAATGCCCAAGCAATGTTGATATGGCCACTGCAAAATCTGAATTTCTCTACCAATACCGAAAGACCCACAAAGCCAGTAAAGCTGACCTGCTCGTTGCTAAAAGTACACACTACAATAAGTTAGGTTCTTGTTTTCCGAAATTGGTCAACTTTATGTTTCAGAATAAAATCACTTCAAAATATATTAAGAAAAGAGGCAATATTTCTAAAAAAAGGACAGTACCCAATATTTCAATCAAAAGTTTCAGTAAAGAATATAAAACAGTTAAAAATCAGATTGATACAGAAAATATTGTTTTATTGTTTATTGATGAATTTAGTAATTATCTGGAGGCCGAAATCGCAACTGATGCACATACATTACTTACTGCTTTAGGGTATCAGGTAATGATCATAGATTCGCTAGATAGCGCCAGGGCCATGTTGTCTAAAGGTTTTTTAGACGAAGCCAAAATTGAAATTGATACTAATATTTCATACTTAAAGGAAAAGGTAACCGCTAAGTGTCCCTTAATCGGTATTGAACCTTCGGCTATTCTAGGTTTTCGGGATGAATATCTGCGCTTAGCAGAGGATACTATTGCTGCAAAACAGATTGCAGCTAACACCTTTTTGATAGAAGAATTTTTAGCTTCAGAGTTTCAAAAAGGAAATATTACACCTGATCAGTTTACAGTGGAAGCCAAAAAGGTGAAAATCCATGTGCATTGCCATCAGAAGGCACTGAGCAACCAAAAGGTGACCTTCGACATATTGAATATTCCAAAAAATTATACGCCTACCCTAATTCCTTCAGGATGTTGTGGCATGGCAGGGAGTTTCGGCTATGAAAAAGAACATTATGAAGTGAGCATGAAGATAGGAGAGTTGAAGTTGTTTCCCAGTATTCGAAAAACACCTGAAACCGTACTTATCGCTGCAAATGGGACTAGTTGTAGGCACCAAATTAGCGACGGCACAAACCGTAATGCCCTGCACCCGGTCACCATTTTGGCACGAGCACTAAAGACTAACTAAGCTTTAGTAATTGTTGGAATGCAGAAAGCACTTCGGTCGTCGACTTTTTATCAGATTGTTCAGCTTTCATCATGCTATTAAGCGTAAACTTTTCTGGGTTGTATTGGTACAGTCGCCAACTCTCGTTATGATATTCTAACGCAGTTAAATTTTCAATCCAATCGCCACTATTTAGATACACACATTTCCCTTTTTGATTAGCAACACTTCGCATAGCGGGCTCGTGAATATGTCCGCACACTACATAGTGATAGCCATTTTCAATCGCCAATTCGGAGGCTGTGGTTTCAAAATCTGAGATAAACTTTACGGCGCTTTTTACCGAGTTTTTTATTTTTTTAGAAAGTGAGTACTTTTCTTTTCCGAAGAAATTCAACACCAAGTTGATAAACCGATTGAGTAAGATCAAAACATCGTAGCCCCATCCACCTAGTTTTGCAATCCATTTGGCATGCTGAATCGAGGCATCAAAGACATCTCCATGAAAAAACCACGCTTTTTTACCATCTAAGTTGAGCACTAGTTTATCTAGAATTTGAATATTCCCCATCTTGGTTTCACTAAACCGCCTCATTTTTTCATCGTGGTTTCCCGTGATGTAGTATACTTGAGTGCCCTTTGTTGCAAGCGCCAATATTTTTTTAATTACCTGAAGATGCGCTTTGGGGAAATACCGTTTTCTAAATTGCCATATATCAATAATATCGCCATTCAGTATCAGTTTTTTGGGCTTAACAGAATTCAGATAATGCAAGACCTCTTTCGCATGGCAACCGTAGGTGCCCAAATGAAGGTCTGATACTACCACAATGTCTACTTTTCGTTTCAATAGGTCTACTTTTAAAATGCAAAGTTGAATCGTTTATTTCCGTTGTACATTATGTGAATGTTATCGTTATTTAACCAAAATTATACGTTGTTTAAAACCTTGTTGATAACGATATCTTTATTTTTAGGTTCGGTTGGAAAGATTTACATTTGTTGAAAACCGAACTATGGCTGGAAATACCTTCGGAACCCTTTTTAAACTGACTACCTTTGGGGAGTCGCATGGTCCTGCCATCGGAGGGATTATCGATGGTTGTCCAGCAGGCTTAGAAATTGATTTTGATGCAATTACTGCGGAAATGCAACGCCGAAAACCAGGCCAATCTGCAATTGTAACCCAACGTAAGGAAGCAGATTCGGTACAATTTCTCTCCGGAATTTTTGAAGGTAAAACCACAGGAACTCCTATCGGATTTACGATTCAGAACACAGACCAGAAGTCGAAAGACTATTCGCATATCAAAGATACCTATAGACCGTCTCATGCCGATTTCACATTCGATAAGAAATATGGGCATCGGGATTATCGCGGTGGGGGTCGCTCCTCGGCTCGCGAAACAGCATGTAGGGTAGTGGCAGGAGCCATTGCAAAACAATTGCTTAACGATATCAAGATAACCGCGTATGTTTCTTCAGTAGGTGAACTTTCGCTCGACAAACCATACACTGATTTAGATTTTTCGGAAATCGAAAAAAACCCAGTACGGACTGCAGATAAAGAGATGGCTGTTACCATGGAAAATCATATCAAAGCCATAAAAAAACAAGGTGATACCATTGGCGGTACCATAAGTTGTGTGATTCAGCAAGTTCCTATTGGCCTCGGAGAGCCAGTGTTCGATAAATTACATGCGCAATTGGGCAAGGCCATGCTGTCGATCAATGCGGTAAAAGGATTTGAATATGGCAGCGGATTTCAAGGTACGAAGTTACGTGGCAGCGAACATAACGATCGTTTTAATCCTGACGGAAGCACACAAACCAATCATAGTGGCGGCGTACAAGGTGGTATAAGTAATGGAGCAAATATTTATTTTAATGTGGCTTTTAAACCCGTAGCCACCATTATCCAGTCGCAAGAAACCATAAATAGTCAGGGAGAAATCGTAGAAATGATGGGGAAAGGAAGACATGATCCTTGCGTAGTGCCGAGAGCGGTACCTATTGTAGAGGCAATGGCAGCCCTTGTTATAGCCGATTTTTGGTTACTGAATAAATTGTCTAAATTGTGATTTTTAAAAATAATTAAATTTCGCTTTGCGCGAACAACCGTATGAAAAAACTAGCACTACATTGGCAAATCTTATTAGGAATGGCACTTGGGGTAATATTTGCCCTTATCATGACCAACTTTTCATGGGGTGACGATTTCATAGCCGATTGGATTAAGCCTTTTGGAACCATTTTTATCAAATCACTAAAGTTAATTGCGGTACCACTTATTTTGGCATCGTTAATCAAGGGGGTATCAGATTTAAAAGATATCTCTAGCTTATCAAAAATGGGGTTGCGAACTATTATCACCTATGTAATGACCACCATCATTGCGGTAACAATAGGTTTGGGTGTGGTAAATGCAGTGAAACCAGGTGCCACGATCGGTGAAGACACACGCGATGAACTGGTTGAAGCCTACGGTGGAGAAGCACAAAAGCGACAGGAAGCGGCGAAGATGCAAAAGGAGGCCGGACCATTACAGGCTTTGGTAGACATTGTGCCCGATAATATTATTGGTGCTTCTGCCGACAACAGAAACATGTTACAAGTCATTTTCTTTGCTATTTTCTTCGGAATAGGGATGATCTTAATTCCAGAAAAAACAGCTGCTCCCGTAAAAGGATTTATTGATGGCTTTAATGAAGTCATTTTAAAAATGATCGATTTAATCATGCTCGCTGCACCTTATGGTGTGTTTGCCCTTTTGGCCGCTCTTGTGGTGGAAGCACCGAGCGCAGACCTTTTTGCAGCGCTTGGTATGTACGCGCTCTGTGTGGTTTTAGGGTTGGCACTCATGATTGGTGTCTACCTGATGCTGGTATGGATATTTACCAAAAAATCACCCCGTTTTTTCTTAAATGGAATGGGGCCTGCACAACTTTTGGCATTTTCAACAAGTAGTAGTGCTGCAACGCTACCCGTAACCATGGAACGTGTTGAAGAACACATAGGTGTTAAAAAGGAAGTCACGAGTTTTGTATTGCCTATCGGTGCAACTATAAATATGGATGGTACAAGCCTTTACCAAGCCGTGGCAGCCGTATTTATTGCACAAGCATTTGGAATGGATTTATCGCTTTCTACGCAATTGGGAATTATTGCCACCGCGACGCTCGCTTCTATCGGTTCTGCTGCGGTTCCAGGCGCAGGAATGGTGATGCTCGTTATTGTACTGGCACAAGCCGGTATTCCAGAGGCTGGCCTGGCACTAATTTTTGCTGTAGATAGACCACTAGATATGTGTAGAACGGTTGTGAATGTTACAGGTGACGGTGCCGTATCGATGATGGTGGCCAAATCGCAAGGCAAACTTGGCGAACCGCACGTGAAAGATTGGGATGACGACTACCATCCTGAAGTAAAAGCATAACATCAATTACTGTCAATTCATGAATTTAGAGGACTAATTATCTGAATTTAAGTCGGTTGTTTCTGTTTTTTGACTGTGTTTTGTACTTTTAATATTGCATATGAGGTGCATTTCAACTCCCCATGTTTTTTATAAACATGGAACATAGATATTTGATTCTCTTCGTAATCTCCCTTTTGGTTTATTCGGAAATTGGCTTTTGCCAGGTAGGTATTGGTACTGTTACACCTTCGCCATCATCGGCCTTAGACATAAGCGCAACAGCTGATGGGGGAATAAGCTATAAAGGGATGTTGCTACCACGTGTGCCAACAATAGCAAATAGAAACACGATTACACCCAACGCAACTACAGACAGGGGGTTGCTCATCTTTTACGGAGCAAGCAATTGTCTACAGATTTGGAATGGAACGGCTTGGGAAAATATACATTGTTTAAATGAAATTACCTTTGGCGGATTCGCACAAAATTTCGATTTAAACACTACATGGGGATATACTTCTGATGTTGCTTTCTTTGATAACGGCATTGATGGGTTCTTCGGAATTACGGATGCTTCAAACAGTATTTTTAGCAACTTAACCACGCTTACCAATAATTTTCTTGGAATTAGAGACCTTGATGATGAAGGTAATGGAACCACGGGATTGGCAACTATCACCTTTAATAGTATTGATATTTCCTCAGCATTGGGGGGAACCAGCGTAGCATTCGATTGGGAATACTTTCGATTAGATACAGGAGATAACGCCTTTTATCAACTTGTGATAGACGGCATTCCCCAAACACAGGTGCAGTTTATCAATCCGACCACAGGAGATCAGTCAGATGATGGTAGCGTGGTAGTGCCTATTCCTGGAGGGACTACATCGGTTCAGCTAATTTTACAATTTGAGCAGAACGGACAAGATGATGTATTCGGTTTTGACAATTTCAGAATATTTGAGAACTAACATTTCCAGCTTATTTAGTTGACTGCCATATTTATCTATAATTTCTTTGAGGTAGCCATTCAGTATGCTATTTTTGGATATCACCAAAATTAGTGCGATGAACGTTTGCTTTATAATGTACCCCTGGGAAGAAATGGATCCCGAAAATGATTCAACCCTGGCTATGATTCAAGAATTTGCCAAAAGAGGCCACGGCCTTGCAATTACAACACCTGCAAACCTTACGATACGCGATAGTGTTGCATTTGGATTTTCACGTTGTCTCAAGCGGATGGAAAAAGTACCTAACAAACTAACTTCGTTTCATAACAAAGCCGAATTCTACGACGAAATGTTACCCATGGCAGGTTTTGATGTAATTGTACTGCGTAGCAATCCGCCACTGGATATGATCATGCTCAACTTTTTAGACAGTGTGAAAGATGATGTTTTCATTTTAAATGACTTAGACGGAATACGTCGTGCAAACAACAAGCTGTATACTGCAGTTTTTGAAGACGAAAACAACGAGTTTATCCCAAGGACCCACGTAACAAAAAACAAAGAATATTTAAAGAAAACCATCAAGGAAGGTCCAGACCGGATGATCCTCAAGCCATTGAATGGTTATGGTGGTTCTGGTGTGATTTTAATTGAAAAGCGGGCGATGAAAAGTATCAATTCGTTGCTCGATTTCTATATCGATAACAAGGATGGTACTTCTAATTATGTAATCCTACAAGATTATATTGAAGGTGCAGACAAAGGGGATGTGCGTATTCTACTGTTGAATGGGCAACCTATAGGAGCTATGGCGCGAGTACCGGGAGAAGAAGACCACAGAAGCAATGTTTCTGCCGGAGGCTCGGTACAAAAACACTCGCTCACCAAGCAAGAGAAGGAGCTTTGCCGAAAAATAGGCCCGAAATTGGTGAAAGATGGTCTCTATTTCTGCGGAATTGATGTCATTGGCGGTATGTTGGTTGAAGTGAACGTAATGTCGCCAGGCGGGATTACCTACATCAACAAAGTGTATAAAACGAGGTTGCAGGAAAAAATCATCGATTTTGTTGAAGACAAAGTCCAAGAGCGGGTGAATGCCTTTGAGCGTAGAACTAAACTTCGCAAGCACGTAAGTGATGCCTAAAAGCCACTTGTTATAATATTTCCGGCTATGCAACGATTATCCATTTCAGAAATCATACAAAAAATACAGAACGAAGAGCCATTCGAAGCGGTGGCCGAAGACTACTCGTTTACCCTAAAGATTGAAAAATATGTTCACTATGTCTGTGGTGCGGTACACGACGGACATCAGTTTAGGAAAGAGTTATGGAGTAACTGCTTACACACTGAATACGAACGATGGTTTGAGGAAGATCCGTGTACCAAAGAATTTGTAAAAACGCATCCTATTGTCATCGCAGGATGTGATAGTCGGTTCGAATACGACCTAAACCGCGATCCAGAAAATACTATATATGAAGACGCTTGGGGAAAAAAGCTTTGGAAAGAACCCCTTAATCCAATTCATAAAAAATTAAGCTTGGAAAAGCACGCTGCATTTTATAGCGTGGTACATGCCCTTATTTCAAAGTTGGAAGAACTATTTGGTATGATTGTAGTTTACGACATACACAGCTATAATTGGCGACGATGGGATAGGGAGGTGCCTGTAATCAACTTAGGAACATCAAATATAGATAACAAACGCTTTGGTGCTTCGGTAGAGGAGTGGCGGCAATCGTTGTCTGAACTTAATTTGCCGAACAACATAGAAAGTACATCGAAAATAAATGACACCTTTCAGGGGAACGGTTATTTCTTAAAATATATTACCCAAAACTTTAAAAATACCTTAGTTTTGGCTACCGAATTCAAAAAAATCTATTGTGATGAATTTAGGGAAATTATATTTCCCGAGGTAGTTTCAGCTATAGAACAACAATTACAACAGCGCCTTACTGCGCATGCGACTACATTTTATAAGACCTATAAAAACTAATCATGGCAATTGCCGAAGCGCTCATACACCAACACCCCAACCTGTTTAAAATTGATGATAATCTGAACCATCTAGTTCAGAAGATTGAATTGCTTAATTATATCAATCCGATAAACATTGAAGCAGAAAAGCGTAAGTTCTTTTCGTCTAAATATAACATCAACCCTGTATTCCACTATCGGAAAATCGATTTTGATGCCCATAAGCTACAACAGCAATTGTTTTCGCAGCAAATAGATAGTATAAAAGACGAGATTTCCCGAAATTTTTACCGTGATGTGATTTATGACTACTCTGGGCTGATTCAATGTATAGAAACCATTGGGAAAGGTCAGAAATTTTATTACAATGCGCTAAAATCGTTTGGAACACCTACCGAAAAAGATGTTGCGAATGCGCAGTTTATCCTTCATTTTAAAGATGAAGAATACGACAGCGAGATGTTTCCGGTTTTTAGTGCAGAAGAAGCGGCCAATTACTTTGTAGAATTTACCAAAAAGTACGATTTTCAATTCACAATAAAATTTTCTACCAAGATTTCGGCTGCTGCCATGGTGCAGAACAATACACAAACGCTTTTATTGAAGAAAAACCATCGGTTTAGCGCCAACCAACTGAAGGTGTTGGCAAACCATGAAATTGGGGTACACATGGTAACCACCTTTAACGGAATGAACCAATCGTTGAAAATCTTCCATAACGGATTTCCGAAGAACACAGAAACACAGGAAGGTTTGGCGGTTTTCAGTGAATACATGAGTGGTTGCCTAACCCTTCACCGACTCAAAGAATTGGCGTATCGAGTAATGGCTGCAGATAGTTTGCGCAAAGGATTTAATTTTTGTGATACGTTCGATTTGCTTCACAACCAATACAAACTGAATAGGGAAGAAGCTTATAATATCTCGCTGCGTGCCCATCGCGGTGGAGGTTTCACCAAAGATTATATGTACCTCACGGGGTTAAAGCAGGTCTATGATGCTTTCTATAAAAAAGAAAAATTAGAACCGCTTATGGCTGGTAAAGTTTCGTTTGAACATGCACCTATTGTAACCAAATGGCAAAATGAAGGGCTAGCTACTAAAAATCGCTATCATAACTTTGCTTTTGCCGCAAATAACAACGCAAATAAAACGCTCGATTTTATTCTTCAGAATTTAAAGTAAACTATAATAAATACCCTATAGAGGGTATTTACCATGATAACTTTTTTCTATTTATTTACAGAAAGTAAGTTTATAAATCTTAGATCTAGAATCTATAAAAATTTCCTATGAAAAATATATTCTCAATTATTGCCCTTCTCTTATTTGTTTATACCAATGCTCAAATCACAAAGAAAGACTATTACGAGTCTTTTAAAAATCAAGAAATTAGAAATCACGCACCGAAAGTACATACGCTAATCACTACAGATGATATGAATACGAAAGGTATAAGGTCTGTGAAATCAGACTGTGGAGCTTACTTAGATAAGCAATCGAATTCGTTCACCTTAGTAAATAAAAATAACTGCGATGCCGATTTATGGCTAGAAGATTTAGAAGATGCATTTAATCCTAGGCCCTTTACTTTTATGTTTACGTTTACGCTAGATGATGATTTTGTAGCACAAGAAAAAAAGTGGCCCTTACAAATGCTATTAGCTACAAGCCCTTCTAAGACCATTTTTTTAGGGGTAGATGTTAATGGTAAGTTTTATCTTTCTTATAATAATGGAGAAGAATACGTTGATCTTGTAACAGTTTCGAAAGCCGATAAAGTTCATATGGATAAAGAAAACACCATCGAATTTACTTGGTTTCCTGAAGGTTACTATTACTATAAGTTAAACTCATTTGAACAGTGGAGTTTTGAGTTACCAGAAGACAAGCAAAAAATACCCTTTACAGGTTTGAGCAATAGAATTAGTTATACTTCAAACGTCGACATTAGTTTATTAGCATTGTTTTCTTACACCAATCGTTTTGAGCCTATTTTTTATGAGGATGTAGATGTATTGAAAGAGGTTACAGAGTATTCTGTACAAGAGGATTCAGATGATTATTTGCTCAAAAAATATTATAAAGATGGAACGTTAAGTGCAATCGCACTTAAAAGTGATAATAAGCTTACAATTGAAAGTTATTATGAAAATGGAGAGAAGAATGAATCTGTAGAATTAATAGATGGAAAAGGTTCGAGATACATTTATAATGAAATGGGTTTTATTATTAAAGTAATTGATTATGAAAATTTCGAGCGTGTAGGCGAACGATAAACTACAATTGATAACCTAATTTCTATAAAAACTTCGAACGAAGCTCGGGCGTCGGTATCATACAGCTTTCTTTTTTACCATACCAACGGTAGCGGTTCTTGGCAACATAGTCGTACACCCAATTTCTTATAAATTTCGGCACAATCATAAAAGCATACAGTAGGGGATACCCACCCCCCAAATGGCAGGCAATTTTTAGTGCGGCAGTCGATTTTGTATATGCTTTATCTCCTGAAACTAAAATGATTGAGTCGGTTTCCGCTGGGTCGATTCCGTGTTTTTTAATGAGCGTTTGGCCGGGTTCTTCTTGTAAGGCCGTAAACCGGAACACATCTTTGGTGTCACGTTTTATCACAAAGGTCACCGAACTATTGCAAAGATTGCAAACGCCATCGAACAAGATTATTTTGTGTTGTTTCTGTTGGTTCATAAAAATTACATCAAATTTTGACTTCGGCTACGTGTTGCTACCATGATTGCCATATAAACGTTCGGGGGGTATTTTAATTTTGTGTTAGGAATACCAGTCTTTAATAAACCAAACTACCTACATCCAGCTTCCAGCTTACAGCCTCCATGCCACCCAAACTTTGCTTGACACAAAGCAAGATTCATACTTTTTCCAGCTCTTCCAGACTTACTTTCGTAGTAAACATACCGTAATTCACGATTGCCTTTTTCTTTTCAATGGTATCAATCGTCCCAATCGCCCTGCCGTCTATCATACGTACCCTGTCACCAATTTTTAGCGGTACTTGTGGTTTCTTGGGGGGTTCTTTCTTACTTTCTGCCTTCTCCTTTTTCTTTTCTTTCCGAATTACCGCTACCTTTTGCTCAACTTCCTGCTTGATTTCGTGTTTTTTCTTTTTGACTTCCTTCTTTTTCTTCGGACTCAATTTTTTACGTTTGCTATTCTCGGTCATCACCAACTTGAACAATTCATCTAACAACGCTCTTTTCTGCTTGTTGTTGAAGTATTTTTCGGCCAGGCTGTCGAACCTTCTCCCCAGCGTGATCAGTTTTTGGTTTGCATCATACAACTCTTGGTAGCTTTCCAATTTTTCTTGCACTTTCGCATTCACCATCTCCAATTGCTTGCTTTCTTGGCGTGCTTTTTCTGCGGAAGTTTCTAACGTTTCAGACGTTTTCCGAAGTTTTGAGCGTTCCTTCTGTAAATTAGCAATGGTCTTGTCGAACCGAATTTTACCGCGTTCAATCTTTTTCTTCGACTTGTTTATCAAGCTATACGGAATGCCATTTTTTTGTGCTACTTCAAACGTGAACGAACTACCGGCTTCGCCCATTTGTAATTTGTAAACAGGCGCCAAGGTCTTGCTATCAAACTGCATATTGGCATTCACCGCATGCGGCAGCTCATTGGCCAATAATTTCAGATTTGCATAATGTGTCGTAATTATCCCGAAGGCTTCACGCTCATAAAACACCTCTAAAAAAGTCTCTGCCAAAGCACCGCCTAATTCGGGATCACTTCCTGTTCCGAATTCATCTATTAAAAAAAGCGTGTTTTTGTTGCACTTTTTCAAGAATTGATTCATCTTTTTCAAGCGATAGCTGTAAGTGCTTAAATGGTTTTCAATCGATTGGTTATCTCCAATATCGGTTAGCACACGATCAAAAAAGAAAAATTCACTGCTAGGGTCTACCGGTAGTAGGAGTCCGCTCTGTAACATCACTTGTAACAAGCCTACCGTTTTTAAAGTGATACTTTTTCCACCGGCATTTGGCCCAGAGATCACAATAATTCGCTTGTCGTGATGTAATTCTATAGACTGCGGATAGGTTTTTTCTTTACGTTTTTTGTTAGAAACCAACAATAAAGGATGGTACGCATCTATCAGTGTAATTTGACGGTCTTCGGTAAGCCTAGGCAAAACAGCGTCTATAGATACCGAATATCGCGCTTTTGCATAAATGGTATCAATTTGCGTGGTGTAGTGCTGATAAGAAGCCAAGTGGAGTTGGTACGGTCGTACAAATTCGGTAAGCGCCTTCAAAATCTTTTTGATTTCTTCCCGTTCTTCGTAAATTAAATTGCTGAGTTCGTTAGCGTACTCTAACGTTTCTTGGGGTTCAATATAGACAATACTCCCAGTTTTAGACTGCCCCAGAACGGCACCTTTTATTTTTTTACGGTGCATGGCTTTTACGGCTAAAACCCTGCGATTTTCAACAACTGTTTCTCTAATTTCATCCAAATAATCTGAACCTGCATAGCGATTTAACGCTTTGGTGAACGACGAGTTGATTTGAGACTTCACCACCTGTAATCTACGGCGGATAACACCCAGTTCTTGGGATGCATCATCTTTTACTTCGCCATATTTATCGAAAATCTTTTTTATTTCTTCTGAAATGGCCGGGGTAAAGTCAATTTCTTCTGAAAAAAGATGCAACTGCACATAGAACTCTTCAAACTTTTTAAAGAATTTTAGTAATGTCTGGGTTGTTTCTGAAAGGGATAACAACTTTCTAAAGCTGAAACTTTCCAACGTACTATTTTCAATTTCTAGAAGTTGCAACTCTTTGTGAATGGGTTCAAAGCCATGGTTCGGAATCGGTGCATCACTGCCAAACGAGGCCGTGAATTCTTTTACCCGTTGTAGCGAAGGCAATATGGATGCTGTATCGCGAAAAGGGGTTAAGCCCAACACCATTTTGTTACCGGGTTCGGTGATACAAAATTCTGACACCTGTGCCAATACTTTCGGGAATTCTAGATCTTCTAATGTTTTATGATGAATCTTTACCATAGTGTTCGCAAGAGCTGCGAAGTTTTATAAGCCAATTTTTTCTTAAACGCTTCGGAAACAGCCAAAGTGTCTTTAATTTTACAACAAAAGTACGCATAATGGAGATAAAAATTGAAGCGAGTTGGAAGTCTGTTCTCAGCCAAGAGTTCGAGAAACCCTATTTCCGAGAGCTCATTCAGTTTGTGAAAGATGCATATCAGATCAATAGATGCTTTCCGCCAGGAAAACAGATTTTTGCTGCATTCGATCACACGCCCTTTCATGATGTGAAGGTGGTGATTCTAGGTCAAGATCCCTATCATGGTCCCGGACAAGCAAACGGACTTTGTTTTTCGGTCGCTGATGGGGTCCCGAAACCACCCTCGCTTCAAAATATTTTTAGAGAAATAAGCGATGATGTGCAAACCGAAGCACCCGAACACGGTAACTTAGAGCGCTGGGCAAATCAAGGGGTACTTCTGTTGAATGCGACCCTTACAGTTCAGGCCCACCAAGCTGGGAGCCATCAAAATAAAGGGTGGGAGCAATTTACTGATGCTGTAATTGAAGCACTTTCTAAGGAACGTACAGGGCTCGTTTTCTTACTTTGGGGTGGATACGCAAAGAAAAAAGGGCGTAAAATAGACGAAAGCAAGCATTTAGTACTTTCTAGTGGTCACCCATCCCCACTAAGTGCCAACAGGGGCTATTGGTTTGGGAACAAACATTTCAGTAAAACCAATGAATATTTAGTACAACAAAACAAACAACCAATAACTTGGTAAACGGAATGAAATTTGATTTATACCATACTATGAAAAAATCACAACCTCTCTTACTCGTAATTGCGCTGTCGTTGGCATTTATGGCGTGCGGTCAGCAAGGTCCGATACTAAAACCAGAAGCCGATAGTTATCAAATTGACCACAATAAAAACATCATTGTTTTAAATATTGATGCTATCGATGACATCACGGCATCGTTAACAACACTTCAGTTAGAAGAAGAATATAAATTTGAAACGGCCACAGATGGGCTTACCAATACAGAACGGTACCAAGTTGAAAATAGCCAAGGCACAACATACCAATTGTTTGTGACCAAGTCGCCAATCTTAGCCATACAAGTAAAAGACTCGCTCACCAAGCATCCTAAAGTGCTGGGGCATTTTAGATATTACGATGCCGACACCACTTTTACGAGCACCATTGGGATGGATCTGCGTGGAAATTTATCACTTACCTATCCCAAAAAATCATTCAACATTGAGTTTTATACCGATAGTGTTTCAAAAGGAAAAAAAGAAGTCGATTTTAAAGATCTGCGAAAAGAGGACGATTGGATTTTAGATGGTCTGTACAATGAACCGCTGTTGTTGCGGGCTTATACCTCGCAAAAGCTATGGAAAGACATCCACACGCCTTGGTATGCTGAAGAAGAGCCAAAAGCACGTGCAACGGTAGATGGGTTTTATGTAGACCTATTCGTAAACAACGAATATAGGGGAGTATACTTGCTTTCAGAAAAAATAAAGCGTTCGTTGCTAAAACTAAAGAAATTTAAAGGCGATACCGTAAGAGGAGAGCTTTTTAAAGCGGGGTATTACGACCCGGGCACTTCATTTAAAGTGGCTCCAGATTTTAAAAACTCCTTACCAACTTGGGCTGGTTGGGAAATGGAATACCCCTATGAAGATTATACCGCGCACTATAACAACCTGCATGAAGCCATAACCTTTGTTGCATCGAGTAATGATTCAGCGTTTGAGCAAAAATTACCGACATACTTCAACGTAGATAACTTGGTTGATTATTTTTTATTTATCAATACCATCCGCGCTACCGACAACTTGGGAAAAAATTTCTACTTAGCTAAATACAATACCGATACGCCCTATTTTATAGTGCCATGGGATATGGACGGAGTGTTGGGTACGATCCAAGCTGGAAAAAGAATTCCAACAACAGATGATATTTTGAGCAATAACCTATTCGATAGGATGCTTGAAAATAAAAATTTGAAAAATAAAATGAACCAGCGCTGGCAAGAATTGCGAGCAGGAGCCTTTCAGTCTGAAAGTTTGGCAATGCGAATTGAAAAGAGATACCAGAAGCTGGCTTCTACAAAAATGTACGAGCGGGATGCTCTGGCATGGGATATAAACCATGACGCCGAACATCTTGAATATATGTTAGATTGGTTGAAAAAGCGACTTACGTATTTAGATACGTATTTTACCGAAAAATAACAGGGTTCGGTTTTACTCTTCGTGCACTTCGTGCTCTGAGTCGTTGCAGCTAAACTGAAGTAACAAGAAATTCGTTACAAGCAAGCTCCCCAAAATGATGAAAAATATTGTCATAATCTTACTTTTATACTTGTAAGATGTACAACTTAGTGTAGGGTTGCGTAAAAGGTTAAAAAAAATATAAAATTAGCGAAGTAGCTGTTCCAACGGCACTTTCTCTTCAATAAGGTCTAATTGTTCCAACTTATTTTGAACACGGGTCACCTGGGCAGACGTGAGTTGTTGCTGGCTCCATTCGGTTAGTCCTAACCATTCTTGCACATCTTCTAATTTCTGCTGGTACCGATTGCTGATCATTTTGTCAATCCCAGGAATGTCTTTAAACTCGGTCGTAGTTCTATTTATAATTTCTAAAATAGTGTTGATGCTGTAGGCATCATCTTTTAAAACCTCGTCCCGAACCGCAATGACAAAACACGGCCATGGAGTGGGGCAGGTGCCTATTCGTTTAAAAGGACCGTTGTCTACATACGGTTTTGTAGTAAATTTTTCCCACATGAAATAATCGCCAATCCCCTTTGGGAGGCCTTCTAGGGCGCCATCTAAATTTTTTATGACCTCAAAATCGATATCTTCTTCTAGGTTCCAACCTTCGCGTTCGGCATTTACATACGCCATTAGGTGCGAACCAGAACCGTATCTGCTAATGGCTGCTTTGGTTCCTTTTAAGTCTGAAACCGTCTCGTAGTCTGAGTTTTTAGCGACATGAATCCCCCAGATAAGAGGCGAATCTATAAATCCTTGTACAATTTTTGAAGGGTTGCCTTGTATAATATCCCTGATAATACCTTCGGTTAAGATAACCGCCATATCAATTTCGCCAGCACGCAACGCCTTGCACATTTGTCCAGTTCCGCCATGATAATCTTCCCAACGCAAATTGATCCCTTGTTTTTGGTATTCTTTGTCGCGCAGGGTTAAGTACCAAGGCAGGTTAAAATGTTCGGGTACGCCCCCGATTTTAAAGTTCTTCATTCGTAAGGATGTCTAATGTTTTTTGAATCAATGTATCAATGGTTTGCTGCGGATCGCTACTAAAGTTGCCATTGGCCCTATTGGCGAGTATCGCATTTAACGAAATAGCACGATGCCCCAATAATTTGGCCATCCCATAGATTCCCGAGGTTTCCATTTCTAAATTGGTTATTTTCTTATCGTTGTACTGAAACGACTGTAGCTTGTCGTTTAATTCTGCATTTTCAAGTTTATAACGTAAAACACGCCCCTGCGGACCGTAAAACCCAACATTGGTTGCTGTGATTCCGCTACGGAAGGTGGGTTCTGAAAATAGGCGCAATAACGTTTCATCTGCAGCTACAACATACGGACTCGATTTCAGTAGGCTCCAATTCATATGTGCTATAAATGCTTCGGAAAATGGAGTGTCTAGAAAATCTGTCTCTCCATAAAAATGAAGCAAACTGTCAAGACCAATAGCTGTTTCAGATACTAAAAAACTATCCAATTCAATATCTGGCTGAATTCCCCCAGAAGTGCCAATACGAATAAGATTCAGCTGTGTGAGCGACTCTTTTACTGTTTTGGTTTCAAAATCGATATTCACCAAGGCATCTAACTCGTTCATGACAATATCAATATTGTCGGTGCCGATACCTGTTGAAATTACGGTAAGTCGTTTTCCGTTGTAAGTGCCTGTATGTGTTTTAAATTCTCTCTTGTGTACTGAAACTTCTATGGTTTCAAAATATTTCGAGACATTGCTAACGCGGTCTGGGTCACCAACAGTAATTATGGTTGAAGCAATATCGCCCGGTTTTAAATGCAGGTGATAGATACTACCATCTTCGTTTAAGATTAATTCGCTTGGTGAAAAAGGTTTGTGCTTCAAAAGTATAATTCAATAATTGTATTTGTAAAAGTGCAGTTCTGCATCAACCTCCCACGCGTTTGGTTTTAAAGCCCTTTTCCTGTAAAAACTGCATAATTTTATCACGGAAATCCCCTTGTATGATAATTTCTTCGTTTTTAAAACTACCACCAACCCCTAACCAAGTTTTCAGCTCTTTTGCCAATTGCTTAAAATCAGAGCTTGCACCTGTATAGCCGGCTATAATTGTGATGGGTTTTCCCTTGCGCTTTTCATATTTACAAAGCAACGGGTCATCCTGCATCCAGATTGCATTATCAGAGGCATTGTCTGTAATCTCTTCAGGCACTTCATGGTCTGGAAATAAATTCTTTAACTGGTCTTTTAAGTCCATTACACTTATTCTTTTATGAGTCCGATCTCCACCAAACGCTGATGTAAAAACTCGCCTGCGGTGATATCAGGGAACGCTTTCGGGTGTTCTTCATCTACACATTCTGGTAGGCAATTCAGTTTCATATCGCTTCGGGGGTGCATAAAGAAAGGAATTGAATACCGTGGCGTGCCCCATTGTTCTTTTGGTGGATTCACAACGCGGTGTATGGTAGAGCGAAGTTTATTGTTGGTGTGTCGTTCTAGCATGTCCCCAACATTTATCACCAGTTCGTCTTCGTTTGGTATGGCGTCAATCCACTCACCATCTTTTCGCAACACTTGCAATCCACCTGTAGAGGCACCCATGAGGAGCGTAATCAGGTTAATATCACCGTGCGCGCCTGCACGCACGGCTCCTTTAGGTTCTTCGGTAATAGGAGGGTAGTGTATGGGTCGTAAAATACTATTTCCGTTAGAAGCCCAATGGTCAAAATAATGTTCGTCAATACCTATATACAGAGCTAATGCACGTAGCACATAAATTCCTGTTTTTTCTAACATTCTGTAAGCTTCCATGCCGGTTTCATTGAAATCGGGCAGTTCGACTACTTCTACATTTTCAGGATATTCGTCAATTAATTGCGCATCAGCATCGGGTTCTTGCCCGAAATGCCAAAATTCTTTTAAATCGCCTTCTTTTTTGCCTTTTGCGTGCTCTTTTCCGAAGGAAACATAGCCACGTTGACCACCAAGGCCTTCAATTTCATACTTTTTCTTGGTTTTCAGCGGTAAAGCAAAGAATGCCTTTATTTCTTTATAAAGTGCTTCAACTAAGTCATCACTCAAAAAATGGTTTTTTAATGAGACGAATCCTATTTCTTCATAGGCACTGCCAATTGCGTCTACAAACTTCTGTTTCCGCGAAGGGTCATCACTTAAAAAATCGGCTAAATCTACACTAGGGATATTATTCATGGCGGCATATTTTGTTACAAAGATACCAAAATACTGTTGTTTTTCCATTTCAAAAAAAAACCGACATCTAGGGAAACAGCCATTGAAATTTTCTACATTTGAGGCATACTAAATACTACAGATGAAATCGCAGACCGCCGCGCCCATATATTTTAAGTACGACCGAAAAGATATCGACGAAACTACGCTGGTTCAGTTGTACGAGCGTATGCTCAAGCCTCGCCTTATCGAAGAAAAGATGCTTATTTTACTCAGACAGGGTAAAATTTCTAAATGGTTTAGCGGGATTGGCCAAGAAGCTATTTCGGTAGGTATCACATCGGTTCTAGAACGCGAAGAATATATTTTACCAATGCATCGTAATTTAGGGGTGTTTACAACGCGAGAAATCCCGCTGCACCGTCTTTTTTCGCAGTGGCAAGGAAAAGCCAATGGTTTTACTAAAGGCCGCGACCGTAGTTTCCATTTTGGAACGCAAGAGTACAATATCGTTGGAATGATTTCACATTTAGGTCCGCAATTTGGCGTGGCCGACGGTATTGCGTTAGGAAATGTGCTAAAAAAGAATAACCAAGTATGTGCGGTGTTTACAGGCGAAGGGGGAACAAGTGAAGGAGATATACACGAAGCGTTGAATGTGGCTTCGGTTTGGAAATTACCAGTGCTATTTTGTATTGAAAACAATGGCTACGGACTCTCAACTCCTACCGAAGAGCAATACAATTGCGAACATCTGGCAGATCGTGGCGTTGGCTATGGTATGGAAAGCCACATTATTGAAGGGAATAATATCTTGGAAGTGTACAGTAAAGTAAAATCTATTGTGGCAGACATGCGTGCAAATCCGCGTCCCGTTTTATTAGAGTTTAAAACCTTCAGAATGCGGGGCCATGAAGAAGCGAGTGGTACGAAGTATGTCCCAGACGATTTAATGGACACTTGGTCTGAGCGTGATCCGCTAGTGAATTTTGAGAACTATTTGATTTCCGAAGAACTACTTACAGAGACCAAAATAGAAACCCTGAAGACAACGATTATAAATGAAATAAACAGTAATCTTGATATCGCGTTCGCGGAAGAGGCGATTGTCTCTACTGAAAGTATTGAGTTAAATGATGTATTTAAACCATTTACATATCAAGAAGTTACGCCTAATTCTGAAACAGAAGAATTGCGTTTAATTGACGCTATTTCCCAAGGGTTGAAACAAGCCATGGAGCGCCATGACAATTCGGTAGTGATGGGGCAGGATATTGCTGAATACGGAGGGGTATTTAAAATTACGGAAGGTTTCTTGGATGCATTCGGTAAAGAGCGTGTGCGCAATACTCCGATTTGTGAAAGCGCTATTGTATCTGCAGCAATGGGGTTATCTATCAATGGTTTTAAAGCTGTTATGGAGATGCAGTTTGCAGACTTTGTAACCTCAGGATTCAACCCGATCGTGAATTATTTGGCCAAGAGCCATTACCGATGGAATGAAAATGCAGATGTAGTAATCAGAATGCCCTGTGGGGCAGGAGTGGGGGCAGGACCTTTCCATAGCCAAACCAACGAAGCTTGGTTTACGCATACACCTGGATTAAAAGTGGTGTATCCAGCATTTCCATACGATGCGAAAGGGTTACTAGCTACCGCTGTTGAAGATCCCAATCCAGTGTTATTTTTTGAACACAAGGCACTCTATAGAAGCATACGGCAAGAAGTACCTACCAATTACTATACGTTACCCATAGGAAAAGCTGCGTTGTTGCAAGAAGGAGACGAGGCAACAGTAGTAACTTATGGTGCAGGAGTGCATTGGGCCTTGGCTACGTTAGATGAAATGTCTGTAGGGGTAGATCTTATCGATCTGAGAACGTTGGCACCCTTAGACACAGCTACGATCTATGCTTCAGTAAGAAAAACAGGTAAGTTGATAATCCTTCAAGAAGACAGTTTATTTGGAGGCATTGCGAGTGATATCGCAGCATTGGTAGGCGAACATTGTTTTGAATCGCTAGATGCACCCATACGCAGAGTAGCAAGTATGGAAACTCCTATTCCTTTTGCTGCAAACCTTGAAGAACAGTACCTTCCAAATAGCCGATTTAAAGCAGAATTAGAGCGATTGCTTGCTTATTAATCCTTTAACATTTGCTGTTAAACTTACCACAAACATGTAAGGTAGCTGCATTTCCTGATGTATCTTAGTACTATTACTAATCAATAAAACACTAAACATTATGGTACGCTGGATTATTATTTTTCTCGTTATTGCACTAATTGCCGCAGTTTTCGGATTCGGAGGAATCGCTGAAGGAGCAGCTGACATTGCAAAAATTATTTTTTACATTTTTATAGTACTTCTTGTACTATCGTTACTCTCTAGACTTTTTAGAAGGTAATAAGTTGCCACACAATTATTAAAAATTATACAACCAAACTTAAACAGATGAAAAAAATCTTAATGCTAATGGTCTTGGCAGTAGCCGCATTCTCTTGCGGTACGCCAAAGACCGTAATACAATCGAAAAAGGTTATAAAGGGCTACTGGTCGCTAGACAATATAAGTTATAGTGAAGCTGGAACCTATAATGTAACCATCTTCAACGACACCTCGAAAGAATGTTTTGAAGGTAGTACATGGCGATTTATCCCCAACAATAATAGTGGTTTATATACTATCAATAACGGAGATTGCCCAACCCAAGGAGACAGGAACTTTATCTTTACCATCCAACAGATAGATGCAGAGACGGGGCTTTATGATTTCCTTTTAAAACCCACAATGAAATTAGGGAAGCCCGATAAAGATAACTCAGTAGGTTTCAGACTGCGACTCACACAGTTGAGCGAAAATAATATGCAGTGGGAACAGACAGTATCATTAGAAGGAAGCCCTTTTACAATCAGTATGAATTTTTCAAAAATTAATGAATAATATGAAAACAGTATATAAACAAATAGCAATGGTAGGACTAGCATTACTTACAATGGTAGTGTTTACAAATTGCGAAGCAACCCGAAATGCAAATAATTCACAGAAAGGTACCGTTATAGGTGCTGCAGGAGGTGCTATTTTAGGCGCCGTGCTTGGTAACAACATCGGTAAAGGTGGTAACGGCGAATTAGGTGCTGTTATCGGAGGTGTTGCAGGTGGAGCTGCAGGTGCAATTATTGGTAGACGTATGGACAAGCAAGCACAGGAAATTGAAACTGAAATCCCTGGTGCACAAGTAGAACGTGTTGACGACGGAATTGTAGTAACATTTGATGAAAATAGTGGTGTGTATTTTGACACCAACAAATACAACATCAATGCTGCTTCGCAAGCTACGTTAGACAAGTTAACAGGAGTGTTGCGTGAATATCCAGATACCGACGTTTTGGTAATTGGGCATACCGATAGCACAGGTTCAGATAGCTATAACATGACGCTTTCTAAGCAAAGAGCACAGTCTGTAACCAACTATTTTACTAGTAAAGGCCTTGGTGCCGGTAGATTTACTACCAACTGGTACGGTGAGCAAAGTCCGGTAGCAGACAATAGTACTGCCGAAGGTCGTGCACAAAACCGTCGCGTGAACGTTGTAATCGTTCCGAATGAAAAGATGGTGCAAGACGCTGAAAACGAAGCAAACCAAGGATAATTTCCTTTTTCAAATTTTTATGGAATCCTGCTCTTATTATGAGAGCAGGATTTTTTTATTTCAAAAACTATCCCGTACTTTAAATATGCCTGAAACTTCAACGTACGATCTGATTATTCTAGGGGGCGGACTCGCGGGATTGTGCTGTGCCATTGCATTGGGGCCTCACTATAAGGTTTTGTTGTTAGAAAAAGATTCGTTTCCGCATCATAAAGTTTGTGGTGAATATGTTTCAAATGAAGTGCTGCCATATCTTCAATCGCTAGGAATTGATCCGATACAATTGGGCGCTAAAAAGATAACCGAATTAGAAATCACAACCCATACGGGGAAACCCATTAAATCAAAGCTTCCTTTAGGTGGTTTCGGTATTAGTAGATATGCGCTAGATGCTGAACTTTATAATCGTGCGACCCAATGCTGTGACGTTCACATTGAAACGGTTATGGCAGTCGATTTTAACTCGGAAATTTTCACTGTTCAAACAAAGAATAAAAAAATATACAAAAGCACCTTTGCGGTAGGTGCCTTCGGAAAGCGTTCTACAATCGATGTAGCTATGAAACGTGGGTTTATACAACAGAAATCACCTTGGCTCGCGGTAAAAGCCCATTATAGCTACTCTTTTGAAGATACTAAAGTAGCACTTCATAATTTTGAAGGAGGCTATTGCGGATTGTCAAAAGTAGAATCAGGAGCGGTTAATGCTTGTTATTTAACAACTTTTAAATCGTTTAAACAAGCGAACAGTATTGACGAATTTCAGAAGCAAGTCATGTCTGTGAATCCGCATTTAGCGCATTTCTTCAAACACGCTGAGCCACTATTTCCAGAGCCGCTTACGATAAGCCAGATTTCTTTCAGCAAAAAACCAGCTGTAGAAAACCACGTATTTATGATAGGTGATAGTGCCGGTCTTATACACCCGCTCTGCGGAAATGGAATGGCCATGGCTATTCATAGTGCAAAACTATTAGCCGATTTATTCTTAGAACATGGTGCAGGCGTTAATGCACGAAACAGCATAGAACAAGCGCACCGAGATACGTGGCAGCACCATTTTGGAAGCCGTTTAAAAACGGGCAGACGCATACAAAATGTACTTTTAAATCCAAGTCTTGCTAAAACAGCGTTTACAGCTGCAAAAACATTTCCAGGCCTTGTGCCAGCAATCATTAAGAAAACCCATGGAGACTTGGTAGTATGATCTATTTTTCGAACAAATATCGCTCTACCGAATCTGAAATACTAGATGATTTTGAATTGAAAGGTTCTGATATGGAAGCCATGCTTACCGATTTAGACCGTGTAAACAAGCTGTTGGGAGGGCATCAGGTGACACTATCTGGAATTGAGAACTTGTTATATGAAGTTGACAAGGATCAAATCATTACAATTGTAGATATAGGTTGCGGCGATGGCGCTATCCTTCGGAAAGTAGCCCAGTGGGGATATCGTCATAACTGGAAGCTATCCCTGATAGGAATTGATGCGAATCCGCATATTCTAAGAGAGGCACAGCAACGTTCCATAAAGTTTCAGAATATTTCCTTTGTTGAAAAATCAGTTTTTTCCAATACACCTTTAGTCGAAGCATATGACATCGCGTTGTGTACATTATTCTTACACCACTTTGATAACGAACGGGTTACTAATATTCTTCAAAAATTAAGTGGTGAAGCGAAAGTTGGGGTAGTTGTAAACGACCTACAAAGGAACCGCCTTGCATTTTGGTTATTTCGGCTTTTCAGTAGTATCTTTATAAAAACACGCATTGCAAGGCACGACGGATTGGTTTCTGTGGCGCGCGGTTTTAAACGCAACGAATTAGAATCGATTGCGAAGAAAATAACAAACAGTGAGCATAATATTCATTTAAAATGGGCCTTTCGATGGCAATGGGTGCTAAAATCGAAACGACTAGACAGTTCTAGAAAGAATTAAAAACAATAGAAACTATAAAAACAGTTGTAAAAATTACCGCCGTAGCCAAAGGGCTGCCACAGTTTACGAGAGAAACAAAAGAAATATTACCTTTTGTGGAGGCATGGTTAGAAGGACAAGATTCACGGTTTAAACGGAAAGTACTTAAGATTTTTGAAGGTGCCGGTGTAGACCGAAGGTATGCTATCATGGATGCACACGAAGTGTTTTTGAATACTTCGTTTGAAGAACGTAACGATATTTACGTCCGTGAGATGAAAAACCTGGGCAAACAAGCGTTTCAAAAAGCATTATTGAAAAGCAATTGGGAAGCCAACAGCATCGATTTCTTGATCACCGTAAGCTGTACAGGTATTATGATACCATCAGTAGATGCTTACTTGATAAACGACTTAAAAATGCGTCAAGATGTGGTTCGGTTGCCTGTTACTGAAATGGGCTGCGCTGCAGGAGTCAGCGGTATTATTTACGCAAAGAATTTTTTAAAAGCCAATCCGGGTAAACGTGCCGCCGTAATCGCATTAGAATCGCCTACAGCTACCTTTCAGCTCAACGATTACTCTATGGTGAACATCGTGAGTGCTGCAATTTTCGGAGACGGCGCAGCTTGTGTACTGCTTTCGTCAGAAGCGGAAGCTAACGGTCCTACTATTGTAGACGAGGCAATGTATCATTTTTATGACGCTACAAATATGATGGGCTTTAAATTAGTGAACACAGGGCTACAAATGGTACTCGATAAGGAAGTTCCGCAGAAAATAGCAGATCATTTCCCAGATATTGTACATCCATTTTTGGAGAAAAATGGCAAAACCATACACGACATTGACCATCTCATTTTTCATCCTGGAGGTAAAAAAATTGTACAAACAGTAGAAGACCTTTTCGGAGACTTGGGAAAAAATATAGACGACACAAAAGAAACGTTACGATTATACGGAAATATGAGCAGCGCTACCGTACTTTATGTGTTAGAGCGCTTTATGGACAAACAACCTGAAAAGGGCGAACTCGGACTCATGCTTAGTTTTGGTCCAGGATTTTCAGCCCAACGGGTATTATTAGAATTTTAGAAGTGATAGAAACTAAAAAAACAGCAATCATTTTAGGCGGTAGTAGTGGCCTTGGCCTCGCTACAGCCCATAAGCTGGCACATAAGGGTTATAACTTACTGTTGGTACATCGCGATAGAAAAAGTAATCTAGCTGCCTTTGATGCTGAAGTTGAAAAAATGCAGGCTAATAATGTCACCGTAAAAACTTTTAATCGAGACGCACTAAAAACCGAAACGTTACAGGAAATTCTTGTAGAAATTGATCAACAGAGTATCTCGGTGCTGGTGCATAGCATTGCTAAAGGAAGTTTAAAATCGATGAACCAAGATGACCAATTGCTCACCAAAGCAGATATCGATATTACCATACACGCCATGGCAACCAGTTGGTGGGAGTGGAGTTCTGCACTGGTAAAACAAAATAAATTTTCACCAACTGCCAGAAATATAGCGTTTACCAGCGAAGGCAACACTAAAGTTTGGCCGGGATACGGAGCAGTATCAGCAGCTAAGGCTACCTTAGAGGCGCTCATGAGACAGATGGCAATCGAAATCGCTCCCTTGGGAATTACAACCAATTGCATTCAGGCAGGCACTACAGAGACTCCGTCTTTTAAGATGATTCCTGGAAGCGAACAATTGGCAGCCATGGCGAAAAAGCGCAATCCTTTTGGGAGGTTAACGTTGCCAAAAGATGTGGCAAATGCGGTTTGGTTGTTATGCCAAGAAGAAGGAAAATGGATTAACGGAACGGTTTTAACCGTAGATGGAGGAGAAAGCCTGAGATAGTTATGAATCAATCTGAAATTTTAGCGAAACTACCCTATTCCAAACCCTTTTTGTTTGTAGATGAGTTGGTTTCAATTTCAGAAGATAGAATTGAAGGCGTCTATATTTTTAAGCCTTCTGAATTTTATTATGAAGGTCACTTTAAAGACCGTCCTGTGACCCCTGGTGTAATCCTTACCGAATGTATGGCTCAGATTGGTGTGGTATGTTTGGGAATCTTTTTATTGAAAAACGAACCTATTGAAGAACTACAAATTGCTTTATCCAGTCATCAAATAGATTTTTACAAACCTGTGTTTCCAAAAGAGAAAATGACCGTTGTTTCTGAAAAAGTTTATTTTCGGTTTCAAAAATTGAAATGCAGTGTCAAAATGTTGAATGAAAAAAATGAATTGGTCGCCAAAGGAACCATTAGCGGCATGATAAACCACACTCCACATTAAAAAACGAGTCGTCATAACAGGGTTAGGAGTTGCTGCACCAAACGGTGTGGGCATTCCTGCATTTACGGCAGCCATCAAGGCTGGAACGTCTGGAATCAGGCACTTTCCTGAATTAGAATCGCTACAATTCTCTTGTCAGTTGGGGGGAATTCCTCCTGTTTCCGAAGAAAAGAAAAGAGACTATTTTACCGAATTGCAGCTACGGAATTTTAACAGCAGCGGTATTTTATATGGCGTAATTGCAGGGATGGATGCCTTAGCTGATGCAAATATCGAATTTGGAGGAGACGAACCACTTTGGGATTTGGGTATCATTTTCGGAACGGGCACCAGCGGTGTCGATAAATTTAGAGAAGCCATTTATAAAGTAGACGACCATAAAGTGAGACGCTTGGGAAGTACCACCGTTGCCCAAACCATGGCAAGTGGTATCAGCGCGTATCTTGGCGGAAAAACTGGCGCAGCAAATAGGGTGACCACCAACTCATCTGCCTGTGCTACGGGAACCGAAGCGATCTTGATGGGGTATGAACATATTGCAAACGGCAATGCAACCCAAATGCTCTGCGGAAGTAGCAGTGACCACGGACCGTATGTTTGGGGCGGATTTGATGCCATGAAGGTGCTCACCTATAAACACAACCATGAACCCACAAAAGCTTCTAGACCCATGAGTGCCTCGGCCAGCGGATTTGTACCCGGAAGTGGGGCAGGAGCCTTGTTATTAGAATCGTTAGAAAGTGCCGAACAACGTGGTGCAACCATTTATGCAGAAGTATTGGGCGGACATGTAAATTCTGGCGGACAACGAAACGGAGGCAGTATGACCGCACCTAATAGCGAGGCAGTGAAGCGTTGTATTAGGTTAGCCGTAGAAAGTTCTGGGATTTTGCCTTCGGAAATAGACTATATAAACGGGCATCTTACTGCAACTATTAAAGATCCCGTAGAAATCGAAAACTGGTGTGACGCACTTGGTCGGAGAGGGGCAGATTTTCCGTATATCAACTCGTTAAAAGGAATGGTGGGACATTGTTTAGCTGCCAGTGGTAGTGTAGAAGCGGTTTCCACAGTATTGCAAATGAAACACGGCTTTGTATTTCCGTCGGTAAATTGTGACGATACACATCCAGAAATCTCGAAGTTAATTGCTTCAGAATGTATTCCAAAGAAGAAAATTTCCGCAGAAATAAATACCGCAATAAAAGCAAGTTTCGGTTTTGGTGATGTAAATGCGTGTGTTATCTTTAGAAAAATTTAAAGCGAATGACCACAGAACAAATCTATGTAAAATTGCTGCCTATTGTAAAAACGTACCTTCCTGAAGACGTTGCGGCCGATGAAATAAACCCAGATAGTGATTTAACGGGCGAATTGAATATTAACTCGGCCCATTTGGTGGATATCGTTCTGGATGTTGAAGACGCGTTTGAAGTTGAATTTGCCAATGAAGATATGGAGTCGTTGCGCACTTTGAATGACGCCATTGCGATTATTCACAAAAAAATATAGATGAACAGGCTACCCTTACCCGAGGTTACGTCCAAGGTATTGGCGGTTAAACTGACCGCAAAAGGAGAGCGTTCGGTACGCAGTGGGCATCCGTGGATATTTTCTGAAAGTGTCGCAAAAGTCAACAAAACAGGCGCTGCCGGAGATATCGCAATCATTTTTAGTCAATCGAAAAACAAAACCTTAGGCGTTGGGCTGTATGACCCAGATTCGCCTATCCGCATCAAGATGGTTCACCATGACGGCGGCGCTACCTTAGATGAACATTTCTTTCGTGAAAAAATCAGTAGGGCATTTGCCTTGCGAGCCGAATTACTTGCTACCAAAACCAATAGTTACCGATTTATTTTCGGTGAAAATGATGGTTTTCCCGGGCTGATTGCTGATGTGTATGATACCGTTTTGGTGTTAAAGTTATATTCGGCTATTTGGCTTCCTTTTCTTGCTACGATTACTGAAATTTTAATTGAAATTTCAACGGTAGAAACAGTTGTGTTGCGATTGAGTAGAAGTCTACAGAAACAACAAGACTTACCACTTCAGGATGGAACGGTGATTTTTGGAACCTTAGAAGATGAAACAATTGTATTTCAGGAACACGGCGTTTACTTCTCTGCTAACGTTATTAAAGGGCATAAAACAGGCTACTTTTTAGACCATAGAAACAATCGAAAACGGGTAGGGGAGCTATCTAAAGACAAAACAGTGCTTGATGTTTTTAGTTATGCTGGCGGATTTTCGGTACATGCGCTCGCCAATGGTGCAAAAGAAGTGACAAGTCTCGATATTAGTGAACAGGCACTCGAGCTCGCCAAAGAAAATGGCACATTAAATAAGAGTTCGGGTATCCATCGGACCATAGCAGGTGATGCCTTTGAAGTGATGAAACAACTTATCAACGAACAGAAACGTTTTGATGTGGTAGTGATTGATCCCCCCAGTTTTGCTAAACGGCAAAAGGAAATCCCTATGGCTGAAAAAAAGTATGCCCAACTGGCCAAATTAGGGGAGAAGCTAACTGCAAATAACGGACTTCTAGTGTTGGCCTCCTGTAGCGCTAGAATACCCGCCCGAGATTTTTTTGATATCAATAAAGAGGCGTTAAAGAAGCAAAACCGACAGTTTTCAATTCAGGACTTGACAGGGCACGATATAGACCATCCCATTACGTTTAAAGAAGGTGCCTATCTAAAATGTGGCTACTACCGCTTTAGAGATTGAATCTAGTATCGAAATACAAGGTAAAAGATTGTATCATTTTGAAAACATGGTAAGAAGCCTCAATTTATTCCTGTAAGATTCCTCGTCGCGTTGCTCTGTCGGAATGACAAGGGGATTCAAAAATGATTTTCACCATTTTGATTAAAACTTAGTTTTTCAAGTACATAGTGGTTTTAAAATACTTTCAATAGTACTATGTCATTTCGAACGCTTGCCTCGCCGGCTAGGCGGGCAGTGAGAAATCTCATGTAATTTGTATCAGATTCCTCGTCGCGTTGCTCTATAGAATGAAAATTTTTTTAAAAATTTCATAGTCGGTATTAAAATTAACTTAACATTCGCTGTTAAACACTGCTAATGTGCTTTGTAATATTTTTTAATAACGCTATATTAAAAATAAAACGTTATGAAAAGAATAATAACTATACTCATTTTATTAGTAAGCACATCACTAATGGCTCAAGACCCTATACTTCAAGAAGGACGTGAAGCCTTAGAGGAACGAGCGGAAACAATTACCGATAAATATGTTGACGCACTAGGATTGCGTGCAGAACAAGAGTTGCTTTTCAGAAATAAAGTGGAAGAGTTCTTGATTCGTGAGCAGAAGATTAAGGAAGCAAGCAAAGGCGACGACATGCTAAATAAAATGGTGGCATTGCGACAAAACGAAATGGCCGAAATGGCTGATATTCTTACCCGTCTTCAGCTTCAAGAGTATAAAAAAGTAAGGCCTATGATTCAACCTTTGGCTAGGGTAAAACAATAAAACCGAAACCATTTAAAATGAAAAAAGCGCTATTTTTTAATAGCGCTTTTTTTATATCAGGTTACATCGATAGTTATTTTACAAAGTCTTCACCAGAGGTTGTTTTTTTAATGTTTGGAGCATCAGTGTGCATGGTTTTTTCAATCCCTGCAGAATCTACTCCAAAAAACTTTAATACATCTGGACCATTGCTAATCTGTTTCGTTTTATCGCCATGAATTGCAATGGGGTGAGATAATACTTCGTGGTTGTTCTGTAAAATTTTCAACCAGTCATCGGTACCATAATCTGACGTATCTTCTCCTTCTAACAAACGCTTATCGATTAAGTCGCCCACTTTACAATCAAGTGCCTCGGCAATTTCTGTCCATTGTGTATCACTCACTTTGGTTTTTGAAATATCCACAGCATTCAGTTTGTCGTCGATACCTTGCAAATAGGCAAGTGCATGTTTTCCTACGCGACTGCTGTGGCTATAAATTAATGTAAATTCTCTATCGTCTCTAGCGATAACTCCCATAGTTTCTTTTTTGGTTGGTTTTTTCATTAATGGCAATGGCTTAATGTGTTTGCATTTTCTCTTTTCGCTTGCGCAATTGCTTGGCAACTTCAGTGGCTGCTTTTGCGAGAGAAGATTCGAACGACCCGTTATTCGCTTGGGCAAAAAGGGTCGTGCCAGGCACATTTATACGTATTTCGGTGATCATACCCGTTTCTGGGCTGGTCGTGTTTTCTTTTTTGAAATAGACATCTGTATTCACGATGAACGTATATTTTGCCTCCAATTTCTCTAATTTCTCAGTAGCCATGGCTTCTAAGCGACTGCTGGCTGATACGTCTTTATACTCAAAGTTGATGTTCATAATAAAATAGATTTAGATTTAACTTTAAAGATACAATTCCGTTGATGGCCTTCCAAGTTTTTAGTATTATTTTGGCAAATGTTCTTGGGGAACTTCTGGTTCTGCCTGCGGAATATAAATGGAGGCTAAAATTCCGGATAGTAAGGAAACCCCAATTACCGCCAATGAAAGCCATTCTGGTATTTCAACATGATGCGAGATCAACATTTTTATCCCCACAAAACTTAGAATGGCAACCAGACTATAATTGATGTATCTGAATTTTTTCAGCATTCTTGAAATCAGGAAATACATAGATCGTAATCCTAAAATCGCTAAGATATTCGAGCTAAACACGATAAATGGGTCTGCTGTAATCGCAAGAATCGCAGGAATGCTGTCTAAAGCAAATAAAATATCCGTAAGCTCGATGATGAGCAATGCCACAAATAGGGGGGTAGCAGCACGAACGCCCATGCGACGAATAAAAAAATTTTCGCCTTCAATCTTATTGGTTACTGGAAAGAACCGTCGCGTCCATTTGTAAAACTTTGAGTTTTTCGGGTCGAAATCGGTATCTGAAGAAGTCGCCATTTTATAGGCGGTATACAATAGAAACACTCCGAACACATAAATAATCCAATCGAATTTATTGATCAACGCTACGCCAAATAAAATCATCAGTGCCCGAAAAACGATGGCTCCCAGTATCCCCCAGAACAACACACGATGCTGGTATTTTGCAGGTATGGCAAACGAACTAAAAATAACGGCTATCACGAACACATTGTCTATACTTAACGACAGCTCGATAAGATATCCCGTCACATACTTTAAAACTGCGTTTTCAGGAGTGAGATTTGTGGGGTTTTCTACCATGCCTTGGGAGAACAACCAGTAGATGACTAAAGAAAAGAGTAGGGCAATACTCACCCATACTGTTGTAAAAATGGCAGCTTCCTTGGTTTTTATTTCATGCGCCTTCTTATTGAAAACGGCTAAATCTAAAAACAGCATTAATAAAACAAACGCGATAAAAATTCCCCAAACCATAGTTTAAATTTTCGGCAAAATTAAAAGGATAAAAAAGGAAACTATAATAGCATTATGTTAATTAATTGGGCAACCGTTAAAACTTTTTTAATTGTTTTTGTCCCGCTTCAATTCGTTGTAACTTTTAAAAAAAAAGAAAAAACTATGCAAGAGAAACAAACACCTACAAAGTATGAAATTCATTCGCTCCTTAAAGGTCGTTGGAGCCCAAGGGCTTTTTCACAAAAAGCCATCACTGAGACAGAGATAAAAACTCTTTTAGAAGCAGGACGCTGGGCACCCAGTAGTAACAATCTGCAGCCTTGGCGTATTATTTGGGGTTTAAAAGGAAGTGATACCTACCAACGCATATTTGATTGTCTGGTCGATTTCAATCAAGATTGGGTAGAAGATACGCCCGCATTAATGCTTGGAGCCTATAAAAAAGATATGAAAGATGGCGAGAAGGAAAATTTTCACGCCCTACACGACTTAGGCTTATTTATGGGTAACGTTTGTGTTCAGGCCACCAGTATGGGCATCGCGGTACACCAAATGGCAGGTCTAGACCAGGATAAAGCGAAAGAAGAATTTGAATTCCCTGACAATTACCACGTAGCCACTGCTACTGCCATTGGCTATTATGGTGGAAACCCAGATACCTTGCCCGAAGATTTGCAGGATGAAGAAACTAAAATAATGCGCGAACGGAAGCCGCAGCGTGAATTTGCTTTCAACGGAAATTTTAAAAACTAACAATATGAGTGAGAAAAATAAAAGTAAAGACCATGCCGATTTTCAGTCGGCGTATAGAAGATCGTCAAACTTTTCAGGAACCGCATCGAATGATGAAAAACTAAAAGTTGCAGGCGACGGAGAAATAAAATTAACCAAAGACAACAAGATGATTTCAAAAGAAGAAAAACAAAAGATCGCCGATGCGATGGACAAGATGCAACAGAAATATGAAAATACAGACGAGCGTGTTTCTAGTAGAGAAGAAGAGGAATAACATTTTTTACAATCGTTAAAATTTTGACAATTAGCATGCTACCTCAATGCGAGTTTCAATTTTTTTCTATAGTTTTAGTGTCCTTTCACAAAAAAACTGATTCTTATGGAAAAGAAAAAACAAAAAAACCATGCCGATTTTCAAGATAATTATCGACGTTCCTCCAATTTCCGAAGCATCGTAAAAAAGGAAAAATTTGAAATTTCCGACCCTGGAAATGTAAAAATTGTAAAAGAGGAATAACGAATAATTAGCATTTATAAACCAAGCAGTATCTAATTCATGGGTGCTGCTTTTTTTATGCCCAAATCTTAACAATGTTTAACTCCCAAAGACCATTTGCTAAACAGTTTTTAACAATTGGCTTCGATACCTTTACAAGAACCAAAAAAACAAGAAAGCTATGAAAGAGAACCAACCACTATTAACACCTATAAAATTAGGTGATTTAGAACTTCCCAATCGCGTTGTAATGGCCCCCATGACCAGAAGTAGGGCAAAAAACAAAGACAGCGCACCCACCAAAGATTTACATGTACCATATTATACCCAACGGGCTACCGCTGGACTCATCATTACAGAAGGTTCGCAAGTGTCTAAACGAGCGGTAGGGTATGTGTACACCGCAGGTATTCATTCTGAAGCGCAAATAGAAGGATGGAAAAAAGTAACTAAGTCGGTGCATGATGCAGGCGGACGAATATTTATCCAATTATGGCATGTGGGCAGGATTTCCCATCCCGATTTCCACGATGGCGAATTACCTTGGGCGCCTTCGGCCATAAACCCGGAAGAAACTGTTTTTACACCCGACGGACAAAAAGAGACCGTCACGCCAAAGGCTATGAGTTTAGAAGATATTGAAACCACAAAACAAGAATTTGTACAAGCTACGAAGAATGCGGTAGAGGCAGGGTTTGACGGAATCGAAATCCATTCTTCTAACGGATATCTGTTTCACCAATTCTTTAGTAGTTTCAGTAATAAGCGAGACGATCAGTATGGTGGAAGCATCGAAAACAGGGCACGTTTCTTCTTTGAAGTATTAGATGCCGTTTCAGAAGTGATTCCGCAGCAAAAGATAGGCGCACGGTTCAACCCATCGTTACACGGTGTTTTCGGGATGGAGGTAACAGAAGATACCATCCCAACATTCGATTATATCATAAAAAAATTGAGTGACGATTATGACCTTGCATACATCCACTTGTCTGAGCCATTTACAGACGTGACCAATGTACCCCATGCTGAACCAGATATTGCGAAACGATATCGACCCATGTACAAGGGCAATCTTATGATCAATACCGGATTTACACAATCTACTGGAAATAAGGTAATCCGTGATGGCGATGCAGATATGGTTTCGTTTGCCAAGTTATATGTTTCAAATCCAGACCTCGTGGGACGTTTCCGTGAAGAAGCAGATACCAGTGGTTGGGACAAAGACACTTTTTATACCCAAGGAGAAGAAGGGTATCTAGATTATGAAGCGGAAACAAGAGAATTGATACCACAACAATAAATTGAATTACTAATTTCTGCACTGCGGAAAATTTAAACATAAAATACTATGAAAGACAGAGAAATAATGGGCGGATTTAGAACAATAAATCCAGCTACCGAAGAAGTGATTAAAGAATATACCTATATGACAGACGATGAAATGAACGATGCTGTGGAACGATGCCATGAAGCTTTTTTATCGTGGCGTTTCAAATCGTTTGAAGAGCGTGGCGCCATCATCAAAAAGATAGGGGAGGGCCTTATGGAGCGTCGTGAAGAATTTGCAAATTTGATGACCCAAGAGATGGGGAAAGTCATCAAGCAAGGGTTTCAAGAAGTGAAGTTATGCGCGGGAATCTGTGAGTATACGGCCGAAAATGGTCCCAAAGAATTAGCAGACGAAGAGCGTGAACTCCCTGAAGGTGGTAAAGGCGTTATTACGTATTCACCCATCGGGGTGATATATGGCATACAGCCATGGAATTTTCCTTGTTACCAAGCCATTCGATATGCTATTGTAAATCTAATGGCGGGTAATGGTGTGTTGCTAAAACATGCGCAGAGTTGTACGGGGTCTGGACTGCTCCTAAAAGAAATTTTTGAAGATGCAGGCCTGCCGAAGGATTTATTTACGGTGCTGATTATAGACCACCAGCAATCTGACGATATCATTGCGAACAAATTAGTGCGTGGTGTTACCCTCACCGGAAGCGATGGCGCTGGAAAGGTAGTTGCTCAAAAAGCAGCAGAGCACCTCAAGAAAACTGTGATGGAACTAGGAAGTAACGATGCCTATCTCGTTTTAGACGATGCAGACATCGCCATGGCAGCAGAAACTTGTGTTCAAGGGCGTATTTATAATAATGGTGAAACCTGCGTGGCCGCCAAACGTTTTGTGGTGGTTGAAAGTGTTTATGATGAATTCAAGGAAAAATTTGTAGCTGGTATGAAAGAAGTAAAAGCAGGCGACCCTACACAACGCGAAACGGCAATGGGACCAATGGTTACTGCTGAAATGCGAGACAAATTGCACAAGCAGTTACAAGAAAGTGTAGAGAAAGGAGCTGAAATACTTACCGGAGGTGAAATTCCTGACGGGAAAGGATTTTTCTACCCGGCGACAGTCTTAGGGAATGTTCAACCGGGACAACCTGCTTATGAAGAAGAATTTTTTGGTCCAGTGGCTTCGTTAATCAAAGCAAAAGACAATGAAGACGCCATGCGGATTGCCAACGACAGCCGTTTTGGGCTGGGAGGTGGAATTTTCAGCAAAGACGAAGAGAAAGCCATAAAATTAGCCAAAGAACATTTTGATACAGGAATGGTGTTTATTAACTCCTTCGGACTAGCACAGCCAAACATGCCGTTTGGTGGTGTGAAAGACTCAGGGTATGGGAGAGAACATGGCGGATTCGGAATTAAAGAATTTGTAAATATAAAAGCGGTGATGTCTTTAAACTAGCCTGTAAACAACGTAAAAACAGAAAAGCAGCCGTAATGGCTGCTTTTTTTAAGTTGATATCTAACTATCATCTTAAGATGCTATAATTTAAAAGTGAAATGATACGCAGCAGCGAGATGTTGTGTATCTTTAAAGAAAAAAAGATGTTCGGATTATTTAAGAAGAAAACGGAAGAAGAAAAATTACAAGCTGAATACGAGAAACTACAAAAAGAATCGTTTGAGCTCTCTAAAATCAACAGATCGCAAAGCGATGCAAAAGCAGCTGAGGCAGAAGCCGTGATGCAAAAGTTAGAAGCACTGCGGAAAAAGTAGCTTGTTACGAACGGTTCTTGGATCGCTTTACATACCACAGAATCAGTATTGAAATAGCGCTACAAACTGAAAAACCAATAAACAACGGACGGGTGCCTTGCGCCACAAACCTTCCGATGAACGTACTGATAGGTACCGCCATCAAGGTTGAAATCAATCCCGTAATAGCAGCGGCAATTCCTGCGATATGACCCACCGGTTGCATGGCCAATGCGCGTAAATTTCCGAAGAGAAAACCAATACAGAAAAATTGCACCGCAAAAAAGGCCAACAGTATGTAAATATTGGGCTGGGCCGTATTGTAGTAAATTAAGAGATAACCCACCGAAACCGCGAAAAAACCGAATAGGGCAGTGGTCACCATTTTTTCCATACCGAAGCGAACTACAAAAGTTCCATTCAAGAAAATAGCGATACCGATGGCAATGGCGAGTCCTGCGAAAATGTAAGGGAATTCAGTTTCGAGTCCGTATTGGTTCTGAAAAATTTCTTGGGAAGCACTGAGGTACACCAAAAACGACCCCACTACAAAGCCAGAAATTAAGGTGTAACCCATGGTCGTTTTATATTTCACCGTTTCCTTAAACCCTGCCGTAATGCGTTTTACGGAAAAAGGAATTCGATTTTGAACGGCTAAAGTTTCTTCCTGCCGCCACCAAAACCAAAATGCTACGACCACGCTGATAGCTATTTGCACATAGAAAATCCCCTGCCAATTGTAGTGGTTGAGAACAAATTGCCCCAATGCGGGTGCAACGATGGGTATGAGCAGAAATACCACCGTCACAAATGACATGATGCGCGCCATATAATCGCCATCGAACAAATCCCGAATAATGGCAATGCAAATGGTACGCGGTGCTGAGAGCCCGATACCTTGTAAAATACGCCCAGCGACCATCATTTCTAAGCTTTCTGCATAGATGCATACAAAACTGGCAGCTACGAACAGCGCAAAACCTAAATATACCGAAGGCTTCCGGCCTAGCGAATCAGATAGGGGACCAAAGAGCAAAGGACCCACTCCGAGGCCGAGAAAAATCATGGTCACCAGCAACTGATTATCGGCTGCGGTCACAGTATTGATGGCAACGCCAATGATGTCGAGTGCGGGTAAAAGTGCGTCGATAGACAGTGCGGTGACCGACATGAGGGCCGCCATGAGGGCGACAAATTCGAATTGGGAAGTGGCTAATTTTCGTTTCAAGAGGCGAAGGTACGGCATTTTAACCCGTCTGTACCGAACTTAACAATTCGTTAGTGTTGGTTATTGCTCACCTGAAGCCTGTAAAATGTTTAAAGTATTCTTAATTAGCTTAAACATTTATGGTTAGCTCCGTATATTTAGACTTTAAATACAACCAACTATGGAATATCTACTTATTGCGCTCAAGAATATTGTAGCGTTTAGCCTGTTAAATGTATGGCTCATTCAATTTAATAAACCAACGCGTTGGCGCGGAGGAGATGCGCAAAACATTGTAGAAGAATTTAAGGCCTACGGACTCCCAGTGTGGATGTGTTACGTAGTAGGCTTTTTAAAAGTATCCTTGGCAATTGTACTTTTGGTATCTATATGGTTTCCGGCTTACGAAGATTACGCCGCTTTAGGACTCGCTATTTTGTTGTTGGGATCTATTCTGATGCACTTTAAAATTAAGGATCCTATGATGAAATCGTTTCCTGCATTTTTATTTTTGCTGATGTGCCTTACCATTTACTTTTTGTAAGGATTAGGCAGCCGTCATCCAAAATTCATAAAACAGAAAAGCTGCCCAGAGATTAAGCACCAACATCAAGAAGGAAGGAAACGACTGTACAAATGAATCTTTGATCTTAAGGCGTACACCAAATCCTAATAGCATCAAAATACTCAGTCCGACCGCAGCTGCCAATCCGATACCCGGATAAATAGTACCGGCTAAAATACCTATCGCACCCAACATTTGTAACACGCCTGTACCTTGCCGTTGTGATTTGGTAAGGCCAAAGCGAATGAACTCGGTTGCCATTTTAGGAGAGTACAAACAATTGTAGCCGTAAAACAGAAATGAGATTGCAAGAAGGAGTGATAGAACAAGGAGGTTGGTGGGCATGATGTAAAGATACTGCTTTGGGAGTTGTATTTTCTATTTTACATACTATTCGTAGACGAATGTCCTGTGGGCATTTGGATACCAATACACGTAGCAGGGAAGAACTTGAAAAACCCTATTTGACATAATACTAATTATAGTACAAATATAGCAAATGGGTGTATATCTTCCAATCGAAACTATTTACGTATAAGCTATGCTATTTACACATAAAATCAGTTATGTGATGCTAGTCACATAACGGTCCCGATTTTATGTCAAAGTAAATTGTGGTTGTAATGTATTTGATGAAATTAGAAAACAGCTTGACACAGTGAACTAAATCGTATTTTAAAAATTGATACTCCATCAATTTTATAAAATAGTATGTAAAAAACAATTTGCGCCAACGTTAGCAATGTAATTATAGTTAGCTACACTACCTTAAATTATTCAGCTATCTCTACAGCTTAGTTTATTATAACGTCAACAACACTGTTGAAGCACTTATATACTTTTAAAACAATTAAATACAGCTTCTCTATAAGCCTTACCCACCGGGATTTTATGATTACCTATATACAGTAAATTACCTTCGAAGCCAGAAACGGCGTTTATATTTACGAAATAATTGCTGTGACTTTGTATAAAAAGATGTTTAGGTAATTGCGCTACAACCTCCTTCAGCGATACCTTATAAAGGTAATCACCAGATTTTGCATACACAGTACAATAGTTGTTTTCACCTTTTAAATAAAGTATGTCTTGAAAACCTACGTACTCCAAATGATCATTATTTTTTAAATACATGCCTTTGGTACTATTCACGCTATTTTTTTCATTGTATTAGATATAAGCAATATAGACTAAAAACACTTACAAACCAGAGATAATACGATTCTATATCCTAGCTATCTGCCGCCGATTTGCCTGTGAAGGTGGATATTAATATTCATAACCAATCACTCCCCATAAGTAGAACCTACAGGAAAAACGTGCTGCAGTTTATCGAAAGTTTTTGAGATGATGTAAGCCACCTATAATGAATGCACATGCAGCGCCAAATCAATCAATTTAGCTGAATATCCATATTCATTATCGTACCAAGCAATCAATTTGAAGAAGTTCTTATTAAGTGCAATTCCTGCTTCTGCATCAAAATTACAGGTATGCGTATCACTTCGAAAATCCATTGATACTACGGGAGCATCGGTAAATGACACAATTCCTTTGTAAGCATCTTTTGCAGCATCTTTAAATAGCTGTTTCACTTCAGCTTCTGTAGCAGCTTTTTGAGTTCGAACCGTTAAGTCAACAACAGATACATCAACAGTAGGTACTCTAAAGGCCATCCCTGTAAGTTTGCTTTTTAATGCGGGAATCACTTTGGTAACGGCCACGGCTGCACCTGTGGAAGAAGGAATGATATTAGCCAGGCCACTCCTTCCTAACCTAAAATTTTTTCGAGAAGGTTGATCTACCGTAGTTTGCGTAGCCGTAAGAGCATGTACTGTGGTCATTAAGCCTTCTACTATCCCTAAATTATCATGAATTATTTTCGCCATGGGTGCCAAACAATTTGTAGTGCAGCTAGCGTTACTTACAATTGTATCTGTAGTGGTGACGTCATGATGATTCACACCCATTACGAACATTGGCGCCGACTTAGATGGTGCAGAAATCACTACCTTTTTAGCTCCTGCCTTTAGGTGTGCTTTTGCGGTGTCAAGTTCAGTAAAGATTCCTGTACATTCCAGTACTACATCAACTGATAAGTCGGCCCATGGTAGATTACTAGGGTCTCGTTCTGCTGAAACGTGTATAACAGAATCATTCACAATGAGTTTCCCATCTTCAACGGCAACGTTCCCTGGAAATTTTCCATGTACCGAATCATATTGTAATAAGTACGCAAGATGGTCTACATCTAATAAATCATTGATGGCAACTACCTGAATGTTTTTATTTTGAGCGGCAATTCTGAACGCGATCCTCCCGATGCGGCCAAAGCCGTTTATTGCAATTTTAAGCATATGTATTTTTTTTAAGTTTTTTTTATATTGAAGTTATGTCTGCTACGCGTAATAAACTTTCGTCTATTTTGTGGCCACCTCGTAATACTTCCCGAAGTGGAACAGAAACTATTTGGTTATGGTTAATACCCATCATATTATTGTATTCACCGTTTAATAATGTGTCTACAGCAGCAACCCCTAGCCTACTTGCCAATACCCGGTCATAACAACTAGGCGCGCCTCCTCTTTGAATGTGCCCTAAGACAGTTACTTTACACTCGTATTCTTCCAAATGTTCACGTATGTATTCGGCAAGTCCTAATATATTTTTCCCTATTTGATCTCCTTCTGCTACTACCACAATACTGGAAGATTTTCCTGACGCTTTACTACGTTTTAGTGAGGCTATTAATCGCTCTTTTCCCATATCCTGTTCAGGAATTAATATTTCTTCAGCACCTGCGCCAACACCTGCATTGAGAGCTATGTCGCCAGCATCTCTTCCCATGACCTCGACTAAAAAAAGACGATTATGTGAAATAGCAGTATCTCTAATTTTATCGATAGCATTTACTACAGTATTTAGGGCCGTGTCGTACCCAATAGTGAAATCGGTACCATTTATATCATTATCTATAGTGCCTGGTATACCTACCACTGGAAAATTGAACTCTCCATGAAATATCAACGCTCCAGTGAATGTACCATCGCCACCAATCACTACAAGGGCGTCTATAGCATTGTTTTTTAAATTATTGAATGCTTTTTGTCGTCCCTCTTTAGTATGGAACGCTTTAGAACGTGCCGATTTTAAGAAAGTGCCGCCACGATTAATAATGTTTTTAACCGAACGGGCATCAAGGGGTTCAAAATCTCCTTCAATCAGCCCTTCATAACCTCTATAAATGCCTATGCAATCAATTTTATGATATGCACAAGCGCGTACCACAGCTCTAATTGCTGCGTTCATTCCTGGCGCATCCCCTCCACTTGTTAAGACTCCTATTTTTTTCATATGGGAACTTTCGATTATACTTCAGATAAGACGGACTAATATTTGCTTTGTGAATTGAATAGCTGACTGATCACATTTATATTGTTAGGGAGTCGTCCTACGTGCTGGAGTTTTAAGGCTGCTAGCTTGAGCGCTATCTCCAAACAAGATTTAAGCGGTTTTTCAATGACATAAGAATATAAAAAGCCGCTCCAAAAAGCATCTCCAGCGCCTGTGGCATCCATTACTTCATTTATTTGTTCTGCTGGCAACACGATGGTATTTTTTTGCGCTTCGGAAAGTTTCACACCATTGGCACCTAATGTCAGACAGACAACCTGTGCGCCGTGTTTATGGAAATAATTGAAAATTTCTTCGTGCGGCATATTTTTATCGAAATAACGCTTCATATCGTCTTCACTCACCTTTATCAATGGATTTAACTTGCAATAGGATTCAATGGTCTTTTTGGCCTCTTCCCTATCGCTCCATATTTTTTTTGAATAATTTATGTCTATACTTAACTTACAACCCAAATTATAAGCTTCTTCTGCCTTCTCTAAAATAGTAGCTCTCGCTGGATTTTTGCTTAGCGCAAAACACGTTGTATGAAAAATTTTTACTCCTTTTAGTATTTCAGAAGGGAATTGCTCTCTAATGATTTGACTATCTGAAGCTCTATACGGAATAAAATCTGGCGTATCAGTCGCTCTAGAAATAAATATGGTACTGGTAGGTAAATTTGCTTCTCTTCTAACAAATGTTGTGTCTATATTAATTTCGCTAACTCGGTGTAAAATATAATCTCCCAAGCCGTCATTACCAATCGTCGCAATAAGTCTTGGTTGTAACCCTAAGCGTGCTAAATTCATAGCAACGTTTGTTACAGAACCACCTAAATACCTATGATAGTCGCGCGTGTCTCTAATAGAAGTGTTTTTTTCGTGACCTATAAAATCTACCAGTGCTTCGCCCACACAAATAATATCGTTTTTCATAGCTGTTTTTATATTAAAAGCCGTTTGCCCTTACTGTACTGTGTTGCCAATACCTGCCCTGCTGCGCTCCAGGTACAAAGCTTAACTCCATTTGGTGTACCCTTTTTTGTATTGAAATTTTCGTAAAAACTATAATCTTCTTTTACATTCAACATTTCAATAGCTGCGATGATTTCTTCTAAGGCATCGGGTAATTTTTCTGAAATAGCCATTCCATAAAATCCGTTTACCATCTGCCATGTGCCGCCGTTATGAAATTCGTAGGGATAGTTCCTAAACTCATATTTGCAGTTGAGTTCCAATAGCTTCCAATCTTCGTCATTCTGAAAAATAGGTTTCCAGAAGGCTGGTAATAATTGCAACTTTAAAGATTTCCGAAGTTCTTCAGCATACATGATTTGATTTTCTCTAAATGATGCATCTCCTAATTCTAGAAGAATTGCTATAGAATTTCCGAAGGCATCAAACATGGTTTGATAGCCCGACGGATTAATAGATGCCATCCAGTATGGCTTATTATTTAGCGATTTATAGGCCCTGGGATGGTATGGGTGTAAGTTTTTTCCTTTTGTGTAATTAGCCTCTATAATTGTTTTAATAGCATCAATTTTTTCTGAAACGGCTTTAGAGGGTTGTATGGCCTGGTAACAGCGTAATGCCCATATGCGAAGCACTTGGTCATAAAAAATATGCCCTTCGGTAATATACTCGTCTGCCCAATTTCCAGACCTGGGCACATATATGAGATGGTTGTTGTTGAATTCCCAGGCTTGTAAAAGTTGAAATCCTTTCTCTATATTGGTTTTCATTTCGGTAAAGAACTCTGTGTCATTTGTGCTCCAAGAATAGTTACAAACCCCAATAATAAACCAGGAAATAGTGTCTACCCTACCTGCCAGTCCGCCAAAACTCACCTCTGTTTCTTCGTTTTCTTTAAAATATACATTGGAAGGAATATGCCCCAGTTCATGTTGATGATTTGCGAGTGTGATTAAGGTATTTTTAAAATTTTGTACCAACTTCTCGTCGCCATCTAACAAAGCAGCCAAGCCACAAATTACACCATCCCGAGCCCAAATACGCTTGTAGTTTGAAACAGATTCTGCACTCGCTAAAAACCCATTTTCACTACTGGCTGTGTGCAATAATTCTATTGCTTTATTGTAAATGATTGATTTCATTTATTTAAGTACTTCGTATTTCTTATTCACTTTTATGAGCATTGTACAGAACGCTGCGATGATCAGTAATACACCGGCAAACGTGATTGCATTTCTAGGGTCGTTATCTAAAAAGTTTCTAAGAACGAAACCAAAGGACAGGTTTTGGAATATCATAGGTAAAACAATCATCATATTGATTATTCCCATATAAACGCCATAGCGTTCTTTTGGAATGTCTGCAACAACCATTAGATATGGAATTCCCATCATACTTGCCCAACCAATTCCAAATCCTGTAATAGCAAAAAAGAGCAACCCCTGTGTTTCAATTTGTGGAAATGCTAAAAATCCAATAGCCGCTAGAAGTAAACATACAATATGTACTTTTTTAGCGCTATATTTTTTAGCAAAACCTACCAATGCAAATGCCACTAAGAATGTAACAACATTATACCAACCATTCACCAAACCTGTCCAGCTCACAGCTTGCTCATAGGCTTCTGGGTTGCTCGCTGGTGTTGCGTTGTAGACTGACAATGCTACGCTTTTTGAAGAATTTTGCCAGTAACAAAACAATGCGTACCATTGAAATAGATACACCAAAGCCAATTGCCACATTGTTTTAGGCATATCTTTGATTGCCGAAAATATTTCAATAAGCGGATGAAACAGCCCTCTCTTCTCTGCTTTCAAAGCTGCTAGTTCTTCTGGAGTTGGAGGAATTTCTTTAGTAGTTTTCATACTCCAAAGAATGGATCCTATAGAACAAATTGCACCTAAGAAGAAGGATGCATATACCCAGGTAGGCAAAGATCCAGTGGTACCCAAAAAGATTAATGGAAATATGAACAATGAAACATTTGCTAATGTTTGCCCGAACCCAGTAAAAAAGCTTTGCATTTGAAAACCAATAGGATGTTGGTCTTTATCTAATTTATCTGCAATAAAAGCGCGATAAGGCTCCATAGCTGTGTTGTTACCTGCATCGAGAATCCATAATAAACCTGCTGCCATCCATAACGAACTACTAAATGGAAAGGCCAGTAATGCCAAACTGCACAAAATAGCCCCAACTAAGAAATACGGTTTTCTTCTTCCCAGCCAAGGTACCCAGGTTTTATCACTTAGGGCACCTACCAAAGGTTGTACTAATAAACCTGTAACCGGACCTGCAAGATGCAAGATTGGTATCTGGTCTGCACTCGCACCTAAAAAATCGTAAATAGGTGTTACTGCACTTTGTTGTAAACCAAAACTGTATTGAATACCGAAAAATCCAACATTCATATTCAGTATTTGCCAAAAGCTTAACTTAGGTTTTTTTAGCATCACCTACTTTTTTTGAATTAATAATGTAAGAAAAGTGTCAAAGTCTTGATTGTTCATGAATACTTTTCCTGAGTGGTCAACTACAGGTAAGGAAACATTTGAAGTGGAGAGACCATTTTCTTTCATTTTATATAACATTTCCTGTAATCTGGTTTCGTCTTTATCAATGTCATAGTAAACGAAAGCAATATTATGGTCTTTTAAATAGGCTTTGGTTTCTAAGCAATAATGACAAGTATCACTACCGTAAATAATTAAATTCGGTGTATTAGAAGTAGTGTTATTACTTTCAAAACTTTGGCCAGACGCCATACTTGTAACACATAGAAAAAAAATGTACAGAAGTTTCATGTTTAAATATTTAATTAAAAAGAGCCAATGAAGTGTTATTCTAGCATTGACTCTTTTAACATTAACACTAAATCAGTGTGGCTAATACTCTTTCCTATTAGAATTTATAGGCAACACCCATGGAAATTGATCTTCCAGGAACAGGGCGTACACGTAAATAATTTACTTGCCCTTCTGTAATGCTACCTTCTTCAGACTCTGTAATACCTAAGCTGTCAAATAAGTTATTAGCTGAAAGGTTTGCTGAAAGATTATTGGTTACTTCAAAATTGATAAAACTATTTACAATCGCAAATCCAGGCAGCACTAATTCATTACTATCTTGAGCGAAAGCTTTGCTCTGGCCTATTACACTTAATCCTACGCTATGCTGCTTATTGCCTCCAAAGCTGTAAGAAGGAACTAGGCTATAAATAAAATCTGGCTGTCGTCTTGGGGTATTACCAGCATTGTCTCCAGAATCAATCTCTGCATTGGTATAAGTAATAGTTCCGCGAACATTTAGATCGTTATAACGGTAACTTCCTTCTATTTCTATACCTATAGATTTGTAGTCGTTTTCGATTATTTCTTGAGTGGTAGCTTCAAAGCCACCTTCTTCAATGGTTTTAGCATAAAATACAGTTGCATATACCGTTGCATTTTCAAAACCTCCTTTATACCCCACTTCTGCCTGATTGATAAAATCTAGTGCATTCACTTGGTCTCCATCGAGATAGTTTAAGCCCGCGAAAAGGATACGATCTGCCTTTGCTGATCCACCTCTACTATAACGCCCAAAGACTGCTTGATTATCTGTTAGCAAATAATTGGCACCGAGCGAGTATGAAACATAATCGTAGTCATAGTTTACTATCGTAGGGTTTGCTAGATCAATAGACTGCACCGTTTGTTCGGCCAATGAAATTTCACCATCGTTGTTTACGTCAACCTGAGAAGTTACAGGCCCTGCAAACGAACCATCTACTTGACCAAAATCGAAACGAACACTTCCATCAAAATTTAATTTTTCTGTTGCTTCAAAGCCAACGGCTAGAAAAGGAGCCGACGTATTGTATTGCGTATCGTAACTTCTCTGACAGCAATTTCCAAAGAAAGCTGCTCCATAACCAAAAAGTCCGTTGTCTGTGAGTCTATTTCCATCTGCATCATTGGCATTTATTAATCTGGCATTATCACCATTTGCTTCTAACAAATAGGAGTTCCATAACCAAGACATCGATACATTTTGGAATCCTTTAAAATACCCTAATGTCACATTTACGTTTTCAAATTTCTTAGTGATACGTAAATCGTTCATGAAGTTATTGAAGTTATTCAATTGCGTATCAAACAATACAACAGGTGTTACGAGAGCACCATTTGGCACTAAACCACCATTTTGATAAGCCAGTGATTCAAATCCGTTTCCAGTTGCAAAATCTCCAGCAAGAAAGTCGCCTGCTGTTTGTACTGCTGAAGGAAATGGTGAGTTAAACCCTCCTTTATTCATAGAGAAACGTCCATTGTTTTTAATTCTCCACCCCTCTAACAATTCAAATGAAGCCTCTAATCCTAATGATGTACTTACAGGATGCATTCCATCTGTTATATTAGATCTTCTGCGTTCACCATTTTCTCCCAATCCTACACTCTGTGTCAAAAATGCCGTGTGTAAGGTTTGATTGTTTGCATCAAAATTTGGAATATCTTCAAAATTTGGATCGGTATTTGTGCCAGTTACCTGTATCGGATTAGGGAGATAGGCAATTGCTCTGTCATTTAAATATTTACCATATAAACGTACATACCCTTTTTCAAATTCTTTGGTGATGTTTAATTTAAATTGTCCACCATTATTTGCGGTATAACCGGCATCGCGAATACCTTCACCTAGGCGGTAAAAACCTCCCATGTGAAAATAAAGGCCTTCTCCAATCGGAGCACCATATTCAAAATCTGTTCTAAAGTTTCCGTAATCTAGACCAAAATTTGTAGCTATAGAACCTCCTTCTCTTTTCCCAGTTTTGCTTATAAGGTTAATAATTGCACCCGGTGAGTTTGAAGATAAAGTAGAGGCAGAACCACCACGTATAGCTTCAATTCTTGAAATATTAGCATCATATCGAGTAAAAATATCTGCTGTAGCAAATGCAATGTCACCAAATAACAATACAGGCAATCCATCTTCCTGCAGTTGCACATATTTAGATCCACCAGAAGATACCGGCACTCCACGAACAGCTATATTAGCATTACCTTCTCCACCCGATGATTCTGAGCGAATACCAGGAACGGTTCTGAAAATTTCAGCAGTTGTTCTTGGCGCAGATTCAACTATATCTGTAGGTTTTAATGAAGTGACCGAAACACTCGATTCTATTCGAGATTGAGGATTTGTTACTCCTGTTACAATTACAGTATCTAATGATTCTGCATCTTCACTCATACTAAAAGTGAGTGTAACATCACTTCCACTTACGGTCACACTCTCTTTAACATTAGTATAACCAATATAAGAAGCCGAAACTATATAAGATCCGTCTTCCACGTTAGAAATAGTAAAATTTCCATCAAAATCAGTAATTGCACCCTTGTTAGTTTGTTCGATAATAACATTAACGCCACTTAGAGGTACTCCTAATTCATCAGTAATTGTACCCGAAATGGTAGATTGCGCAATCATCAGGTTTGCTATAAAAAACATGAAGATTGTGAGGTACAAAGTAATAATCTTTGAATTTTTCATCTTTGTTGGTTTTACAAATTATTGAATTAATAATAAATCAAATGTAAAATGTAGAATTATGAAAAAATGTGATATTTTTAACGAAATCGTTTTCGAAATCAACGAAAACGTTTTAGTTACATATAATAACTATCTACAAAACATACATTTGTGAAACAAGTAACATTACAAGAAATAGCTGAAACGCTAGGTATATCAGTAGCCACTGCATCAAAAGCTCTAAAAGATTATCCAGATGTAAGCTCTAAGACGAAAGCTTTAGTAAAAGAACTTGCAGCTACCCTGAACTATCGACCTAATTCATTTGCGGTTAATTTAAGGACAAAGCAATCAAAAACTATTGGATTGATTATCCCAGAATTAGTACATCATTTTTTTTCAAGTGTCATAAAGGGAATTATTAATGAAGCAGAAAAAAAGGGGTATTTGGTCATCATACTACAATCTAACGAATCACATGAACTTGAAAAAAAACAAATTGATCTCCTTTTAAGCAAGCGTGTAGACGGCATATTAATTTCACTAGCTAACGAAACAGCCACTTTCAAACACTTAAAAGCTGTTATTGAACAAAATATACCCTTGGTAATGTTCGATAAAATTGCGAAAGTGGTTCATTGTTCAAAAATAATTATTAACGACAGAAAAGCAGCATACACTGCGACTCAACATCTAATAGATACAGGACGTAAACGTATTGCACATTTTAGAGGGCCACTCTTACCACAAAATTCAATCGACCGATTTCTTGGATACAAAAAGGCGATAGAGGATAACAATTTATTGTATGATCCTTCTTTAGTATACATATGTGAAGATATGTCATTTAATGAAGGTAAAAAGTATGCCCGCCAATTAGTAAAAGAACACCCGGATGTAGACGGTATTTTTATCAATACAGACTTAGTTGCAATAGGCGCTATTACAGAGTTAAAAGAGCTCGGTCTTGAGATCCCTAAAGATATTTCGGTAGTAGGATTTAGCAATTGGTTCATGTCTTCAGCTATTACACCTTCTTTAACTACAATTGACCAACCAGGTTATGAGATGGGTGTAAAAGCATTTAAGAGATTGTTCAAAGAATTGAAATACATTCGTAACAAAAAAACTTTCGCTCCCAAAATAATTGAGTTAGATACTAAGTTAGTCGTTAGAGATTCTACTTGAAATTGAAAATGGAGAATGTTTTGTTTTTTTACTACGGTTTTTACCTAAAACGTAGCAAGCCGTACTTAGATACAAACTGTACTACTCCTTTTTATAGGTAGAAAAAGCAAAACTAACAAAGCAACAATTTTTAAGAATTCACTGTTCGTATATTATCTCCATCCATTATATTCAATCCTTTACGAACGAACATATTACCATACACAACCAATCACTCCCCATAAGTAGAACCTACAAGAAAAACGTCCTGCAGTTCCTCGAAAGTTTTTGAGAATCATTCCATCATAACGTTTCTTAGCAGTTGCCCTACTAACTACTAACTACTCACTTCTAACTTCTAACCACTAACCTCTAACCTCTAACCTCTAAAGCTAACCCTCCCGCCGTAACACTTCCAAAGGAGAACTACGTAATACCGTTCGGATATTGCTCAACCCAATCGCCATCACTAAGAGCGTGATACCAGGTATGAATATCACAAAGGGAATGGCCGAGGGTATAAAAGGTTCTTCAAATAAAAATAAGGCCAGCCCTAAGCTACCTAACAAGGCTAACACGATTCCTACTAAACTGCCCATCAGTCCTAAAAACAAGTATTCTAAGGCAGCTATTTTTAATATTTGCCCATTCTTAGCACCCATGGTTCGCAGCAACACACTTTCTTTGATACGCTGGTATTTACTGGTGCGTACAGAGCCAATTAACACTATAAAACCGGTTATAATACTGAAGAACGCCATAAAATTAATGATCAAAGAGACCTTACCTAAAATGTCTTCAACGATGGTAAATACCTGCCGTAGATCGATGATAGACACATTCGGGAACTGTGCTACCAGATTCCGCTGCAAGTCGGCCGATTGCTGCTCATCAGGTGCTGCGGTGGTAAACACATGAAACTGTGGTGCTTTTTCGAGTACTCCTTTCGGAAATACGATATTAAAATTGATCTGTAATTGGCTCCAGTCTACATCCCGTATGCTGCTCACCTTCGTTTCCATTAACACTCCTTGCACATCAAACACTATGGTATCGCCCACCGTTACCCTGGCATCTTCTGCTAAATCATCTGAAATTGAAATAGGAATCAGCTCACCGGCTTCTGCCGTAGGAACCCACGCCCCTGCTACAATTTCCTCAGACGGCGTTAAGCTATCTCGATACGTAGTCCTAAACTCATGGTTTAAAATCCAGCGTCTCATCTGACGCGTGGTATCCTGACGGATATCGTTCACCAATCGCCCTTTAATACGGTGCATGCGCATGGTTACCAACGGTGTGTTGCTTATAATGGGCAACTCACTTTGGGTAATGTAATCGGCCACCGCATCCCGCTGATCGCTTTGCACGTCTAAAATGATAATATTGGCGTTGGTAGTGGTCTCCCCTACTTCGGTTTTGGACAGTAGTATGTCTTTGGTAAAGTATAGGGTACTTATTAAAAAAGTTCCTAAGCCGATGGCCAAGACCAATACGACGGTCTGATTGTTGGGTCGGAACAAGTTCAATAAACCTTGCCGACTCGTATAGCCCCAATTTTTAGGAAAAAAGCGCCGGACTAATTTCATGAACCATTGTGCCACCACGGCCAATATGGTAAACGTGATTACCGTTCCTCCCACAAAATACAAGGCATATATTGCATCTTGCAATAACCAATATGAAAACGCAAAAAGGAATCCTAAGATAATGGCAAATACTGAAATTTTAGTGTATCGAGATTGTTCGGTTTCTTCGGAAATGCGCAATACTTTTAGTGGCGATACAGACCAGGTGCTTAATAACGGTAGCAATGCAAACAAAACGGACATGAAGAAGCCTAACAGCACACCAATCAAGATGGGTTTGGCGGTTACCGAAATGACCAGATCGAAGGGCAAAAAGTCTTTTAAAATCAACGGAAACAGCTCTTGAAGCCCAACACCAATACCCGAACCTATGAGTCCGCCAATAATGCCAATGCCCGAAATTTGTATCAGGAAAATTAGGAAACTTTGCAACCTACTAGCGCCCATCGTTTTTAATACCGCGATGGCTGTTAGCTTTTCCCTGATGTAAATTTGTACAGAACTTGCAATACCGATGCAACCCAACAACAATGCGATAAAAGCTGCGAGGTTCAAAAACTTACTTAAATTTTCAAATCGTCTGCCCAACCGCCTGCTTGTGCTGGTATGCGTGTCGAGATCGGCTTTTTCAAGATCCAGCATGGGTTCGATCTTCGACTCAAATTTTTCAAGGTCTAAGGTGTCTGAAGCTTTGTAGAAAAACTGGTATTCCTTTCGGCTTCCAAATTGCAACAGCTCGGTGGCTTTTATTTGCTGAAATGGAATCACAACCGTAGGTGCTACGGAAGTTGAAATGGCCGTACTCCCGGGAATGGACTTTAAAGCGCCTAGAATTGGCAGTGTAAGCTCCCCCACTTTAATGGAATCTCCTGGTTCAACGTTAAACTGCAACATTAAGGTGGCGTCTACCAATGCACCTTCTTCATTTTGATAGCTTGTTGCTGCTGAAGCTGGTTGTGTTTCTAAAGTACCATAAAACGGAAAAGCGCCTTCAATACCCCGTACCCGTACTAATTTGGTGCCTTCGTTCTTCGGAAACGCTACCATAGAAACGAAATTCACCTCTTTGGCATCGGGTTGTAAAGAATCTATGATTTCCTGTGCACGTTGGGTAGGTTCTTGTCTGGCATCGATAATATAGTCTGCACCCATTAAACTTTTAGACTGAAGCTGGATGTTGTTTTTAAGGTTATAACTCAATAGCTGAATGGCAACCACGGCAGCGATACCCAGTACAATTGACGCTATAAACAATAGCAACCGAACCCTACTGGCTTTGGCATCGCGATAGGCCATTTTAAACAGCCAAGCGATATTGAGTTTTGAATTTTGTTGTGGTGTTTTCAAATGACTTGGGTAGGTTCGTTCGTTAGTATTTGTCCGCCCTTAAGCCTCAAAATTTGTTGGGTACGATTGGCTAGCTCTAAGTCATGCGAAATGATAACCAAGGTAGTTCCCGCTTCTTTGTTTAATTCGAATAACAACCTAATGACATTTTCGCCGGTTTCCTCGTCCAGATTTCCCGTAGGCTCATCGGCAAACAAAATAGAAGGTCTATTGGAGAAGGCCCTTGCCAAGGCCACGCGTTGCTGCTCGCCGCCAGACAATTGCGACGGGTAGTGATGCATACGGTCGCCAAGCCCTACCTTTTCGAGTAATTCGATAGATTTCGTTTTGGCGTTTTTATCTTCTTGTAATTCTAAGGGCACACTTACATTTTCTAAGGCTGTAAGCGTGGGCAACAACTGAAAGTTTTGAAAAATAAAACCCACCTCTCGGTTTCGAAGTTGCGCGCGTTCATCTTCATTCAAGGTGTTTAGATCATAGCCACATAATTCTACACTGCCAGCATTTGGATTGTCTAATCCGGCACACAACCCTAATAAGGTGGTCTTACCACTCCCCGATGGCCCGACGATAGAAAAGGTTTGCCCTTTTTCAACATCGAAGCTGATATTTTTTAATACCGTTAATTGTTTTTGGCCGCTGGTATAGGTTTTCTCAAGACCATTTATCTTTAATATCTTTGGCATATATTGTTTTCATTTGTCGGACGTTTGGTCCGGAGTGGAAAATAAACAAATGCTTTTTAAAATACACCTAAGAATGTCTCCTAAAATCTTAAAGTTTTGTTATTTCATGCTAGCTACCCTTCTTCTGAATTGTGGTGAACGTCAGAAATCATCAGAAGATACTTCAACAGAATCAAAAATGGAAGAAACAACAGCATCCAGTGACAAAGACAGCAACGGCGACACTAAGATAATTCTTTGTTTTGGGGACAGTATTACTGCGGGTTACGGACTAGACAATACCAACGATGCCTATCCGGCGGTGTTACAATCGAAGATTGATTCCGTAGGATTCAATTACACTGTTGTAAATGCTGGCTTGAGTGGGGAAACGACTGCGGGAGGTAAGAGTCGGGTAGATTGGATCATGAATCAACCCGTCGATATTTTTCTGTTAGAGCTGGGGGCGAATGACGGGCTGCGTGGTATTTCGTTAACCGAAACACGCGCTAATTTACAAGCGATCATCGATGCGGTACAACAAGAAAGTCCGAATACGAAGATCATTTTAGCCGGTATGGAACTCCCACCCAATATGGGACAGGACTATACGAGCGAATTTCGGAATCTGTATGCTGAACTAGCAAAACAAAACGATCTAACTTTTATTCCGTTTATTCTTAAAGATGTGGGCGGCATTGCAGCGCTAAATCAAAGCGACGGTATTCACCCGACAGTTGAGGGTCATAAAATCATTGCGCAAACGGTTTGGGAGGTGTTAGCGCCGATGTTAGATAAATAACATTTCAATAGAATCATTCTTCAACACATAAAATCGTTCACAAAACTCCCCTAACGGCACGTTAAAACCCTAGCAATAACGCATTCCTTTTCGTAATTTAAGTCAAAATAAAAATTATGAAAACAAAAGACACAGAAATAGCGAAAAACGATCAGAAAACCTATAACTCAGATGTGACCAAACATGACAAGAATATCTTGAAGCAGGATAATGTACATGGCGATGGCGGTGATGACCAACAACTTAAAGAGCGTGAACGTCCGGTAGATTTTGCTGGTTCCGATTTGGATGTGCCTGGACGTAATGATGCCAAAAAAGGAAATGGCCCCAACGGACTCAATGACGAAGAAAATAAAGTCCATAGCCAAGGCAGCGCACATAATGCCGACTTAGAGCGGGATAAGTTGAAAGATAATAAGTAGTGGGAATTGTTAATATTAAGAAGTAAACTTATTATTTTAGATATCAATCTTGAAAGGATATATATAAATTCACTCTTTCATCTGATACAACTCCCCATCAAATTTTAGCATCGAGGTAGTTACAGTTTCACTTTCCGAAGTAATACACTCCCCTTGCGCGTCTAACGCATGATTCAGCGTTTTGGTGATCGTAGTTACTCGTATGTCAAAATAGCCCTTAGTGTTGGTTTTAGCCATGCCGAGGGTTCTATTTTCCTGTACAAACTCTCCAGCGCAGACCATGTCCCATTCACCCCCGTAGTTCATAACATCATAGGGTTTCAGAACCATTTTTAAGGTTCCTTCCGTAGGTACAAAAAGAGTAATCACTTGGTTACTATACGGACTGGGTCTTGACATACCCAAAAAATTGATTCGGATACCAAAAGCCCTAGTATTTTCAGCAAGTAGGTACGGTGCTGTATCAATAAGAAAGCTATCCAACCGTATGGCGTCTGAAGTCCAGCCTTTATCAACATAGGTATGTGTAATATTGGCTGTTTTATTATTTACAATGACAATATGAAGGTCTAAAGCAAACAAGTCGTCGTCTTCAGCTTCGTAAGTCAGCTCCGGAATGACCATTATGGTCTCGTCTGGGCTGTTTGGCATTACCTTCATTTCCAAAAATTGTTTCTCAATTTTCTTATTTGTAAGCCCCAACCCTTGTATTACCTTTTTGAGAAGGTTTTCGTCTGTTAAAACCTCATTAATCTTACCATCAGTGTCAATGGTAAACTTTTGCTTTGTCACCTGTTCTTCGCCCGTGGCCCAAGAAATATGACTTTTCTCAATACTGTTTTTGGTCACATTAGGTGTTGTCCTGAACTGCCCTTCGGCAATCTCATCATACGCAATTACTTCATGAGCGATGATATTTCCGCTTAAATCGTAGTTAATCAACACCGATTCCATTTCATTGTCACCCTTTTTAACCGTAATCACCACCGAATGAAAAGCTGACGAAAAAATAATTCGATACGCAGCAATGGCACGATAGTTATATCCGTCGGCATCAAAATTTGGATACAATGTTTTTAGTTGAAACGCCTCTACAGCGACTTCTTTATAATCTTCGGCTTCAATAAAGCTATCAAAGTTAGTGTCGTCTGTAAATGGAAATGTTCGATTAGGCAAAGCGGCTAAAGCTTTGGCAAAACTAGTGGTATCTGCCTTCATCGATGCTATTGGTTCAACTTTCGTATGCTGTGCCATGGCTTCGGTTTGTGCTTCATTTTTGATTTGCTGCTTACAGGATAAACATGTGATAGCGACGAGTATAATTATATATTTCATTTTCCGCAGAAATTAAAGAGAGTATCTGTTTTTATTTGCCGGCGTTTTTTAAAATAGTGTAATACAATCATAAAATTTGAGCTTTTATTTCTACATGGTTGTACGCTGGTCTCAGCAATTAAATCATTGGGGTAGTACGCTAGCAGTTCGGCCATCATGCCATCGACTCTTTCTTCATGATCTAAAAAATAAGCCGTACCTCCTGCTCCCCAATCCCCTTTGGTAAATTCATAAAACTGAAAATCATATTTCTCAGATTCTTTTATCGTCAAACTTTCATTAGAATGTTGTTCATTGATAACTTCTAGCACTTTTTTATGAATATAATGATGCACCTCTTCGTCGTTGGCAACCCGATTTTTAACCAGATACAGTTGCTGATAAACATCTGACTGTATCAACTCCATGTCTGTAAAATAGCGATCGTTTATAAATATTCCGATACATAATATACCCACAATTGAAAGTATGCCAATACTTCTAATTCTCTTTTTGAGCGCCCATACACACAATTTAAACAAGAGGAATACCGCGATACTTGCTAGGATTGCAAACAGTATGATAATCAGAATCGCCAATTGTACATTTTTTATGGTTTAAAGGTACGCTCCTACCCCAATACTTTCAAATGTTTCAGTTGTTTCTCTCAGCTAGATTACATCAATTACTTTTTCCAAAAAATAATGGATACCTCCAAACACGACAGAAAAAGTAAGCAGCACAAGAAACCGAACTACAATACCTTTAAGGTTGTGCTTCAGCTTCTTTTTCAGAAAAAACACATCAAAAAGTATAAAAATTATTGCCAGTAATAGTCCGATAGGTAGGCCAACGTACAGCAACGCGTGATTATACAGCAGGTTAAGCAGCCATGTAAAAAAACTATTGGAAGTAGTAATTCTAGGACCTAAAGCAACATATACGTGGCACAAACCTAACAATAAGGCTATGCCGGTCCATCCAAGGTAAATTCCCAATTGCTTTAGCAGCTGCATAAATTGAATACTGAGCTAAGCTGATGCTTTTCGTACTTCGTTGCTCAATTCATCAAAGGCTTTTTGTTGGCTACAAACATTGGCGCAAAAAAGTAGGTATTTGGCGCTATTACAATATTGAAGGGAATCTTATAAAGCAAACCGACTATGGATATTAAGTTGTTCTGATTTTGTTATAAGCTTTCGCGGTTGGGAACCCAACTCTATGAGAAGTGAGCAAGTAAAATCTAAAAAAAAAACACCTTAACAAATTGCTAAGGCGTTTGAATATATTATAAACCGAGTTTGTGTTAAACTATTTCTACTAATTCTAGTTCAAACTCAAGATCATGTCCTGCTAAAGGATGGTTGGCATCTACAATGATATGGTCTTCATTTACTTCTGCCACACGTAATTTCTGTTCTGAACCATCTTGGCCCGTCGCTACCAGTTCCATTCCTTCTTTTGGATCTATGGTTTCAGGAATATTAGCATTTGGTACTTTTTGAAATAGTTCTTTGTTTACCTCACCATAGGCCTCTTCTTTTTTTATGGTTATGGTTTTCTTTTGGTTTACCTCCATATCAAGGAGTCCTTTTTCAAAACCTGGGATAAGCTGTCCTTTACCGAGTTCTACTTTTAATGGCTCTCTTTCAAATGAACTGTCAAATTCCTGGCCATTACTCAATTTACCTTTGTAATGAACTCTTACAACGTCATTCTCCTTTACTGTACTCATACTAATTGTTTTATAAATTTTATTTACTAATTCGGCAAAGGTAAAGGGAATGAAATGGCTTAAAGAAGAATTTCTGAAAAATCCCTTTTTTACACTTTTTTGACATCTATTTGACACCTTCCCCTCCGCCCTAGTGTATATTTGACCAAAACAGCTTTATGAAATATCCTATACTTTGCTTCGTAAGTATCGTTTTACTTTGGAATGCTGCTACTATTATAGCCCAAGAAACAGCACCACCTGCTATTTTGAAAACTGATTCCAACTGGGGAAAAGAAATCATCAAATTCCCTATCGATTGGGCCCCGGGAATGGACTTAGTAGGCTACGAAGAACTGCGCTTCGCGCCGAATTGGAAAAACCCAGACCACGAACAGTTTTGGACACTAGCTATCGCTTATAAGGTGCAGACACCAGAACCACTATCCTTATCCCGTATCGAACAAAACTTTGAGGCTTATTTTAATGGGCTGATGCATCCAAACCATTGGGCAAAACATTTTCCCGATCCAGTATTTAAACTAGTTTCCGTAGGCCATAGTGCGTCACCTCAGTATCAAGGAAAGCTTAAAGTTTTTGACGGATTTCATACTGGAAAAATGATAACAATTAATGTGCAGGCGCTACAAAGATATTATCCCGAAAAAAACCAAGCAGTTGTGGTATTTTATCTATCTCCTAAAAATTATGACCACTCGGTTTGGCGAGAAATAAAATCTATTGGAATTGAGTAAAGACTTTCCTTTAAAATGTTTTTTTACAATTTTTATTTTTACGTGTTTATACTTATTACATAACTAACTTAATAATAGTACTTTAGCTTCGATAAAAAAATTCATCATGAATCGATATAGCGCTAGTTTAAACAGTTTCTTTATATTTCTACTTACCTTATTTTTCATTGTACCTGTTACCGCACAAACCTTTTCTAAAGCAACTAAAACAAAAAATACTTCATGTCCTAATGGCAGCTTTTTTGACCCCATAGATAATGGTACCTGTTGGTCGTGCCCTTCAGGTTATAAACGAACCGTCTTTTCAGTAAAAAGTAATAAAGCTTGTGAAAGAGCTGCTAAAACAGCGTATGCCAAAGCAATAGACAAAGGAAAGGGTCGAGGAATTTTAGGCACAGATTGTCCGAGAGGTGCTTTTTATGATCCTAACGGAAGATGTTATACTTGTCCGAGCGGATATAATAGAACCACAGCATCTGTAACAAGCAATAAAGCTTGTTCCCGTAGAGTTTCCGCTTCCTTTAAGAGTGCTAATAAAGTGGCAACACTTTCATGTGGAAAAGGAACATTTTTCGACCCAGTAGATGGCGGTAGTTGTTGGTCTTGCCCAAAGGGTTCAAAACGTACCGTCTTCTCAGTAAAAAGTGCAAAAGCATGTGAGATTCCGGCAAAATACAAGAAAAAGGGACTTTCAGCATCAGAAAAACAAAAGCTAAAAAGAACCACACAACAATTTGTCAATCAGAATAAAGCGCTGATCAAAACAGTGGAAGGAATTCATGGGTTTCTGAATTCTAAAGACAAAGCCTATTTTACTAAAGGCAGCTTTATATCAGACATCGAAAATGGTCGATATAATAAGGTATGGTCCCGATTGGAACCACAATTGCGGCCGTTTATAAAAAGCCTTCGTGCACTCAATAAAAAAAAATCGGGTGAACTTAAAAAGTTCAGGGCATTAACACTTAGCGCATCTGGAGGAGGTGGTTTTGCCGTGGGAGCTTCTACAACTACTGGTTTTATAATTATCTTAAACCCAGATAATACGGTGACATTACAAGGGTTTACTGAGTTTGGTGGCACCGTTGGCACTTCAATAGGAATTTACAGTGCTGTAGCCGTAGGACTGTATAAAGCAAAACCCACAGCTCGGAATAGCTCTAAATTCACCCTCGACTGTGGTTCTGGGTTTAGCGTAGGTATGGGCTTTTCTGTCGGCCCCGTAGGTGTTGGTGGTGGTATTGCCATAGATCCTTACCTTGTTTGTAATAATAATTGGGCCGGTTTGGTAAACCTTAGCGCAATTGAAGGGATATATATTGAAGGTAGCATATCTGTATCTCCTAAGTGGGCCATTCCAGTAGATGTAAATGCAGCTTTTTCTAGTTCGCTTGTATGGGAAACATCACAACAACGCGGACTTCGTTCTAAATGTTCAGATTGTGGAGGCCCAGGACAACGGCCATGTGCAATTACAGAGCGCTTCCCCTCCTGCGATCCGGGACTTAGGGAACGCTGTGAAACCTGTAATTAGAAAATATAAGCTATAAAAAACTTCGTTTTTACCAAATCTTAATACGCTCTTCCTCTGGTCTGTAGTTGGCTTCACCTTCTTTCACGTCAAACGCTTCGTAGAAGGGTGAGAAATTCATTAACGGGCCGTTTACACGCCAGATGGGTGGCGAATGTGGGTCGGTAGCTACATAATTTCGTAGAAATTCATCTCTCGTCTTTACACGCCAAATTCTCGCAATAGACAAAAAGAACCGTTGGTCTGGCGTATAGCCACCAATTTTCGTAGTATCCTGTCCCTGCTCCGTCATTTTAAATGCATCGTACGCAATGGCAATTCCGCCATTGTCGGCTGTGTTCTCCCCAACCGTAAGTGCGCCTTTTAAATGCACACTATCCAACACTGTAAACGCGTCGTATTGGTCGATAATTTGTTGCGTTTTTTCTTTAAATCGGGTGTAATCCTCTTCTGTCCACCAATTTTTCACATTTCCTTCTTTATCGTATTGTGCGCCTTGATCGTCAAAGGCATGGGTAAATTCATGACCTATCACCATTCCGATTCCACCATAATTCACAGCATCATCGGCATACAAATCGAAGTAAGGCGATTGTAAGATTCCGGCTGGGAACACGATTTCGTTAAGCGACGGATTGTAATAAGCAGTAACAGTAGACGGCGTGGTGTGCCACTCGTCTCGGTTAGGAGCTTTACCCAACTGCTGTAGCTGGTATTCGTATGCATCTTTGTTTAACGCCAATACATTTTCAAAAAATTTGTTACGGTCTATTTCTACATCGTATTCACGCCAAACATCAGGATATCCTATCTTTTTATTGATGGCGTAGAGCTTTTCTTTTGCCTTCACCTTGGTGCTGTCGGTCATCCAATCGAGTGCATCAATACGTTTTTCTAAGGTCTTCTGAAAATTGTTCACCAAATCTAATGCGCGTTCTTTGGCGTCTTCATTAAAATAACGTTTCACGTACAACTTCCCTAGCGCAAAACCGAGTTGCTGGTCTACGCGGCGAACCATTCGCTTGGCACGCGATTGTTGCGCTGCCTGGCCAGAAAGCACTTTACTGTAAGCAAAAGCAGCATCTTGAAAATCATCACTCAACAATCCATCGTATGAACTTAAGGTATGTGCTTTTAAATACACTTTCCAATCGGCTACAGGAATTGACACCAACATGTTGTTCAACTTGTCATAATACGCTGGCTGACGTACATCTAGAGAATCGATATTGGTTCCTATCATTTCAAAAAATGTAGGCCAATCAATATTGCCATGTGACTTGTTCAATTCTGAAACTGCCATTTTATGGTAGTTTTCGGTCACTACCCTACGTTCGATACGCGTTTTGTGAGACTCGGCTAATTTCTTTTCAATCGCATACACCGTTGCCGCGTTCGCTTCAGCATTCGCATCACCTGTCAATTCAAACAATTTGGTGAGATAGGTTTTATACGCATTTTGAATTTCAATAACTGAGGGGTCCTCCTTAAAATAATAATCCCGATCTGGAAGTCCGAGTCCCGTTTGCGAAAGGTGCAAAATGTTCATCGAGCTATTTTTCTGGTCGGCTGAAATATAAGGCGCAACCATAGAGAAGTCGCCCATTTTCATTTGGTTAGCAACATATTCCATAATTCCAGACACATCATTAATGTTGTCTATTTTGGCCAACATGGGCTGAATGGGCGTTGCACCGCGTTCGTTAATGCTTACCGTGTCCATCCCAGAAGCGTAGAAGTCGCCCACCAATTGTTCTACAGAACCTTTTGCATGTTTTGCTTCTGAAACTTCGGTTAAAATGTTTTTTAGTAATTCTTGCTGTGGAATGTTCAAAAATCGATATGCCCCTACTCCTATTTGGTCTTCGGCAATAACGGCGTTGTCATACCAGGTTTTATTAACATGGTGGAAGAAATCGTCTCCAGGTTTGATTGATGGGGTTATCCCGTCAAACACTACAGGTTCATGTTGTGCACTATCTTTATCTGAGTCAGATTTTTGTTCGTTTTTACAAGATAAAAATAGGCAAGCAAGTACGGTGAGACACACTAAATTTTTCATACGGTTGAGAGTTGTTTCAACCAAAGATATGCATTTATCGCACTGCGTTGTAAAGTCTGTGTTACTTTATAGGGTTGCTGCGGAAATTTTAACGAATTCAACCGCTTCCTAAGCCTTGTCTAATTTCACACGAACGGCGTTCATACCACGAGTTCCTTTTTCAAGTTCGAAGATCACTTTATCGTTTTCAGCAATGGTATCGATGAGACCACTTACATGGGTGAAGTATTTTTCGTTGTTTTCTGAATCGATAATAAAACCGAAACCTTTAGAAGTATCAAAGAAATTCACGGTTCCTTTTCGGGTTGGATCAAAAGGTACTTTGTCTTCTTCTGGAGTTTTAGGAACCCCAATTACGATGTCTTCCGCATCAACTTTTACTTTGTTTGCAGGATCTGGCGGAGTATCCGTCAAATTTCCATTAAAATCGACATACGCAAACTCAATTCCACTCGAGCCGTTCTTCTCTTTTTCGGCCTTTCGGGCTTCCATTTTCTTCTTTTTGTCTTCACGCTTTTTTAAACGTTTCTTTTCCTTCTCACTCTTGTTGTATGTTTGCTGCGATTTTGCCATTGGCTACATTAAATTTTTTAGGGTGCATAGTTGCCCTCCAAAGATATGGGATAAAACACAGCTTTACCAACGAAATACGCACAGAATGTGCTATTTCCGCTTTTTATTTCGCTTATTGAAGTTTTTATCGCCCTTTGTTTTCGGTTTTTTATATTTGGCCTTGATTTTACGTCGGTACGAACCTCCTTCGTTGGTCCTACTGTTCTTTTCAGATTTTTCGTGAAAACTGGCACCGCGTTCTTCTTGGGCGGGATGTTTATGCGGATTGTTAGGCTCGGTGACTTTAGGTTGCTCTTCTGGAGTAAGTTCTTTAGAAATTTCAACCTCCGTAGGAAGCGCTTGTACGGGAATCTCCATATCCATTAGCGCTTCAATGGCTTTTTTTGCAGCTTCCTCTGCTTCAGAATAAAATAAAATCGATGTTCCTTTTTGTTCTGCACGACCGGTTCTTCCAATACGGTGCATATAATTTTCAGGGAAATTTGGAGTGTCAAAATTGATGACATGGGTAATCAAATGTAAGTCGATACCACGTGCCATAACATCGGTGGTCACCAACATTCTATTTTCTCCAGTATCAAATTGCTCGATAGCACGCAGCCTGTAATTTTGTGTTTTGTTTGAATGAATCACAGCAACATCATCATTAAAAGCTTGTTCCAATTCATCAAACAACCGGTCTGCACTACGCTTGTTCCCCACAAAGATTAATACCTTTTCATAGGTTTCTTTATCTTTTAGCAAATGAACCAGCAGGTTTACCTTCGTATAAAAATTTGGAACCGAAAAACTATGTTGTTCTATGTTTTCTAGAGGCGTTCCGCTTACTGCTACGGAAATTTTCTGCGCCATGGTAAAAAAGTCGTTGATGAGCGCTTCGATGTCGTCGGTCATGGTTGCCGAAAACATGATATTTTGCCGTTGTCTAGGCAATAAATCAAATATATTCGTAAGCTGAAACCGAAATCCGAGGTCTAACATTACATCAACTTCATCGATTACCAATTTTTTAATCGATTTTAGTTGTATGGCTCTAGACAACACAAGGTCATACAAGCGTCCTGGAGTAGCGACCACGATATCTTGACCTTCGGCCAAGGCGGCTTTTTGATTGTTAATATTGGTGCCACCGTACACTCCTAATACGCGATTGGTAAGGTATTTACTAAATTTTTCAATTTCAGCAACCACCTGAACCACCAATTCTCGGGTTGGCACTAAAATTAAAACACGCGGATTCTTTTGTTTCGAAAAAGGAAGTCCTTGTAAGATGGGCAACATATACGCAAAGGTTTTCCCAGTACCCGTTTGGGCGATACCCACCACATCTTTGCCAGACGCGATTACAGGGAATGCCTGAGCCTGAATAGGTGTAGGCTGAGTGAATCCTAAATCGGTAATCCCGTACTGAAGCTGGGTAGAAATCTTAAAATCGTCAAACGATTGCATACAACTGAATTTAACCGCAAAAGTACGGTTTTGCCAAGCAACTTTAGCGCAAACCGATTCAATCTATAAAATTACAAGTATTTATGGACGCTTCTCAGGTTAGTTCTAATTTATACCCTACCCCGTGTACGTTGGTAAGCTTAATAGACGGATCGTCTTGTAACTTCTTCCGAAGTTTTGAAATATACGTATCCAAACTACGACCTACAATCACGCCATTGTCTTCCCATACTTTTTTGGTAAGCTCTTCCCGCTTGATCACCTCGTTGGGTTTGGCAATAAATAGTGCCAACAACTCGCATTCTTTACGCGATAGACTAATTTCTTCCGCCTCTTTTACCAATTTATTCTGCTCGGGAAAAAAGGTAAAGCTTCCTAGCAAGGTTCCGTTATGTGTACTATCGTCTTGTCTAAAAGCATGGAATCTACTATAAAAAACGAAAGCCAAGAATACGATGACCAAAAACACTAGGATATAAAAAATAACAGGATTCTTAGAGGCATCAACTTGCTGTGAGGTGAACGTTACTTCTATGGTGTAGCATCCCTCTGGCAGGAGTCTTCCGCCGCAAGGCACCAGACTGTTTTCAATAGTACTGCGCATTTCAAAACTATAGGCTACTTCGCCATCGGTACAATTCAACACTGCAACCCGATAATCTTTCGGCAGCGATGCCTTACTAAAACTATTGGCTACGGCAGCATTCAGGTTACCAGGATCGAAGGCTAAGGGTTTTTCAAAAGAAAGTTCAAAAACATTCGATTCAAGTTGTAAAACGGGCAGTACCAACGAGACGGTGTCATTCTGGGATAATAGCACATCGTTACCCACCGCGCGCAACGCAACTTTTACACGTTCCGAAAATTCATTCGTTGGCGTTTCAGTAGTGCATGAACCTGCAAAAAGGATCAAACAAAAGATTAAAATAAAAAGATGTCTACTATTATTTTGTCTCATTTCCTGCAAATAACAGGCAATTTAGTGAGATTTCACAGGTGTTGACACTTCTTTTACATTCTTTTGACACTTTCTAGAACTCACCGCTGTAGGTTTGAATCAAAATATAAATCGACATGCAAAAATTACTTATTACATTCATCATCATGTCCGGTCTAGTAATGACGGGGCAATCTCAAAAAACGTATCAGTTAAACACCGAAAAGAGTGCTATTAAATGGATTGGCAAATATTCGTTTCTGTTTAGCGAACATACAGGAACGGTGCAATTCACAGGAGGAAAATTACAAACTTCTGACGGAAACATCACTGGCGGAAACTTTCTAATAGACATGACCACCATTACTAACAAAGATTATGAGAAAGGAATTGGTCCCGTAGAACACCTGCGAAATGAAGACTTCTTTGATGTAAACAAATTTCCAGAAGCTAAATTAGTGATTACTTCCGTAGAATTTTTTCCAAATGAAAATCGGCATAGAATGTTCGGAAATCTCACGATCAAAGGAATTACAAAACCCGTCGAGTTCTGGCCTGAAGTGTATCCTGAAGAAGAAAAAATGTACGTCCAATTAAAAATAGACCGCACCCGCTGGGGAATTACGCATGATAACAAAGTGAAAGAACACGCTATTTCTGATGCTATCGAACTTTATGTTACCTTACAATTTTAAACGCCATTCTATGAAATATTTCTGCCGCATCATATTATTACTCTTTTGCTCCCTTGCTGTAGTTGCGCAAGAAAATGAATCGAAACACCCACTCTTGCTACAAAACGATTTAGATTGGGGTGTAGAGCATTTTAAACTCCCTACGGGATTTGCACAAGAAATGACCGTCTCTGGTATTGAAGAAGCCTATTTCCCCCCAGGATGGTCGCAAATTGAAAATCCAGAATTTTGGTCGTACCTATTTGTCTGGGAAATAGATTCTGAACAATTACTCGATGAAACGAAACTAGAACACAATCTTACGCTCTACTTTAACGGACTCATGGGCGTGCCAAAAGATACCATAGTACCGCCTAAATTACCATCTACGACAGTTGTGGTGACTACAAAGCAAAATTCTGAAAGTAGTACAGCTGTTGGTAAAGTGCGTACGTTCGATAATTTTAAGACCAAAAAAATGATGACACTTCACCTTTCAGTAACACAACAACGATGTACACAGAATGGCAAGGTTATTTTAGTCTTTTTGTTTTCACCCAGCGCTCCTAGTACTCCAATTTGGGATACGTTACGAAGCTTTGCCATTCGTGACGGCTATTGCGAAAACTAATTGCAGCGATTACATTCCTACGTCTTGTTTTACTTCAGCCAAGGCTGCAGAAAGTTCGGTATAACGCTCTTTAGCCTCTTCGCCTGGCAATTGGTCTGCGCCGCTTACCATGTTCAGCAAATAACCAATTTGTGATACCAACATTTGCTGCGGATAAGCACCTTCGGCATTTTTTAACGTACTGAGCGCCGTTTCTGTTTTTGAAACAGTATTCGGGTCTGGACTCGCATTGTTATTGGTTAAATTGTCTCGCTGCGTTTCTAAATCGGCTACCAACTGCTTTGCTTCCGATAGTAAATCGATTACTTTATTCTGAAAAGCAATCTGCGTTGCCATATCGGCTTCCGTAAAGCCTTGTGCCGTTACACGAGGGTCTGGCAAGATGGTAAATGGCTGTTCTAGCACCTGTGCTCCTACCGTTAATTTTGCTATGTAATTTCCGGGTGGCACCATAGGGCCACGCTTATAACGGCGTTTTAAGTCTTTATCCCACGCCCCGCGCTGTCTCAAATTCCAATCAAAACGGTGTAAGCCTGGTTTTGAGCTCAACTTATCGTCAGTATATCGAAAAATCTGGCTCAATTGCATGTCTTCCACTTCTGTTACTTCGGAAACTCCCTCTTGTTCTTCAATTTCTTCTTCTATTTCATCTACTTTCTTATCGTCAGAAATATTCGCAATGGCTTTCAACAGGGTGCTATCACTCAAAATAGTGGTAATAGGTCGCCCATTTTCACCTAAAATATCGAGTTGGATGCTTCCGCTGTAATTCTTCGGAATAAAATAGTCTAAAATCACACGAGTGCTTGGGTACTGTAAATTTGAAATCCCGCGCACTGTCGGATAGCGATAACGGATTGTAGTGTCTGGCTTAAACAACACTGGTGCATCGTTCAATACACTAATTTCTGTTTGGCGCAAAGCAGTAATGTCGTCCAGAATCCAAAAGCCACGCCCCATCGTGCTCACAATCAGGTCGCCTCTAAAAATTTTTAAATCGGTAATTGGGGTCACGGGTAAATTCTGCTGAAATTTCTGCCACGTGAGACCATCGTTAAATGAAACAAACACTCCAGATTCGGTTCCTGCATATAGCAAACCCTCTCGTACCGGGTCTTCTCTCAACACCCGTGTGGTCACATCAGAAGGTATGCCATTGGTTCCGTTTGAAAGTAACGTCCACGAAGCACCATAGTCGTTAGTACGGTATAGATACGGACTCGCATCACCCATTAGGTGCATGTCTACCGCAATGTACGCCTTGGCTGGATTAAAGTGAGAAGGCGCTATAGATTCTACCCTACCGCCTTTTGGAAGTGAACTTGGTGTTACGTTCGCCCAATTTTGTCCGCCATCTTTGGTCACTGAAACCACTCCGTCGTTAGCGCCCGTCCAAATAAGCCCTTCTACCAATGGTGATTCTTGAATGGAATACAAGGTGCTGTAGTACTCTTCGCCAGTAATATCTCTAGTAATCGGACTCCCGGAAATGACTTGTTTATCGGCTTCAAAAGCGGTTAGATCTGGCGAAATGGTTTCCCAAGCCAAGCCTTCATTGGTGGTTTTATGTAAAAATTGCGATCCGTGGTAGACCACATTCGGGTTGTGCGGTGATACATGAATCGGAGCAACCCGTTGAAAGCGGTATTCCAAATCTTTCGGGTTGTGTCCATAAATATTAGATGCCCCAACATAATACCCTTTTTCAGTACCCGTACGTTTATCGAACACACTAAAACGACCTTTACAATTGGCATACACAATATTATGGTCGCCCGGTTTTGGTACTCCCGGACCTGTTTCGCAACCCCCCGTATTGATGAGCCATCCTGTTTCTGGGTTTTGCACCGAATTGGGTGGGAAACTAGGCACGGCAATGGTAGATGAGTTGTCTTGCTGTCCTGCATATAACCAATACGGGTATTGGTCGTCTACTTCAACTTGATATAGCTCTGCCGTAGGTTGATTAAACTGTGTAGACCATGTTTTACCTCCATTGTGGCTTACGTTAGCGCCTCCATCGTTGGCTTGAATAAGTAAATCTGGATTGTTTGGGTTTAACCAAATGTCGTGGTTATCGCCATGCGGAACGCTCATTTCTTTCCAGGTCTTTCCGCCGTCTAGCGATTTCATAATAGGATTGGCATTCGAAAATACGATATCGGCATTGGTAGGATCGGTTTCAATATTAGTGTAATAAAACGGCCGATTTACAAGACGGATATCGTCTGAAATTTGTACAAACGATTTTCCTTCATCGTCAGAGCGATAGAGTCCGCGCGCATCTCCCTCTGCTTCAATTACAGCATACAATACGTTGGGGTCTGCGGGTGAGACAGCCAAATCGATTTTTCCGATGAGGCCTGTGGGCAGACCGTTTTCGAGTTTTTCCCAATCTTTTCCGCCATTTTTAGATTTGTAAATCCCCCCCTCAGCATTGGTCCCTCCAGAAATGATGGTCCACGGCTTTCGTTGTCCTTTCCAAGCGGCTGCATATACAATTTTTGGTTTCTTAGGGTGTAATTCAAGATCTGAAAAGCCTGTTTCTTCGGAAACGAATAAAACCTGCTCCCAGGTATTTCCTCCATTTTCCGACTTGTAAATGCCGCGTTCTTTATTATTTCTGAAGGCATTTCCGATGGCGGCCACCCATACAACATTTGAATTCTTGGGATCAATTTCAACAGCACCAATTTGCCCAACATCTTTTAAACCTATGTGTTGCCATGTGTTTCCACCATTTACAGATTTGTATATTCCTTTTCCACTAATCACATTACTGCGAAGCCCATCAGAACCTGTACCTACATATACTACATTCGGATTTTCTTCTACCACCGAAATAGCCCCGATAGAGGGCGTTTCAAAAAAGCCATCTGAAACATTTTGCCACGTAGTACCATAATCTTCGGTTTTCCAGACACCACCACCCGTAGCTCCCAAGTAAAAAGTGCCAGGTAAATCTGGTGTGCCGGCAACCGCAGTTACACGTCCGCCCCGTAACGGACCTACATTTCGGTATTGAAAAGCAGCAAAATCTTGGGCGATTAGGCTTACCGAACTAATAAAGAAAAAGATAGAAAGCGTTTTTTGGAGTAAGATTTTCATATAAAAAAATAGTGTTTAAATAATTTTATTGAAGCAGATGGTTTAAAGATTGGTTTAGGTCTTTAAAAATACAAAACTCTAACGGTAGTGAAATATCGGAGTTGTTAAATTACAACAAAGTAATTCGCACTTTCTTCTTCTTAAGTCGCGTGTTGTTGGTTTTTGTAATTACCCCATGTGCTTTCGATTTTGGAACTGCTACAAACGCACAGTCTTGTTTTAATTCTATGAGTCCGAGTTCGTTTTTGTTCAATCCGCCTTGCTTAAAAAACAATCCGGCAATATCCCCTTTCGAAATTTTATCCTTTCGTCCGCCTGAAACAAATAAGGTGGTCCAATTAGTTTCAAGTCGAACATTTTTAGGAGCTAGCGCTACAATTTCCTTGGTGGTTATAAATTCTGGAACGTATTCTTCGGTCCATTGCAGCACATAGGCCGTGCCATGGGCGTTCATTCTGGCCGTTCTACCATTTCGGTGCGTAAATTCTTCTTTGTGAATGGGCAACTGATAATGTATAATAAAGGTCAGCTCCGGAATGTCCAACCCGCGCGCTGCAAGATCTGTTGCGATTATTATTTGGTGCGTTCCATTTCTAAATTGAATCAATGCCCGCTCTCGATCTTTCTGCTCCATGCCTCCATAAAAACAACCATGCGAGATGTTGTTCTCTGTAAGGTAATCGCTCACATACTGAATCGTATCTTTGAAATTACAAAATATGATGCCCGGTTCATTTCCGATGTGCTGTAACAGCAATACCAACGTATTTAGCTTGTTTTTTTCTGAAGCCAATACCTTTTTAACTTTCAGGTTCTGAAGTCCTTCTTCAAGGTAGTTAATCACCACCTCGTTGGTAAGCCCCACAAAACTTGGTACTTCCATATCGTGTGTTGCCGAAGTGAGCACCCGCTTTTCTAACTGTGGTAAACTACCGATAATTTCTTTCATTTCCTTTTCAAACCCAACCTCTAACGATTTATCGAATTCATCTAACACCAAAGTCTTTATTGAAGTTGTCAAAAAGGTCTCGCGTCGCAAATGGTCTGCCACGCGCCCCGGCGTTCCTATTAAAATAGCCGGAGCATGTGCCAAATCGATTTTATCTTTCGAAAATGGGCGTCCGCCATACACCGCATTGGTCTTAAAGCCCGACCCCATTTCCCTGAGTACTTGTTCAATTTGAATGGCCAATTCACGCGAAGGCACTAAAATGAGCAGCTGAACCGATTCGTTTTCAGGGTCTAATGATTTTAAAAGTGGAAGTAAAAATGCCAAGGTCTTCCCCGTGCCCGTAGGTGATAATAAAATCACATTATCTGAATTCGAAATGGCCAAATGCGCCTCTTCTTGCATCGGATTTAAGGCTTCAATTTGAAGTTTTTCTAATATCTCCTGTTGTGTTTTCATGATAAACCTGTGTTTTGCTGAAATGGAAACTGCTAAGCGAAGATAGCAACACTTTTACGAGATCGATCTCTTTTTAGCGAGTATCGCACACTATAAAAATAGCAGTTTGATGTATTCCTTAGAATCTGTGTACACGAGATACCCACTTCAACGCCTTCTAATTGTTATAGACTTGTTAAAAAAATAGTTAATTGTAGGTTGTACCCCGATTGCTATTCAGAATTTGAATAATTTTAAAATGAACCAACACATCAACACATGAATTCACGTTACTCCCTCCTAATTCTTTTTGTTTTATCAATTTTCTTTACTTCGGAAATTTCCGCGCAGCGAAGAAACACAACTCCTAAAACCAATTCATCAACATTAGATTCGGTCATAAATGGGCTTCAATTACGAAGTATAGGCCCTGCTTTTATGAGTGGCCGTATTTCTGATATTGAAATCCATCCCGACAACGAAAACGTATGGTATGTAGCCGTTGGCTCTGGAGGCGTTTGGAAAACCACCAATGCAGGAACTACTTGGACTCCAATTTTTGACGACCAACCCTCCTACTCTATTGGTGCCATTACCTTAGACCCTAGCAATCCGAGTACCGTATGGGTTGGCTCTGGCGAAGATAGCGGTGGTCGGCACGTAGGTTACGGAGATGGTATATATAAAAGTACCGATGGCGGTGCAACTTGGCAGAATATGGGACTAAAAAACTCCCAACATATTTCGCGCGTTGTCGTACATCCTGAAGATAGCAACACCGTTTGGGTTGCCGCACAAGGCCCCCTTTGGAGCAAAGGTGGAGATCGCGGACTCTATAAAACCACAGATGGTGGGGAAACTTGGACGAAAACACTGGGCAATGACGAATGGACAGGTGTAACCGATCTAGTGATAGACCCTACAAATCCTGACAGACTTTATGCAGCTACTTGGGATCGACACAGAACTGTTGCTGCTTATTTGGGTGGCGGCCCGGGAAGTGCACTCTACCGCAGTGAAGATGGTGGAGATACCTGGACACAATTAAAAACCGGTTTACCAAAAGAGTTTTTAGGAAAAACAGGCTTAGCTATTTCTCCCCAAAATCCTAATGTGCTGTATGCTGCTTTAGAAACCAACCGACGTACAGGCGGTGTTTACCGTTCAGAAAATCGTGGGAGCTCTTGGCAAAAGATGTCGGCTACTGTTTCTGGAGGAACTGGGCCGCACTACTACCAAGAACTCTATGCCTCTCCACACCAAGAAGGAAGATTGTATTTAATGGACAATACCATGCAAATTTCAGAAGATGGCGGAAAAACATTTTACCGTATGAACCGAAGAAACAAACACGGAGATAACCACGCCATCGCTTTTAAGCAAGATGACCCGAATTATCTACTTGTTGGTACAGACGGTGGGTTGTACGAGTCGTTTGATCTAACCAAAAGTTGGAAATATATCGAAAACTTACCCGTAACTCAGTTTTATAAAGTAGCGGTAGACGACGCAGCACCTTTTTACAATATTTACGGAGGAACCCAGGACAACAGTACAGAAGGGGGTCCTTCACGTACAGACAATGTGCACGGGATACAAAATAGCGACTGGAAAGTAGTTTTAAACTGGGATGGCCATCAACCTGCCACCGAACCTGGCAACCCAGATATTCTGTATGCAGAGCGTCAAGAAGGAACGCTTTCTCGTATCGACATGAGCACCGGTGAAGTAATCGACATTCAACCACAAGCTGGTGCCAATGAGCCTACCGAACGTTTTAATTGGGATGCGCCTATTTTGGTAAGTCCGCATGTTCCTTCAACCATCTACTTTGCGTCACAACGCGTGTGGAAATCGACAAACCGAGGAGATAGTTGGACTGCCATTTCCGCAGATCTTACAAAAAACCAAAACCGTGTAGAATTACCCATTATGGGCAAAAAACAATCATGGGATGGAGCTTGGGATGTATATGCCATGTCTAATTACAACACCATTACCTCGCTAGCCGAATCTCCTAAACAAAAAGGATTGCTATATGCAGGAACTGACGATGGAACAATCCAAGTTTCAGAAAATGATGGTGGCTCGTGGAGAAGCATTAACGTGGGGAACATTCCAGGAGTGCCGAGCACGGCTTTTGTAAACGATATAAAAGCTGATATGTTCGATGCAAATACTGTATACGTAGCACTCGACAACCATAAGTATGGCGATTTTAGTCCGTATTTGTATAAAAGTACCGACAAAGGGCGTACGTGGACTTCGCTCGTGAATAACATTCCAGACCGCACCTTGGTGTGGAGATTGGTACAAGATCACGTAAAACCCAACTTATTGTTTATCGCAACCGAGTTTGGTTTGTATACTTCGGTAAACGGTGGAAAACATTGGACCAAGTTGAGTGGTGGCGTTCCCACCATTTCGTTTCGTGATCTTGCCATACAGCGAAGAGAAAATGACTTGGTAGGTGCTTCCTTCGGAAGAGGATTTTATATTCTTGACGATTATACCGCATTGCGGGAAATTTCCGAAGAAAGTCTTACACAAGAGGCTGCCATTTTTCCGGTACGCGATGCTTGGTGGTACATCCCGAGATCACATTTAAGCTTTGATGAAGGCAAAGGAAGTCAGGGAGACGACCATTTTGTAGCTCCAAACCCTGAATTTGGGGCCACATTTACCTATTACTTGCGTGACGAGTACAAAACTTCAAAACAAAAGCGACAAGAAAATGAAAAGAAAATGGGAACTGCCGATATACCATTTGGTGGTTGGGAACAATTAGAAAAAGAGGTATTAGAAACAGCTCCCGTGCTCACCTTCTCTATTGCCGATGCCAATGGTACCGTGGTTCGGAATATCACAACACCCGCTAAACAAGGTATACAGCGTATTACATGGGATTTAAAGTACCCATCACCATTTCCGTTAGAAAAAGATATGGACGCCACGAAATTGCCCTCGGGCATCTTAGCACCTCCCGGAAATTATACAGCAACAATGTATCTAACCGAAAATGGAACAACCAAAAAATTAGCAGATGCTGTTTCATTTACGGTAAAACCACTACATAAAGGTGCCTTACCCGCTGCTTCCCCTGGAGAATATGCAGAATTTATCAATGCCTTTGCAGCCACTAGACGTTCGGTATCTGAGTTCCAAATAGATTTGGAAGAACAAGTTGGGCGTGCCAAAGCTTTAAAACTTGCGCTTCAGCAAAGTACGATGAAGCCAGGAACGATTAACAATAAATTGGCAGCTGCCATAAAAGATTTGCAAGCGTTGCAATCTGATGTTGCTGGAAATTTCGCTAAAAATGAAATTGGTGAAAAAGGGATGCCGCTTTTAGAAGATCGCATGTTTGCAATTTACAGAGGAATTGAACGGTCTACCTACGGCCCCACCGAGACCCACAAGCAACAATTGGCTATTGTGGAAGCACAACAAAGGTCCAATGTAGCCACTTTAAACACTATAACGAAGTTGCTAGATGTGGTAGAAGGCGAATTGAAAGATGCGGGGGCACCACCCGTTAAATATTAAAGTTGATGAAAAAATTAATTCAAATAATTGGAGCCGCATGGGGTGCTAAAAAAATTGGTGGCGGTAAATGTGGTTGTTTTGGTACTATTTTCGTCTTTATCATCCTATATTTTATTCTAGGATACGTATTAGAGTGGTTTTAACTTTTAATTAAGCTAAAGTTGTATTAAACCCCTAGGGTACTGCGATTAGGCGTTGTACATTTGTGTATGATTTTGAACAAAAAAACAACTATAACGATGAACAGACAACAAAAAACAGGATTGATTGCTCTTATCGGAGCAGGAATCGCAGGCGGATTGGCATATTGGAAATACAAAACGATGTCGCCAGAACAAAAAGCAGAGCTTAAGAGCCGAGTGAACAATGCAGGAGATAAGATTAAAGAAACTGCAGGAGATATCGAAAAATCGATCAGTGACAAGTACGCCGAATTGAAGCGCAAAGCAAGCTAATTGATATTAAACATATAGGAAAATCCCGCTAAAAAGCGGGATTTTTTATTTGGTACGCACCATCAAAAAAGCGGCCAAAAACCGCATGAAATAGTTCATTCTTTACCTTTTATCTGATACGTATGGGTTCTCAAAGGAAGCAGACCACAAGAAATTTTTAAAAATTTAGAGGTCGTTTGATGGAGCGCGTGTCTAAATTCCTATTTTTGAAAATCTCAAAATCATTTTACATGTTTAAAATAATACTACTATCAGTTTTTACTGCAATTATTTCATTACCGTCGTTGGCACAACAGTATGAAGTCACAATTGAAGAAGAAAAAACAAAAAGCCGCGTAAATTTTTACGCAGTAAACGAAAACCTTAAAGATTTAGACGTTGTTGTTACTGTCACAGGAATTGGCTTTAAGCAGCGTGGTGGTGCCGAACGCCCTATCAGAGTTCCCGCTACATCAAAAGTGAAGGTAAAAAGCTTAATTATTGAGCGCGGTAAATACCCAATGTATGAATACACCGTTACAACCACAGACAGCCTTGCGCGACGTTCGTTACGACCAGAATTCGAAAAAATTAAAATCGATCCGCCTTCGCCAATTTTACTCTACAGCACTGCTGTTTGTAAACGTTGTGATACACTAACAAAATCATTAGCTGCAAGTCCGTATCGTTTTAAAACCATGCACTTGCCAGAAAAACCAGATGTTGCCAAAGTAATTCAGCGCGCATTACCGTCGCTCGACACAATTTCTTCGCCTATCTTCAGTTTGGGAGGCGCTTTGCATACCGATATTCTCACGTATGAGCAATTAATCGAACGTTTGTATGAAGAAAAGGAATAACAAGATTTCGTTTTAATCCTTATTTCAAGAACAATCCCTTTCTGCATAGGAAAGGGATTTTTCTTTGAGAACCACTTTCAATATTGGTATCTTTATTGAAATATTAAGTCAAATACTTTGCATCCTAAAAACTTACATAACAAACCCTATCCCCTTTCCGCCTTAGCAAAAGCACACCCGCCATTGGCTGAGTTTATCTATGAAAATGATTACAACAAAAAAACAATCGATTTTGCAGATGCGGCGGCTGTTTTTCATTTAAACAAAGGGCTATTGCTTCATTATTATGGCATTAAAGACTGGAACATCCCTGAAGGATATCTTTGTCCGCCCATCCCATCGCGAGCAGATTACATTCATTACATCAACGATTTGCTCTCTGAAGTCCCACTTACAGCTCCCATAAAAGCATTAGATGTAGGAACAGGAGCCAATGCTATCTATGCGCTATTGGCAAGTGCGATAAACGGTTGGGATGTTGTTGGGTGTGATATCGACAAAAAAGCGGTGGAGGCTGCCCAAGAGAATGCGATGGTAAACACACATTTGCCAGGAACCATAGAGATACGACACCAAACGAACAATGCCCATATTTTTGAAGGCATCATTCTTCCTAACGAATTTTACCATGTCACCATTTGCAATCCGCCCTTTTTTACCTCGGCGGCCGATGCGAATCGGAATACACTTCGAAAATTAAAGCAACTAAATCCCGAAAAACCAGTATTGGAGTTGGAGCGTAATTTTAAGGGACAGCCCAACGAACTGTGGTGTAATGGCGGAGAAGCGTTATTCATTAAACGAATGATCAAGCAAAGTACAGCATTTAAAAAACATGTTGGCTGGTTCACTACCTTGGTATCAAAAAGCGACAACTTGCCGAAAATCTACAAGCTTTTAAACAAGTTAAACGCAAAGCACCAAACCTTACAAATGCAACATGGTTCTAAGGTTACTCGGGTGGTGGCTTGGCGGTTCTAAGTTGATAGGAGTTGAAGTTGGCATCTTATTTGAAGTTGCCATGACTCACCAAAACCTTCAACGTATGAGAACTTCTAGAAATGTCACCACAATCAATGCAGGCAGTATGGCCGATATTGCCTTCTTATTACTCCTCTTTTTTTTGGTTTCTACTACTATTTCACAAGAAAAAGGGCTACTTCGAAAACTTCCAGACCCTTGTCCGAAAAATCAAGATTGTACCGCAGACATACATGAGCGTAATGTATTACACATTCAAATAAACCAAGAGGGCAGACTTTTAGTAAACAATGAGGTTACTGAACTCAAAGATTTACAAATCAATGTAATAGACTTTTTAGACAACAACGGAAACGGAACATGCACCTATTGCAATGGCATAGGCGACGGCAATGCCTCAGATCACCCTCAAAAGGCAGTTATATCCTTAAGCAGCCATCGCTTAGCGCCTTACTCGTACTTTATTTCTGTTCAAGATGAATTAAGCAAGGCTTACAAAGAATTACGGAGCCGCTATGCTGAAAATACCTTCCGTAAAAATTTAGATGAACTATCAGAACAAGAAACAAAAGCCACACAACAGGCGTATCCTTTTATTGTTTCTGAAATATCTGTAGCCGACTAGTCTTTCTTTTTCGGCTTCTTTTCTGGCATGGGGCCGCGTAAATGCACAATAAGTCCATTGAGGAAATTACGCAAGAATTGATCCCCACATTCCATAAATTTAGGATGGTCTGGATTGCGATAGATCGCGTTTATTTCACTTTTGGTAACGTTGAAATCTACTAGCTTACAGATGGCAACAATTTCATCATCGCGTAATTTATGCGCTACGCGAAGCTTTTTCATAATGTCGTTGTTGGTAAGTGCCATAGCTGATATTTTAAGCAAATGTACTTCAAAAATTTGTAGTGATTGGATTTCATAAGATTTATTAGGTTTGCAGTATCAGACCTATGGAACGAAACACAAACTTCTATTTTAAACTCTTTAAGCCCTACGGTTATGTGAGCCAGTTTATTACCAATGATAAAAACGCGAAACGAAAACGCTTTTTGGGTGATTTATTCCCGTTTCCGGAAGGCACCATGGCAGTAGGTAGGTTAGATGAACCCAGCGAAGGACTTCTTTTTCTTACTACAGACGGAGTTTTTAGCAACCAAATTTGTAGTACGGGGGTGCAAAAGGAATACTACGCCCAGGTAGACGGTAGGATTACAGATGAAGCAATTGCAGCGCTTACAGCAGGGGTGCAAATTAGTATTGAAGGGGCAACATACACCACGCTGCCTTGTATTGCCCAAACGATTGAAATTCCAGATCTGCCTGAACGGGCGAAGAAAATAAGAGACGAACGACACGGACCCACATCATGGATTAGCATCACACTTACAGAAGGTAAGTTTAGGCAAGTACGAAAAATGACTGCGGCGGTCGGTTTTCCCACCTTGCGCTTGGTGCGCTTCCGAATTGGGACTGAAACAATAGCCGGCATGAACCCCGGTGATGTGCAGCCGATACATCCCATCTACTAAAATTTCCGAAGAAATCTAAGAACTAATCATCTTCAGTAAGTGTAAAAAAATCATTTACCGGTTTGCTGAAAACTTCAGAGAGTTTTAAGGCCAATACCGTAGAAGGCACATATCTATTGGCTTCAATCGAGTTTATAGTCTGTCTGGAAACACCAATACGATCGGCCAGCTCTTCTTGGGTTAAATTCAGTATGGCGCGTTCTACTTTTAAGGTATTTTTCATTATTCCTTCTTTTTAGCAAAATGAAAAAACATAAGATAAATGAAGAGCATGAACCACAAAATTGTGAAATCCCCTAAGTCTTGAAAAACCCCTTCATTGTCGTCAATGATACTATTTGCAATCAAATTAACGATGGGCTGCACCAATATATAGATGGCAGTTATTAAAAAGGTTAGGGTAAACGTTTTCGCCCTAATATGCTGAATACGCTCATCTTCTACTTTTTCTTTAGAAAGCACTACTATAAAAAGCGAGAGCAACACAAGACGCTTTAATATACTTTTTAGCAACTCCCATTCTCCTTCTATAAATTTTGTTGAAAGTAACACTACAAGTGAGATAGTAAATAGCGCCCACCCTACTTTCTTAGCGTAGTTTGGTAATTTAAAGTTAAGCAGCCGCTGTATGTTGGTCTGTTCGCATTCCTGTATCGATTTCATAAAATGATATTTATAATAAGTAAACTTTCCGTAATAACTAGTATATTTTACAATATGACAAATATACTTTACATTTTGGAACTTACCAAAAAATGTTTGAATTAACGTCTAATTTACTATTCCTGAATTACAATAATAGTGGCTTTTTTGCCCGTGAGGAGAATCCATTCTTTGGCTGAAACAATACGACCTTTGTCGTCGTACACCTGTAGTTCGGCAGTATTAGGGCCAGAAGATCCTTGGTTAAGTGCTTGAAACACAATTTTATTTGGACCTTTTTGTAGCGGGACATTAAACCCGTCGAAGCTTCCATTTAGGCTCACGTCAGAGCGCACCACATCACCATTCAAGAAAATACGAATACGATCTCCGTCTACAAACTCATGGTCGCGATACGCAATATTCACATACACCGCGCCAACTCGTATTTCACCCAGAAATTGATCGTTGCCCACGCCATCATCTGCTGCTTTATCTTTTACAAATGCTTTTGGAGTACTTCCAGAATTGTATGTTTTCAATCCGTCCCCCTTCGTCATGTCAAACTCTTCAGGCGTTTCTTTCCCCAAATTTGCATACTTGTTTGGAGTGTCTCGAGGTGTCAGGCTTGGTTTTTTTGAAGCAGGTAATGTAATTCCTTTCGGGTCTTCGGACGTAATATCTGTAGCTTCAATTTTCACAGAATTAGGGGTGTTCCTATCTAATTGCGCAAAGATTGGCACTTGCACAGTGAGAAGAATTAAAATGGAAAGAAGAAACTTCATGCTTTTTTCTATAGATGCTTCAATAATTGCGCCAAAGATACTTATTGTTTTAGAATCCGTTTCACTGTTTTTATCCCAGCTGCCACATCCTCAATAGTTAGGAAATAGATTCCCGATGGCAGTATTTCTAAATTTTCAATTTGAATACGATTGCCTATTCTCTCTTCGGAAATTTCCAATTGGCGGCCCAACGGATCGTACATGGAAATAATTGAATTGATATCTAAGCCGCCCAATTGAATCGACAGCGCATCTGTAAACGGGTTCGGCGTTATTTGAACCTGCGCTTCAGCGCTCTCAGAAACTCCTAAAATATTTGAAGTATATCCAGAAACTTCAAAATCGTCAAAATAAAATCCGTCGCCAGGAATAAAACCATCATTCAAAAGACGAAACCTGAATTTTACTGTTTCAAAATCTGAGTAACTATTCAAATTTAACGATACTAAGTTCCAATCTTCATTGTCATTAAATTCACGTAAAACTTCCCAACTCGTCCCATTATCGGTAGAAATTTGAAGCTGCACAAAATCGTTACCGGGTAACGAATGTTTATAGGCGAAGCCAACTCTAGGAGCAGAAATTGCAGAAAGATCGAGTGAAGGGTTTAGTTCAAAAAATGTTTCGGTATCATTTTCGCCATTACCATCGTTGGAATCGCCAAAACTTTGCAAACCACTGTAAGAATCGTCTGTATTTACACCCCACAAAATTGTACCATTGCCTGTTGCAGTCCAATTGGCTGCAGTATCTTCGGCATCGTCGCTAAAAAGCACTTCTTTTTCGCCTAGAAATACTGGGATCTCTATTTGTTCATTCGGAATGCCATCTTGAATGGTTGTTACTGAAATAGTAAAAAACGCAGTGTCTATCGCTGGATCGACCTCAAATTGAAACGGGCTCGCGGTATTGTCTTTAACTTCTCGTGCTGCAATATTTCCGAAGGAAGTCGCAGTAGGAGAAGCCACAAACGAATTATTGGCCTGAACAATCACACTCGCGGTGTTAGCTGTAGCTCCTACTCCAATATTTTTTACAGCAATCACTACTTCAAAAGGTTCACCCGGCAGCACGTCACCTATAATAGTATGACTCTGTATGTCAAGGTACGCACCCGCAATGTATGCTTGAAATAGAAACGGACGCACATTTTCGGCCACCAAATCGAATATCGTACTCGGAGGTGGCCAAAATCCAGACCCTGCGATTTCGGGGGTCCAGCCATAAATATCTTCAGAATGCATATAATCGCGCGTGGTTCCGCAAGACGTATATCCCAGCATCTGCGATGTCGTGCCATATGAGTAGTCGTTTTCAGCTAAAAAGGAAGAGGCCCATTCAGAGTAAATATCGAATGCGGGCGGGGTGGCGTTAAAGCCATACGGCATTAAGTAAGTTCCTGCGGTTGAGTGTGTTGAAAAGGCAGTTCTTGCTCCTGTTACCGCCAACAAGTCGCGAATGGCTTTGCTTTCTTCTTCCGAAAATGCTTCAGTACCACGGTATACGCCTGAGCAAGGGTTCGGACTCGAACATTCGTTATTGGTAGCATATCCAAATCCGTAATTCCGATTTAAATCTACACCAAAACATCCACCGGCATTCGGAAACCTGTTCTTTCTCCAGAGTCCGCCGCCATCGGGATCTGTAATTTCGTTATACACATATCCATCTGGGTTTACCACGGGTACGAAATAAATTTCGCGATGGTCTACTAAAAACCGTACGTACGCATCGGTGTCATAATTTTCTAGCAGGTAGAACATAAAATTGATGGTGGTTGCCATAGAAAGTGGCTCACGGGCATGGTGTAGGGCGTCAAAATGGGCAGCAGGCTCGGGCTCGTCAATATCGGGGTTATCGCTAATTTTTACCATCCAGATATCACGTCCTTCTACAGTAGTGCCAATACTTTCTTTTGCGGTAATTAAATTTGGAAAGTCGGTTCGCATTTCATCTAGTTTCGCCTCCACCTCTGCAAAAGTGTAAAACCCACCCATACTTCCTAAATCGAAGCCAGCGGCTACGAGCTCGCTCGTTTTAATTGGATTTGGATGCTGTGCGTTATCGGCAACAAGCATTTCATTGTAAGCGGCTCGATAATCGGGAATGGTGACCGTATAAGGGAATCCGACGTTGGCTAATATATCGCGTTCAGTTTCAGTAACAAAAAACCGAATGCCTTCTGAAATGGATCCTTGGTAATGGTCGATATTAAATCCTAATGAGGCGAGTGTCTGTATATCCTCTGTGTCTGCAACCTGAACCTTCACCTCACTGTAAATTGGTTTTTGGGCAACTACCGCAATGGTCGTAAGAAATAGAATTGAAAAAAGGAGAAAAAAGCGAAGGTTACGAATATGCATTATTTCTTTTTATTTTTATGACGCATTATTACTAATAAAATGATGATAACAGGCAGTACAATATAAATTAAAATGTCTGCAACATCTGTAAGATCTATAGGCGAATTATCTTCCGGACCGGGTACTCCCGTGGGTATTTGTGCATATAGAGTCGGTATAGAAAACCAAAACATACTTAAAAACGTAAAAATAATATACTTCATAGCTTCAATTTGCGTTGAATGTAGGAAAAACAAAGAAAAATGCAATTATTTTTAACAAATAGTGTTAACAATTTGGAATTGTCATTTTTAGGTGTTACTATGGAGGGTTATCAACATTTAAAATCTTACAAAACAATATGAGACAACTCAAAATTACAAAGCAGGTTACCAACAGAGAAACGAAATCGTTGAACAGTTATTTACAAGATGTAAGTAAGATCGATATGATCACGGCAGATGAAGAGGTAGAACTGGCCCAGCGAATTCGAGCAGGTGACCAACGCGCTTTAGATAAACTCACTAGAGCCAATCTTCGATTTGTGATTTCAGTTGCGAAGCAATACCAAAACCAAGGGTTGCGTTTACCCGATTTAATTAATGAAGGAAACGTAGGTCTGGTAAAAGCGGCAAAACGATTTGATGAAACCCGTGGGTTTAAATTTATCTCGTATGCTGTTTGGTGGATTCGTCAATCTATCTTACAAGCGTTGGCAGAACAGTCGCGTGTAGTGCGTTTGCCACTTAACAAAATTGGTGACATCAACAAAATTAGAAAGGCATCTATTCACCTAGAGCAAGTACACGAGCGTAAGCCTTCTGCTGCGGAAATTGCTAAAGAATTAGACATGACCATTGCCAATGTAAAGCAATCGTTGAAAAACGCCAATAGAAGTCTGTCTATGGATGCTCCTTTCCAAGAAGGTGAAAACGACAATAACTTATACGATGTCATCAGTTCGGGTGAAACCCCAAACCCTGACAAGTCATTAATTCATGAGTCGCTAAAGATTGAAATCGACCGTGCTTTAGACACCCTTGCCCCTAGAGAGGCAGATGTGGTGCGTTTAAACTTCGGATTGAGCAATCAGCCAGCGATGACCCTACAGGAAATTGGAGACACCTTCGATTTAAGTAGAGAGCGTGTTCGTCAGATTCGTGAAAAAGCCATTCGTAGATTGCGCAAAGAATCTAAGAGCCATATCTTAAAAAAATATTTAGGATAGGCCTTATAATTAAAAGGAGCGCCCTTGTTTTAAGATTTTCTTATTACAAGGGCGTTTTCAATTTTGCTATTTTTAAAAAATCGTATTAAAACCACCAAAATATGTTACAAGATACTTCTAGCAATACTTCTTCAACGTCAGATAGCACCTTTCAGGTTAGTGATGCCATTAGCCAATTATGGGAAAAACTAGATGCTTGGTTAGATGCTATCATATTAAAGCTACCCAACTTTGTTGTTGCCATTCTAGTAATGGTACTCTTTTATTTTATTGCCAAAGGAATGCGACGCCTCGTAAAACGCTTGGTATTGCGAAAAGTACATGAAGAATCCATTAAACAAATTATCGGGCAAGTAACCTTTGCCATTACATTGCTCATCGGTTTTTTTGTAGCGCTTGGTGTAATGGAGTTAGACAAAGTATTAACTTCCATCCTGGCTGGTGCCGGGGTGGTTGGTTTGGCAATTGGTTTAGCCTTGCAAGGAACTCTCAGCAACACAGTTTCTGGGTTTATCCTTTCTTTTTTACCGAAAATAAGCATTGGCGATTGGATTGAAACTGACGACGAAGTAGGAATGGTTACCGAAATAAACCTTCGGAATATCACCATAAAACGTCCCGACAATAATTTTACCATTATTCCCAATTCTAATTTTGTAGATAATCCGTTTACCAATTATTCGTTGTCTGATCGCTCTAGAATTATCGTGGGTTGTGGTGTAGGCTATGAAAGTGATCTGCAAATGGTGGAAGATCTTACCGTAAAAATCATCGGTGACGCTTTTCCGCAGAAAGAAAACGAAGAAGTAGAATTTTTCTATCAAGAGTTTGGAGACAGTTCTATCAACTTTGTGGTTCGGTTTTGGGCCGATTTAAACAATGGGAAAGATAAATTGACACATCAACACAAAGCAGTTAAAATTATCAAGAAGCACTTCGACGAAGCTGATATCAATATCCCATTCCCTATCAGAACGTTAGATTTTGGAAAAAATGACCTTACGGTTCATTCTGAAAAAAGCAAATAACCGATTTAAAAATTGAACTAAGAAAGGGCGGCTATAATGGTCGCCCTTTTTTTCTGTGTAATAATTATACATTTTCGAGCTGTTTTTAAAAATTTCGTACCGCACCACTTCATTTTAACAAAACTGTGACACTTGTTAACTAATCTTTTAGGCTACCCCCGACATATATTTGTCCTCAACAAACCATTAATAATAAACACCTATGAAAAAATCAATTGCAATTACACTATTTTCCGGAGCCATTCTATTGACTTCTTGTGTATCGAAAAAAAAGTATGTTGAATTGGAAGGTCAATACAATGACACCCGTTCTGCCCTGTTAAAAACTGAATTGGAAAAAGAAGAGGCCGAAACTAAATTGGCTAAAATTGAAGATCGCGTTGCTAGTTACAACCAGAAAATTCAATCGCTGACAGAAACTAACAACGATCGCTTACAACAATTCGAAAATGTAGTACTGTCACAAAACGACAAAGACAAAATGAAAGCTGCCTTAGCAAACGTAGACCAAGAAGAATTGGCTAACGCTAAAACATTGCAAGACAGTATGAATCTGATTATCTCACATAATCTTAAGAAAAATCTTGATTCTAGCTTGATTGCTGAAGGTGAAGAAGATGATATTGAAATTAACATTGATGAAACGGTGGTCATGATTACCATTTCAGATAAATTGTTGTTCAAATCTGGAAGCTACCGTGTGAACCCAAAAGCGAATCCGTTATTAGAACGTTTGGCAAATGTGATTAACAGCGAGCCAGCTCTTGAGGTAATGGTAGAAGGACACACAGATTCTAAACTGGTGAAGCCTGGATCATATATTAAAGACAACTGGGACTTGAGTGTAGAACGATCTACAGCAGTAATCAGAACATTGCAAGAAAAATACGGTGTTGCACCAGAGAAGTTAATTGCGGCTGGACGTAGTAGCTACCACCCACTTACCGATAACGAGTCGGAAGAGAGTCGTGCTACCAACCGTAGAACACGTATTGTAATTTTACCGAATCTAGACAAGTTTTTAGCATTGCTTTCTGCAAACTAAAATAGCATAACACTTAACAAATTAAAAAGCAGCACCTTTTAAGGTGCTGCTTTTTAATTTGTATATTTACCTGACTAGGTTTCCTCGTATATGACTATTGAAAACTCCCCATTTAAAGATAGCTATCTCACCAAGTTCACCGAATCCTTCGGAAATTTTTACGTATTTGAACATTTTGTTGTAGGTGAAATTGCCGAAGGCGTTCATCTAGATTGGGCCAAGGCAAAAATTTTTATTGAAAAGGTATATGCATATTTTGGTACGCGAGAAGTAAAGATTAATTACATTTCCAATCGGGTACACTCCTATTCTGTGAATCCACAAGACTGGCTCAAATTTTATCAAGAACGCAATACTGTCGCTCGAGTAGCGGTGGTTGCATACGACCAAAAAGGATTTTTAAGCATCAAATTAGAGAAGATGTTTAGTCAATCTACCTACAAGAAATTTGATTCGCTTCACGATGCTATGGCTTGGGTATCTCCGGTTTATAAAGCGCAATAAGCTCCAGTACTTATTTTTTAGCGCTTGGCGGCACCGTGGGTCGTACTTCAATTTTACTTGGCAAGGTTCTCGGGTGCATTTTCAACAAGTCTACCACCAACTCGCCTAAATCTTCAATTTGGATTTTCCAGGCACCTTTGTCACTTGGCTCGTTTCCATTAAAATGTGTAGAAACACTTCCTGGCATTATCGTGCTCACTTTTACTTCGTGTTTCCGAAGATCTAACATGGCCGCCTGTGTAAATCCAGTGACACCAAATTTACTGGCATTATAGGCAGTTCCACCTTCAAAAAAGTTGGTACCTGCCAAACTAGAAATGGTGATATAGTACCCTTTGGTGTCTTTAAGCGCTGCTACAGCTGCTTTTAACGAATAGAAAGCCCCTGTAAGGTTGGTTTCAATCACTTCATTCCATTGGTCTACGGTAAGGTCTTCTATACTTCCAAAGTGACCCAAACCGGCATTGGCAACAACCACATCTATTTTTCCAAATTCTTTAATGGTAGCTTCAACCGCTTGTTGTTGGCTCGCGTAGTCACGCACATCGGCTTCGAGTCCGATTGCATGCACGCTATCATTTCCGCTTCCATTCAGTTTCTTTGCAGCTTCTTCGGCGCTCTCTTTGTTGCGGCTCGTAATGGCTACATTTATGCCCTGTTTCAGCAATGCTTCTGCAATTCCGAAGCCAATTCCTTTTGTCCCACCAGTAATTAGGGCGACTTTTCCGTGTAAGTTTTTCATGTTTCTTTTTCCGTAAAGTTAAGATGCGATGTGCGTACATCCTCTTAAATTATCATTAAATTTAGAAAATCAATTTTTTAACTATTCCCGTTTCAGATGAAACAATCACTGCTTACGCTATTTTTTGTATTGAAAATTTCAGTGGTCGCATTCGCGCAGCAAGGATTAATTTCTGTGGATAGCCTAAGCACAGAATTTGCTTTTGAAATCCGCTATGCAAGTCCGAATAATTTTATAGGCGAAACCTTATACGATTGTGAGAAATGCTTACTCCAAAGAGAAGTTGCCGAAGCACTGGAAAAAGCAAATGCCTATTTCTGCGAAAAAGGGTACATGATCAAAATATACGATTGTTACCGGCCATTAGATGTACAGAAAAAAATGTGGGCCAAGGTACCAAAGCCTACCTATGTTGCCAACCCGTATGGAAAGGGAAGCATCCACAACAAAGGCGCGGCGGTAGACATCACCTTAGTAACTCGCGAAGGGTGTTTTGTTGATATGGGAAGTGATTACGATTTCTTTGGACGCGAATCACATATCGATAACACTAATTTCTCTGCGGAAATTTTAGCCAATCGAAAACTGTTACAAGAAGGCATGAAACGCTTCGGGTTTGGAACCATTCGCACTGAATGGTGGCATTTTAGCTATCAAAAAAACTGGAGTTTCCCAACACTGAATGTGCCATTGCCGTGTGATTAGTTGCTAGCGCCCAAATTATCATCTGGCGGATCAGATTTTAATCGCAATGGAATGTCTTGGGCACCACCATATAATTTGATTTCCGTAATATCTCCAGGCATGATAAATTTAGCTTTGGTGAAGGCTTCTTTTACCAATTTAATAATTTCACCACGCAAAACACGCGACGCGCGACGATAATCTACCGTATGAACCCAGAAAAATACTTTTAAATTCACAGTGCTAGCCGCGAGTTCATTTTCAATCACAAAATTTTCGTGCGTATCGTTATGTACCACACCAGGGTGGTCGTTTAGTATCTGCATTACGATTTCCTTGGCGCTTTGTATGTTATCTTCATAACCAATTCCTACTACAAATTCTAACCTAAAGAATCCATCGGCTGTGTAATTCTCAACGGGTTTGGTGAGTACGTCGCTATTCGGAATATAAATATCACGGCCATCACTCGTTTTAATATGTGTATACCGAAAGTTGAGGGCCATTACTTTTCCGAAGTGATTGTCGATCATGATGGTATCGTTCACTCCAAAGGGCCTGTTAAACGCCAAGATAATTCCTGCCAAGAAATTTTTGCCAATGTCCTGAAATGCAAATCCCAAAATTATGGCGGCACCTCCAGCTGCTGTCAATATTCCAGCTGCCACACCGCGCAGTCCAGCAACTTCCAATGCCATCATAATCGCAATTAGGATTAGGATGATTTTTACCGCTTAGGCCAAAAAACGGGCCATCAATGGGTCTTCAGCCTTTTTCAAAAAGCGTTTTTTAAAGAAATTTGTGACAACTTGGGCGATTAATATTCCGGCCACAATTACAAAAATACCAAGCGCTATTCGCGGTAGTAAACTCAGTACTTGTTCGTAATAATGCTCGGCAGCATTTACAATTGTTTCGGTAGCGGTTTCTTGTGTTAGTAGCATGCAATAAAGATACAATAAGATTGTGTGAAGACTTCGTTAATAATTTTACACTGTGCTGTGTTAGCAGTTTACCTTATAGTATCTTTGCAGCAAAAGTAAAAGCTTTGGATATTTCAGTAAAAACATTTAGGATAATTAGTACGCTAGAAGCCATTTCATTTTTGGTGCTTTTGGGCATCGCCATGCCACTTAAATACATCTGGGACATGCCAGAAATGGTGAGTGTAGTGGGTATGGCACATGGTGTTTTATTTATTGCGTACCTTGTAATGGCTTATTTTATGAAGGAAAAACTGAACTGGTCTTGGGGCACCTTGGCAATTGTTATGCTGTGTTCTGTACTTCCTTTCGGTCCTTTTTATGCTGAACGCAAATATCTTTAAATGGAAAGAGAAGATCTGAACCTATATGCCTGCATGCTGAGAGAATACCTTATGGAAGTAGGTATGGGCGAAACTTGGGCAGCGGTCCTGAACATGGTTCTGAACACGTTGATCGTAGCGGTTTTGGCAACGTTCCTCGATATTGTCTTCCGAAAAATTGTAGTCCAGCTTTTTAAAGCTTTTAGTGACAAAACCACCACTACTTTCGATGATTTCTTGGTAAAAAGTAACTTTCCGAGGTTTATTGCGCATTTTCTTCCTCTTAGTATTGTTTGGTATTTAATCCCATCGCTGTTTCAGGATTTTCCAAATATTGAAATGGGCATGTACAAAATTGCCCAACTTTATCTTGTTTTACTATGCGTGCTGGTCTTTAGAAGTATTTTAAGGACCACCAATAACTATTTAAATTTCAGCAAAGAAAAATACAGCGACAAACCGCTAGAGAGTTATGTGCAAGTTTTAATGATCTTTGCCTGGGGAGTTGCGATTTTCTTTTTTGTAAACATCTTAACGGGTTACAATATTAAGAGCTTGGCAACTTTAGGAGCCGCTTCTGCTGTGATCTTGCTCATCTTTAAAGACACCATTTTAGGCTTTGTTGCGAGTATCCAAGTATCTGTAAACGACATTGTGCGCATAGGCGATTGGATTACCTTTAGCAAGTTTGGAGCAGATGGTTATGTTACTGAAATTAACCTTGCCACCGTACGGGTTCAGAACTTTGACAATACGTTTACCACGATTCCTACCTATAGTCTGATTGCCGACTCGTTCCAGAATTGGCGGGGCATGCAAGAGTCTGAAGGAAGACGAATTAAACGATCGTTATTTATTAAGCAAAATTCGATACGGTTTCTTTCTTCGGAAGAGTTAGAAGATCTTAAAAAAATACAACTCATCGCTCCCTACATTGAGCACCGAGAGAAAGACGTACTGAAATACAATCGAGCCACCGAAGCAGATAAGTCGTTGCTCATTAACGGTCGCAACCAAACCAACTTGGGGATTTTTAGAAAATATGCAGATGCTTTTCTGCATGAGAATCCGGCGATCAACAAAGACTTATTTTTAATGGTGCGCCATTTGGCACCTACCGATAAGGGTATTCCGTTAGAAATTTTCTGCTTTTGCTACGACAAGCGATGGGAAAATTACGAACATATACAAGCCGATATTTTTGACCATCTCATTTCGGCTATCCCCTACTTCGGACTCGAACTTTTTGAATCACCTACCGGAACAGATTTCGCCAAAATTTCCTTAAACAAACAGTAGAAGTGTCATTGGCGTAGTATCTTTAGAGAAACAGCAACCAATGAACAAGAAAGACAGTCCCAAGATATATAAAGCTATTGAAATTTTTGCAGGAGTTGCAATCGTGCTATCACTAGTACCTCTAATTGCAATTGACTATTGGTGGATTCGCGTATTCGATTTCCCGCACATCCAATTAACCATTCTTACGTTTGTCGCTTTTGTGCTATTCTTTATTCAATTTAAATGGAATTGTTGGCAAGATTATGTAGTCGCTACCGCCTTAGCGGTATGTTTAATTTTTCAGTATACAAAAATTCACGCATATCTTCCGTATGCTTCGGAAGATGCAGCAGCTACCAGTGAAAATTATCAAGGTGAAATTCTAAAGATATATACCGCCAATGTGTTACAAAAAAATAAGAAACCCCAGCAATTGCTAAACTACATTGATACTACAAAGGCCGATATATTGCTCTTTATGGAAACAGACTCTGAATGGAAAAAACAAATTAGAAATACATTGCCATCTCAATACAGCTACCAAGTAGAAGTGCCACTAGACAACACCTATGGTTTGCTCTTATACTCAAAAATACCACTTCAGGATACCCGAGTACATTATATGGTAGACGACAGTATTCCGTCTGTCGATACGAAACTAAAATTGCCCGACGGTACACTTGTTCAATTATACGTGTTACACCCCACTCCACCCATGCCGCAGCATAACCCTTCCTCTTCAGACCGTGATGCAGAAATGATGAAATATGCAAATCTGAGCAGAGAGAATGAACTACCAGTCGTAGTTATTGGCGACTTTAATGATGTTCCTTGGTCTGCTACCACCTCATTGTTCAGAACAGTTGGTGAGTTGTTGGATGTGCGCAGGGGACGCGGTTTCTACAATACTTTTAATGCAAAGAATCTGTTGATGCGTTGGCCCTTAGACCATGTGTTTGTTTCTTCAGAGTTTAGAGTGAAACGATTTACCACGGGAGCCGACATAAATTCTGATCATTTTCCAACCTATACCGAGCTAAGTTTTGAACCACAACTCAAAGATGAACAGCGTCCTAAAAAACCTACTGAAAACGAATTGAAGCGTGCCAAAGAGCAAGCCGAAGGCGTTCGTAAAGTTGAATTAGACTATTAATAAGGGTTTCCATTTGCTTAATATAACACTGTTTTTGTTCCAGAATGGTCTGGAGTGAGCGTAAAATCTACAGTTTCGGAATCGTCTACTTTTCTAAATTTCATTGAATGTAAGTTTTTATAACGTCAGTCATTCTGAAATGTTAAAATCTAAAAAAAAAGGTGGCCGTTTGTAACAAATAAACAGGTGTTGAGTCTTACCTTTACCATAAACCTTAATAACACACGAAATGAAAACATTACAAACACTCTTCATCGCACTTTTTGTAGTTGCCATGGTTCCATCAACCCAAGCGCAAACTGCCGATGAAATTTTGGAGAACTATTTTGAAAATACTGGTGGTGTAGACAACTGGAAAAAAATTGATGGTATGAAAATGACTGGTAAAGCAGCAATGGGACCACAAGAATTTCCTTTTACCCAAACCATGATGGCTGACGGTCGCATGCTCACAGAAGTAGATTTTATGGGACAGAATTTTATCGCCCAAGCTTTTGATGGGGAACAACTCTGGGGAATGAACTTCCAGACGCAAGAAGCCGAAGCACAAGACGCTGAAACTTCAGAAAACTACAAGAAAAACGATTCAAAAGATTTTCCAGACCCGTTCTTAAACTACAAAGACAAAGGCTATACGCTCGAATTAATGGGTGAAGAAATGGCCGAAGGAACTGAAGTTTATAAAATTAAAGTAAACAAAGGTACCGTGATGGTAGATGGAAAAGAAGAGAACAATGTGGCGTTCTACTATTTCGACAAAGAAAACTTTGTACCTATCATGAGTGAGTCTACTATCAATGTAGGACCGCAAAAAGGTATGAAAGTACAAACGGTTTTTAGCAACTACCAAGAAGCAGGAGATATATTCTATCCGTATTCTATCGAGACCAAGTACAATGGCCAGACCGGACAGTCTATTAAAATTGAAGCTATTGAAATGAACCCAGAAGTTCAGGATAGCACTTTTAAAATGCCAGAGAAAAAATAAATAGTACAGCTTTTAAAAAATCCCTGCTCGTTCGGGGATTTTTTTTACACTGTTTTCAATACCTTTTTCGGTATGTTTTGCCCTTATTGAAGTAATAACCATCCTATAAAACCTAAACTATATCGTATGAAAACATTGACAACAATTTTGGTGCTACTAACACTAATGTTAGGCACTCACACAATTTCTGCTCAAACTGTAGACGAAATCATTGACACCTATTTTGAAAATACCGGTGGAAAAGAAAATTGGGAAGCCGTTGAAGCGCTCACTTTTAAAGGAACTCTAGACTATGGCGGTATGAATCTACCTGTAACCATGGTTCAGACTAAAGAAGGACTTACTATGTTGAGTGCCGAAGTGCAAGGACAACCTTTTTATCAAACTGTTTATGATGGTGAAACACTTTGGAACACCAACCAACAAACTTTTGAGGCAGAAATGAATGATGCCGAAGCTACTGAAAACTACAAACTGGGCATCCAGGATTTTCCAGATCCCTTCCTGAATTATAAAGAAAAGGGGTACAAAGTAGAATTAATAGGAAATGAAACCATCGAAGGCACTGAAACCTTTAAGGTTAAGCTTGAAAAGAAACCGAAACTCGTAAATGGCGTTGTAGAGCCAAATGTGGAGTACTATTATTTTGAAAAAGAAAATTACGTTCCTATTTTAGTAGAAAAGCAAGTTGCAATTGGCCCTGAGGGCACTTCAATGGGACAAAGCAAATTGAGCGATTATCAAGAAGTAGACGGACTCTACTTTCCGTTCTCGATGATTGATGGTACCAAAGATTTTCCGAATGCACAGAGCATTACCATCACCAAAGTGGAGGTAAATCCTGAAATTGACCCGGCAATGTTCCAATTTCCGAAGAAAAACTAAGCATACAACCAAAAAACGATACAATGAAAAAACTATTAATTGCAATTTTCACCTTGGCGCTGTTTCCTACAGCGTACCAAGCACAAGAAATCACGCTAAAAGGAAAAGAGCTTTTTGGCGATATGAGAGCACGTCATATTGGGCCTGCACTCATGAGCGGAAGAATTAACGACCTTACCGTACACCCTACAAATTCACGTATTATTTACGCAGGAACCGCAGGTGGCGGTGTGTGGAAAAGTAACGATGCCGGAGCAACCTTCTCCCCTATTTTCGACGATCATGTACAGTCTATTGGGGTAGTTACCCTAGATCCTAAAGATCCAGACGACACGATTTGGGTAGGTACTGGTGAAACTTGGACCCGTAACTCGGTTTCTGTTGGGAACGGATTGTTTAAGTCTACCGATGGCGGCGGAAACTGGAAAGAAATTGAAGGTTTTGAGAATAGTGAACGCATTGCTTCTATTGTAATCAACCCAAACAATACAGACGAAATCTACGTAGGTGTATTGGGAGCGCTCTGGAGCGACAGCGAAGATCGCGGTGTCTACAAATCGGCTGACGGTGGTAAAACTTGGAACAAAATCTTATATGTAGGCCCTTCTACGGGAGCTGGAGACGTGATAATGGATCCGGAAAACCCAAATGTGCTCTACGCTTCTATGTGGCAGTTTAGAAGAACCGGTTGGGGCTTTAACTCAGGTGGATTGAACAGTGGTTTATACAAATCGACTGACAGCGGAAAAACCTGGAACAAAATCCACAACGGCTTCCCTAAAGGGAAATTGGGCCGTATTGCCGTGGCAGTGGCCCCTAGTGATGCAAATAAGCTGTACGCAGTATTGGAAACAGAACAAAAAGACAAAAATGGTTTGTGGGTTTCTAACAACGCCGGACAATCATGGGAGCACTTGAACAACGATTTTGGTTTGGTAGTACGACCTTTCTATTTCTCTAGAATAACCGTAGACCCAAAAAACCCAGATATTGTTGTAAAAGGTGGGTTAAGTGGCTCTATTAGCCGTGATGGAGGAAAAACATTTAAAAGTTTGGGGAACATGCACAGTGATATTCACGATGTTGTTTTTCATATAAACGATAGTGACGTGATGTATGCAGGTACCGATGGTGGGGTTTATCGCTCCTGGAATGCAGGAACCACTTTTGAGATCGTTGAAAATCTTCCACTTTCGCAATTCTACCACATTAGCACAGACAATGAGACGCCGTATAATGTTTATGGCGGACTACAAGATAATGGCAGCTGGTGGGGGCCAAATTCGTCTCCCGGAGGCGTAGAGGCTAGAGATTGGAACAGTGTGGGAGCAGGTGACGGATTTAGAGTATTGAAACATCCTACCAAAAATATTATCTATTCTGAAATGCAAGGTGCCGAAAATGTGTGGCGCTACGATGTAGACAAGAACAGAACTAAGACCATTCAACCGTTACCAAGAAAAGGAGATGGTGAGTTACGATTTAACTGGAATGCCCCAATGGCGGTAAGTGCGCACGTACCAGATCGTTTTTATATGGGAAGCCAATATGTTCATAAGTCTGATGACATGGGCGACAGTTGGACCATTATCTCACCCGATTTAACTACAAACGATCCTGCCAAGCAAGACCAGTCGAAGTCTGGAGGACTCTCAGTAGATAACAGTGGTGCTGAAAACCATACCACCATTTTTACGATAGCCGAATCACCATTAGACCAAAACATTCTTTGGGTTGGAACTGACGACGGAAACGTACAAGTAACTACCGATGGTGGAAAGAATTGGAACAATGTTACTCCTAATTTGGTGGGAATCCCTGCGAATACATGGGTATACCATATTGAAGCAAGTGTTCACGGAAAAGGAACTGCGTATGCCGTGTTTGATGGGCATACTACAGGCGATATGAAACCGTATGCACTTAAGACGACCGATTACGGAAAGACATGGAAAAATATTATTTCAGACGATATAGACGAAGATGCTTTTGTTCGAAATATTCAGGAAGACTATGAAAACGAAGATTTGCTATTTTTAGGTACTGAATTCGGATTGTATGTAACCGTAGACGGCGGGAAAAACTGGTCGCATTTTACAAACAATATGCCTCCAGTAGCTGTTCATTTTATCGACATGCAAAAAGAAACCAACGATGTGGTGATGGGAACCCACGGGCGCGGTGTTATCATTATCGACGATATTAGTCCGTTGCGCCAAATCAATCAAGAGGTACTTGAAAAAGATGTACACTTTTTTGATTCTGAACCGATCACTATGGTTGAGCAGGGTGGCTTTTCAGGAAATTTTGGAGCCGAGACACAATTTGTAGGCGCCAATAAACCTACCACAGCGCGAATCATCTATTATTTGAAAAAGCGCCATACCTTCGGAAAGATGACGATGGAGATTCAAGATATGGAAGGTAATAAACTTGCGACGCTCAGTCCGGGTAAATCGAAAGGCATCAATGTGGTAGACTGGAGTTTCAATACGACCAACCCGAAAATGGCAGAAGCAAAAACCTTGTCATTTGGAGGGTTCACCTCCCCTAGAGTTTCCGCAGGGAAATACAAAGTGGTTTTAAACAAAGGAAAGGAAACGTATGAGCATATCATAGAAACCAAATACGACGACACAGCCATGACTACCTTGGCAGATCGTAAGAAGCAAGAAGCACTTACCAAAGAAATGTTCGATATGGTAGAAGATCTTGCGTATATGGTGTACGAGATAGGAGAAATGCAGGATAAAGCACAAGATGTCATCAAGAATAACCCCAAAGGTAAAAAGGTAGCACAATCACTTTATGATGCCTTAGAAGACCTTAGAACCGACTTGGTGGTGACTACGGGCGATAACTATGTGGCTTCTGCAGAACCAGAATTGCGAGAGCGTATGGCAGATTTATATTCGAATATTGCCACGAGCTACGATCGAGTTTCTGGCGCTCAACTGCAGAATTATGAACTGATTAAAGAAGAATTTGAAAAAGAAAAAGTGCGCTATGCCGAGATCAAGAACAAAGAAGGGAAAAAATTCATGAAGTTTTTAGAGAAAAACGAAATGGATTTAACCATGAAAACCAAGGAAGACTTCTTAGGAGATCGGTAAATAGTGAAAGCTTTTACAATCAAAAACCTCGCAAGAATGAATTCTTGTGAGGTTATTTTGTGGGAATATGCCATTAAAGATTTTAGGAGAAAATGAAACACCTTCAGGACTGGGTCGTCATTCCGAATGAGGCACGAAGAGGAATCCCATAACTTTGCAGCTCATGATGCGATTTCTCGCTGCACGCCTAACTGGCGAGACTAACGCTCGAAATGACAAAAGAATAAAGCTTTTTTAGGACTGGGTTGTCATTCCGAATGAGGCACGAAGCGGAATCCCATAATCTTGCAGCTCATGATGAGATTTCTCGCTGTACGCCTAACTGGCGAGGCAAACGTTCGAAATGACAAAAAAATAAAACTTTTTTAGGGCTGGGTTGTCATTCCGAATGAGGCACGAAGAGGAATCCCATAACCTTGCAGCTCATGATGAGATTTCTCGCTGCACGCCTAACTGGCGAGACAAACGCTCGAAATGACAAAAGAATAAAACGTTTTTAGGACTGGGTTGTCATTCCGAATGAGGCACCAAGAGAAACCCCATAATCTTGCAGCTCATGATGAGATTTCTCGCTGCCCGCCTAACTGGCGAGGAAAACGCTCGAAATGACTCTAAATAAAGGAGTCTACTTAATATAAACCGTTTTCCTGTTTACAAACTCCCGTATACCGTGCTTGCTTAATTCTCTGCCATAACCACTTGCTTTCACACCACCAAAAGGAAGCCTAGGGTCACTTTTAACCAGTTCATTGATAAAAACAGCGCCCTCATTTAACCGATAGGCTTGTTTTTCAGCAGTCTTTATATCTTTGGTAAAAATTGAAACGCCCAATCCGAATTTAGAATCGTTTGATAATTCGATAGCTTCATCTAAATCTTTAAACGTGGTTATAGAGAGCGCCGGACCAAAAGTTTCTTCTTTAAAAACAGTCATTTTCGGCGTTACTCCAGCAAGGATGGTAGGTTCAAAATAGGCGTTTTGACGCTTTCCGCCCAATAATAAGGTAGCACCTTGCTCAATCGACTTATTCACCTGTTCTTCTAAATCTTCTGCCAAGTCTTCGCGGGCCAATGTACCTATAAACGTTTCTTCATCCATCGGGTCACCACTTTTCAGTTCCCGTACTTTCTGCACCAACCGTTCTGTGAACTCTTCTGCAATGCGCTCATCCAACAATAGGCGCTTTCCTGCAATACAACTCTGACCAGTATTTTGGTAACGTGCCTGCACGCAAGTCTCTAGCGTTGCCTCCATATCACAATCGGCCATCACAATCAGCGCATTGTTCCCACCAAGTTCAAGTACCGATTTTTTAATGTTACGTCCAGCAATTTCGGCAACTGCTCCACCTGCTGGGCCACTACCCGTTAAGGTAACGGCTTTCACGATAGGATTTTCGAGTACTTCTTCTACTTTATCACTTCCAATAAGTAAGGTAGAAAAGCAATGATCTGGAAATCCAGCGCGTTTAAAAACTTTTTCAATATTTAGGGCACTACCAAAAACATTCGACGCATGTTTCAGCACAGCGATGTTACCCGCCATCAGCGCAGGGGCTGCAAACCTGAACACCTGCCAGAATGGATAGTTCCAAGGCATCACGGCCAATACCACACCCAGGGGCTCATAGCTGGTATAACTTTTTTGGGCATCAGTTTCTATTATTTCATCTGCGAGCTGAGTCGCAGCTTCTTCGGCATAATACTCACAAACCCATGCGCACTTTTCAACTTCTGCAATAGCTTGTGCGATAGGTTTCCCCATTTCTTTGGTCATAAGTTCTGCGTATTCCTGTTTGTTCTTTTTTAGTTCGGCCGCAGCAGCTAACATTAATTTTTTTCGTTCTGAAAAGCTCGTTTCACGCCATGATTGAAAGCGTTTGGATGCTTTTTCTAGTATTTCTGAAAGTTCTGCTTTGTTGTGGGTTTTATACGATGCTAATTCTGCACCAGAATAGGGGTTTAAAGAAGTGACGTTGGCCATGGTTTTTCTTTTAAAAGTACAGAAGACGCTGTAATTCTAGAAGCGATTAAGACTACTTTAACGCGTGTACTGTTGAAAAGGCGTTTATAACTTCAAAGCTTACGAGTGGTTTCAGACTTACAATTCAAGTACATTTAAGCAAACAAGGAATTATGAACTCACGAGATATCGCGCTACTCGAACTGCGCCCCGAAATTGCTTCAGCCAAACTAGTTCCTGACATGTCTTCGGAAGAATATTTTCAAAACAAGACACTTCGCCCTGTCGCTAAGCTTCAAAACGACCTGCTGTTAGTGGTTTTCCAGAATTATTGTAGAAAACATAAAAACGTATTTTATGATCTTTCCGTAGAAAAAAAACTATATTATATCGAGAATGCCATTCATAAGGATATGAAATTCCGAAACAGTCTTAAGGGAATGATCATTGGCCAATTTACCATCGAAGAATACGAAATCTATATCCAAAATTCGTCTGCACTCAACAAACGAATGATGAATATTGTTAAAGAACGGTTAAAAAGCAATGTGATGCTTTTAGAGCAATCGGTAATTTCTGTAGCCTAAAAAGTGTGTGAATTCCATCTAGTATTCTGATAGCGAACAATTTGAAAAACCCTTTGTTTTTAGGCAACTCAGAGACTTTTTTTGTAAGATGTTAAGCTTTGTTTAAAGTGTACAAATTCTATTTTTAAAACGAAATGGAGTTCTACATTTGTTCCAAACAAATTGAAATCTTATGAAAAAAATTACCCTTACTTTATGTTTGGCTTTGGCCGGACTTATACTACATGCACAAGAAGATACTTCTCAAGCTTATGACCAATATAACAAATGGTCTATCGAACTTTCTGGAGGTCTTCACAAACCTACAACCCCTTACGCCGATGGTTATTTCATCAGAGGAGCGAGTCCGTTTCAAGGATCCCTGGGGGTTCGGTATATGTTTAACGAAAAATTCGGTATTCGTACCGTTTTAGGTTATACAAATATTGATGAAGACAATGGCGAAGGTAGTTTACCGTTTGAATCAACATACTACAGAGGTACGCTCGAGGGTGTTGTAAACATGGGGAATGTTCTTGACTTTTCAGATTGGACCGATACCTTTGGTCTACTTATCCATGCAGGAGCTGGTTATTCAAGACTCGATTTTAAAGCTCCCAATGACAACTTAGACGCAGAAAATTTAGCTAATATTTCCGTAGGAATTACACCCCAAATAAAAATTAGCGAACGTGTGGCTTTTAATGTTGATGTAACCATGCTCGGAAATGTTGGTCTACAACGCACATGGGATGGTACCGCTCCTATCGTAGAGGCGAATAGAAAGTTTGACGACGGACTACTTTACAATTTCTCTGCAGGACTTACAGTATATCTTGGTAAAAACGACCGCCACGCAGATTGGTTTTCTATGGAAGATGCACGTGAATCGAAAATTGAAGAGCTTGAAAATAGATTGGCTAAGATTGAAACCGACCTCATCGATACCGATCAAGATGGAGTGCCAGATTACCTAGACCGTGAGCCTAATACCATGTCTGGTGTTGCAGTGAATACCAAAGGAATTGCAGTAGACAAAAATGAAAATGGTATTCCAGACGAGATCGAATCGTCTTTAGACCAGCGTTATGTTAACGAAGAAGATTACGTAAGAAACACCGGTGGTGGATTAGACGTAAAAAGTTTGTTAGACAAAGGGTACGTGAATGTATATTTCAGATTTAACAGTACGACGCCAGAGACGTATTCTTTAGAAGCCATTAACTATTTGGCAACTTACATGAAGGAAAATCCTTCTGCAAATGCAGAATTAATAGGATATGCCGATGAAATTGGTGACCCTACTTATAACAAGAATTTATCTGAAAAAAGAGCCGCTAAGGTGAAAGAAATCTTAGTAGCTTCGGGAATTTCTGGAAACAGATTGACCGTGACAGGTAATGGTGAAGATACATCAGTTGAAAAGGGATCTGCACCAGCGAGACAGTTGGTTCGTAGAGTGACCTTCAAATTGAAATAATCATCACGACGAAGTGTTAATGCAAAGGTCCTTTCGCCAAATGGTGGAAGGGCTTTTTTTTATGAAATGGTCGAAACCCCGTTCAAATCGGTGGTAAGTACTTCGCTCATATAATCGAAGAACGGTCGTAGCAGTTCAAAATGATGTACTACGGTTTCAGCAAAATCTGGCGCCAATACCTCAGCATCTGTAAAACTGTGGGTTACTACAAAGTTTTTTAAGCGTATCAAATCGATATTGGGATCGTCTTTGCTGAAACCTTTGGGCGCCGTCTTTACCGGGTCCCAAGCGTCGAAAGTGCCTTCGTACACTTTTTTGAAGGGTGGGTGGGCCAATATTTTTCGAATTTCAGAAGCATCCATTTCAAATTCTTTTCTGATTCGCAGCAGATCAGCCGGCTCCGGACCAAAAAATCCGCCTGCCACAACACTCTTATCTCCTGGTTCTATACGTAAATAATAGCCACCGCGCCGATGTGCTCCTGCCCTACTAAAACTGACGCTCCGGTGCACATTATACGGGGTTTTATCTTTACTGAAACGAATATCTCGATTAATTCGAAACACTTTTACCTTAGCAATCTCGTCTGTTCTGTTCAAGCCTGCTTCTACAGTTGCATAAAAGTTCTTCAATTCTTTTTCACTCGCCTTATAGGTAGCACGATTCGCATCCATCCAATCTTTATGGTTGTTTTGCGCTAAATCTTGTAGAAATTTTAGGGATGCTTGTGGTATGGAAGTGCTCATGATTTCATCTTGAAAATTAAAGATACCTTAAATTTCCTATATTTATATGAAATAACCTTAAACCAACTTCTATGTCTCACTCAAAACCCAATGCCCTATTTTGGATCATTGCCATCGTTTTCGGACTTTTATGGAATGCTTATGGCGTGTACCTGTTTGTGTTTGAAACTTTTTTGGCTACGCCAGAACTCTTTGCTGAAATGTATACCCCAGAACAACTTGAATTAAAAGATAATCTTCCTGGCTGGTATACTGTAGTGTATGGAATTGCAACTATTGGCGGACTTCTGGGTGCATTGTGCATGGTGCTTCGGAAGCGTTGCGCGATTCCTTTATTCGGAATTTCCCTGATAGCAATTTTAGTGAATATGTGCTACGGTTGGCTTTTTACGAATGCTGCCGAAGTGTACGATCCGTTTATCGCTTATGGAATGCCACTCATAGTAATCATAATCGGTATCCTGCTGTATTTCTATAGCAAAGGTGCTGCCCAAAAGGGCTGGTTAACATAAAAACCAATAACACTTCGTTAATTAAATCAACTCGTTATGAATAAACCGAACAAAGCTTTTTGGATCATCGCAGTGCTCGCCTTACTATGGAACCTGATGGGCGTATATCAATTTTATCTAGGTAGTTTCGCCTTAGAGCGTATTCGCGATTCAGTTTCTGCAGAAGAATTTACTATTATGGAGTCACTCCCGTCTTGGTATGCTATTGTTTTTGGCATTGCTGTGTTTACTGGTGTGCTAGGGTGTTTCTTACTGCTAGCCAGAAAAAAGCTAGCGGTACCCTTATTTGGCATTTCGTTGCTCACCGTTTTAGTAATCGAATTTTATTGGTTGTTCGCAACAGATATAATGGAAGTTTCTGGCCTTGTTGCTGCCGTAATGCCGTTGATTGTAATCGCAATCTCGATCTTTATGTATTTTTATAGTAAAGGAGCTGCCCAGAAAAATTGGTTATATTAGACAGTTGTTCGTGCGATACAATTACAACAGTACTCATTTAAAAGAAAACTATGACGAAACCACCTATATCCTTTTGGATTTTTGCAATATTAGGACTACTCTGGAATATATTTGCCATCTATTTTGTCGCTTATGAGTTAGATAACTTAGATAGTGGTATCACTGAAAAAGAGTTGGCTATTATTAACGGGTTACCCACCTGGTATGTGGTTTTATTTGTGATTGCACTCATTTCAGAAGTATTTGGTTGTTTTTTACTTATTATTAGAAAAAAATTGGCTACTACCCTATTTGCTGTTTCGCTTATAACGGGATTGTTTATAGAATGTTATTGGTTGTTTGCTACCAATATCGTTACCGTTTCATGGGTATTAGCGTATGGCCTGCCTGTATTGGCAATTGTTGTAGCCGTTGTTCTGTATGTATTTAGTAAGTGGGCTGCTAGAAAAAAATGGATTCTATAACTTTTTGTTGTGATCAATTCTTTGCTGTAAAGAGTTGCCTACAACCACTTCTTTCGCTTAAAGTAGTACAGCAGCCCAAAGAACACAACTATCATGGCTCCCCATAAATAGAAATACCCATATTTCATTTGAAGTTCAGGGATGTATTCAAAGTTCATTCCGTAGATACCTGCCATAAAGGTAAGCGGTATAAAGATAGACGCCATAATGGTAAGCACCTTCATCACTTCGTTCATTTTATTACTTATGGTGGTCATGTACATGTCCATGAGGCCCCAAATCATTTCCCGGTAGATATCAACACTTTCAGAAACTTGGATGATATGGTCGTATAAATCTCGAATATAATTTTGGGTGCGTTCTTCAATAATTGCCGTATCTGTTTTTTCAAGTCTATTAATCACTTCTCGAAGCGGTACAACGGCTCTTCTAATACGCAATATCTCCTTTTTCAGGGTTTGGATATCTTGTGTGATATCTTCTTCCACTTTGTCTTCAAAAAGCTGGTCTTCTATAAATTCTATCTTCGCACTCAATGTTTCAATCACACTAAAATAATTATCTACAATAGCATCTAACAGCGCAAACATGAGGTAATCGGCCCCTTTATTGCGAACGCGACCCTTTGCATTTTCCAAACGGTCTCGAAGTCCGTCCCACACATCACCATCTGCCTCCTGAAACGTCGTAACGTAGTCTTTTCCCACCACCATGCTAACGTGTTCGTTAATAAACTCTCCTTCATCAGTGTAGTGCAACATCTTGAAGACGATAAAAAGATAGTCTTCGTATTCGTCCATTTTTGGCCGCTGATTGGTGCTAACAATATCTTCTTGTATCAACGGGTGCAAGTTGTAGTATTCTCCCAATCGCTCAATTTCGCGGGTGTTGTTTAAACCATTTACATTAATCCAAGTAATATGTTCGGAAGTTTCAAAACCAAAAGCGTCTTCAATATTTTCAGAATCTACACGTCGGTAATGCTCTGTAGAATAATCAATGATTTCAACTTTAGTTCCTGTATCGCTTTTGCTACCGGTATAGGTAACCGTTCCGGGAGCCTCATTGTGAATAATAGGTCGTTTAACGATAGGAACTTTAAAGCCCCTTTTTTTGCGTCTTGCCGTCATGCGTGAGATTAGTTTATTTAAAGGTAGGAAAACTAATCTATTTTTATAATTTTAAATCTTAATTGAATCATAAAGCGTGCATAGAAACTATCCTTTCGACCCTCTGTTGAAACATCATATTATCATTGCTCTCGGACTCGCACTTTGGGTTTTTCTATTTTTAGTACTCACCGAACCGTTAGATACTGACGTTTTCAGTACGACAGAGAAACTGACCTATCTCCCATTGTATGGCATAGCGGCTGCGCTAACCTACTTACTCATAGTGCCGCTTCAATACGCCTTGCTGAAGTGGTATCAGCAACGATGGACGTTATTGGCTGAAATTTTATTTCTGACGTCTATGATACTTATTGGGTTTCTTTTGGCACGATTCGTTTATCTTTATTTTATTGTCCCTGATGAACCCAACCCGTATACCCTTGCATATTTCGGCGTCTCCATCTACCTACCTGCCATCGCAACCATACTACCCATGTTGGCAATAGGCCGATGGGCATTTGGTCGGTATTTTGAAAAGAAGCTAGACGACCAAAAAATTGAAATCCCAGGTGAAGGAACCTACGAAGGATTGCGATTGTCACTCACTGATCTTATTTCAGTAAAAGCAGACGATAACTACGTAGAAGTTTGCTATTTGGATAACGGCAGCTTAAAAAAGAACCTGATCCGAAATAAACTCTCCACCATCGAAACGCTCATTCCAGAATTACTTCGTACCCATAGATCATATCTTATCAATCCGTACCACTTTCAGCAATTTAAAATGGACAGTGGTAAACTGCAGATCATTTTAGGTACCGAAATAACAATTCCAGTTTCTAAAACCTATGCCGAACGCGTAAAAAGTAATTTTGTTTAATCGTTTTCTACCACAATAAACGCATGCTTCAAAATATTGGTTAAAATTTCACCACAAGGAACTGTGATTTCGCCCCAAAGCACCATATATATTGGTCTAACATACTTTTTCGATATAGGTTTGTGATATCAAACAAGCAATCATTCCACAGCATTCGGAACCAAAAACCTAAACTATGAAAACTCTTTTCACCCTCGTTTTACTATTATTTGTACACTCGTTTGCATTCGCACAGACTGATACTTGCGACTGTAAGAAAGACCTCGATTTCCTCGTTAAGAAAATGAAGAAAACTCCAGGGTACAAACATCAAATTAAAAAGAAAAAGGAAACCGAGTTCGATGCACTTTATGAAGAGTTAGCTACACAAATGACTTCGGAAATTTCAGTAGAAGAATGCTTCCGTCTGTTATCAAAACAAATGGAAATTGTAAAAGATTACCACTCTGGAGTTACGTTGCACACAACCTATTTCAGCAAAGACAATCTTGAGAGTGCTGAAAAGATTACCGAATTTAAAAATTCAGATTTCTACAAAAGCTTCCCCAAAATCGATACAGATATCACTGCCTTAAGAAATCGTCTACAAGCTATGCCAGACGATGCTTTTGAAGGTGTTTATAACATGAAAGGGGCATTGGTAATAGGAATTACTAAAACCGAAACCAATAACGAATACATAGGGGTGGTGCTTGAAAGTGAATTACCTACATGGGAAGCCGGTCAGATTCACTTTTACGCTACAAAAAACGAATATGGAAAATATGATATCTACAACTATCACGTAGACACCTTTAACCTGCGTTTGGTAAAAAACCTAACCTTCGAGAACGGTCGCATTTGGAGTTATAAAAAAGCATTCAACGATTACAATCACGAGCTTTATGCCGGAGAAGAAGGAAACTGGATTTTCCAAGAACTAAATGATAGCGTACACTACATCCGTATCTCGCATTTTTCTGGTAGCCGCTCCAACCGAAAGGCCCAAAAACAATTTTATTCAGAATTAGAAGGCAAAAACCCTACACAGAACCTAATTCTCGATCTGCGTAGTAATGGAGGCGGTAGTTTTGAAGTATCTGACCCATTTTTAAGCCTTTTTAAAGAAATGTATGGTACGATTTATATCATTACCAATGGCTATACGGCGAGCAATGCAGAGCAGTTTACTGCCAAGTTGATAGCGCAAGGAAATACCATCCACGTAGGACAAACAACCTTTGGTATTATTGCCTACGGAAGTGATAAAGAATGGCCAACATCGCCTTCTGGGAAGTTTACGTTTAAAGTTATGGACATGGACTTTCACAACGATTATTTTAAATACGAAGGAAAAGGCATCGAACCTGCAATAAAGCTAGACTTCAGCAGCGATTGGGTGGAGCAAACGGTGCAACGTATCGTGGCGAACCAAGCAAATTAAACTACAACTAAAAATGAACCCCAGTTCACTTAGGCTGGGGTTCTTCAATAATTATTCATTCCTATCGAACTTATGGCGCGACTGAAGCGTTTTTTCAACATCACGAATATGGAATCCTTTTGCTTGCAACAACAGCATAAAGTGGAACATCAAATCGGCACTTTCATTTAAAAAAGCCAAATCGTTATCGTCTTTGGCTTCAATAACTACCTCTACGGCCTCTTCTCCAACCTTCTGTGCTATTTTATTAATGCCTCTTCTGAAAAGCGATGCTACATAACTTTTTTCGTGTTCACCATCATTACGTCTGTCTTCAATCACATTTTCAAGATATGAAAGGAAACCAAAATTCGATTGGTTCTTTTCGTTCCAACAGGTATCGCTACCGGTGTGACACGCTGGACCCTCCGGATGTGCCTGAATGAGCAAGGTATCGTTGTCGCAGTCTGTTTTTAAAGACACTAGGTTTAAATAATTTCCAGTTTCTTCACCTTTCGTCCACAATCGGTTTTTGCTACGGCTAAAAAAGGTCACTTTTCCAGTCGATTCAGTTTTGTCTACAGCCTCTTGGTTCATAAACCCGAGCATCAATACATTTTTGGTCATGGCATCCTGTACAATTGCAGGTACCAGTTTGTTTTCGTATTTGTTGAAATCTATTTCCATGTTTATAGTTTAGTATGTTGGCTAGCTCCGTACCGGAATGCCTTGTTTTTTTAATTCTTCTTTTAATGTTGAAATTTCTATTTCCTTAAAATGGAAAACACTTGCCGCCAATGCAGCATCTGCCTTTCCATTCGTAAAGGTACTCACAAAATGGGGGATGGCACCCGCACCTCCTGAAGCAATGATGGGAATATTCACCAACGTGGAAAGGTGCGCCAAGGCCGCGTCTGCAAAGCCATTCTTGGTTCCGTCGTGGTCCATCGAGGTAAATAAAATTTCACCTGCCCCCCGCTCAGCTACTTCTACGGCCCAGTTAAAAAGGTTCAATTCAGTAGGTACCTTCCCTCCTACCAAATGCACCATCCATTGGCCATCAATTTGTTTTGCGTCAATGGCAACTACGATACATTGTGTTCCAAATTTGGCAACGAGGTCATTGATAAGCTGCGGATTGCGAATGGCGGCCGAATTGATTGCTACTTTATCGGCTCCGTTTTTAAGCAAGCGCTCCACATCTGCCACCGAATTGATTCCACCTCCTACCGTAAATGGAATATTGATAGTTTCAGCCACACGCAGTACCAATTCTGAAAGCGTCCGTCGCTTTTCTTCCGTTGCTGAAATATCTAAAAACACCAGCTCGTCAGCGCCATTTTCAGAATAAAATTTGGCTAAATCTACAGGATCACCCGCATCGCGAAGGTTGATGAAATTCACGCCTTTCACAGTGCGACCGTTTTTGATGTCCAGACAGGGTATAATTCGTTTAGTAAGCATTCAGTATAAATTTTTCTAGTTGTTCTAAGCTGATTCTGTTTTCATAAATCGCTTTTCCAATAATAACGCCTTCACAGCCCAGCGCTTGCAGTTTCGGGAGTTCACCAAATTCTGAAATCCCCCCAGAAGCGATTAAGTGCAGCTTGTTATTGTCGCCTTCCCGACATTCGGCTAAAATCTTTTTATACAAATCGAAGGCGGGTCCTTCTAACATTCCGTCTTTACTAATGTCTGTGCAAATTACGTATTGTACACCTTTCTCTTGGTATTTTTTGATAAACGGTAAAAGGGCTTCGTCGCTCTCTTCTAACCAACCACCTACGGCAATCTTTTCATCTTTGGCGTCAGCCCCGAGAATAATCTTTTCGGAACCGTATTTAGAAATCCATTCTGTAAAAAGCGACGGGTCTTTTACAGCAATACTTCCTCCAGTAATCTGTTGCGCGCCGCTTTCAAAAGCAATCTTTACATCAGTATCAGATTTCAGTCCGCCACCAAAGTCAATTGCTAAAGAAGTTTTAGACGCCAGTTGCTCCAAGACACCATAATTAACTATATGCTTGCTTTTCGCACCATCTAGGTCTACTACATGCAGGTGCGTAATTCCGTGTGCTTCAAATTGTTTGGCAACTTCTAACGGACGTTCATTATAAATCTTTTTTGTGTCGTAATCGCCTTTGGTGAGGCGTACACATTTGCCGTCTATAATATCTATTGCGGGTATGATTCTCATGGTTTTAGGGCTAGTTTAATAAAGTTATGTAAAAGGCGTTCTCCCGCACTGCTACTTTTTTCTGGGTGAAATTGGACACCAAAAAAATTATCTTTCTGCAAGGCAGCCGAATACGGTAGGTGATACTCCGTTTGGGCAACAGTAGCTGCGCAAAGTGGTGCGTAATAACTATGCACGGTGTACATATACTCTTTTTCAGAAATATTCGTAAAAAGCGGTCCTTTCAGGTTTTCGATGGTGTTCCAACCTATCTGCGGAACTTTTACGGAAACAGGAAACTTTGTGACCTCCACATCAAATATTCCCAATCCTTTGGTATTTCCTTCTTCCGAAGCAGTACACATTAACTGCATACCCAAGCAAATGCCCAATACGGGTTGGAGAAGTTTAGGTATAACGGTGTCTAATCCTGAGCTACGGAGTTTTGTCATGGCACTGCTGGCTTCACCTACGCCAGGAAAAATCACGCAAGCTGCATTTTGTATCTCGTTGGCGTTTTGGGTTAAAACAGCTTCATAACCCAAACGCTGCAAGGCAAATTGGATGCTTTTTATATTCCCAGCTCCATAATCTATGATTGCGATATTTTTCATAACATTCCTTTTGTACTGGGTAATATCATTTTTTCGGCATCTCTTTTTACGGCTGCTTTTATTGCTTTGGCAAATGCTTTAAAAATTGATTCAATCTTGTGGTGCTCGTTCGTCCCTTCTGCTTTTATATTCAAATTGGCTTTGGCACCGTCTGTAAAACTCTTAAAAAAGTGATAGAACATCTCTGTGGGCATTTTTCCGATCATTTCACGCTTAAAATCGGCATCCCACACCAACCAATTCCGACCGCCAAAATCGATGGAAACCTGCGCCAAGCAATCATCCATCGGCAAGCAGAACCCATAGCGTTCAATTCCCAACTTGTTTCCCAATGCTTTGGCAAAAACTTCACCCAAAGCAATCGCTGTATCCTCAATGGTGTGATGCTCATCTACTTCCAGATCTCCCGTGACATCAATCGTTAGGTCCATTTGCCCGTGGCGCGCTATCTGTTCCAGCATATGGTCAAAAAAGGCGATTCCTGTTGAAATTTTCGCATTTCCAGTTCCATCTAGATTCAACGTTATAGAGATATCCGTTTCGTTTGTTTTTCTTTCCAGGCTGGCTTCCCGTGTCTGTAATTTCAAAAACTCATATATTTTTTTCCATGAATTGGTTTCTAGGGCAATACAATTGTCTAGATCGCCTTGCGATACAGTAATTTCTGAGGTACCAAGCTCAGTGTTATCGTCTATAAAGATTCCTTTGCAGCCGAGGTTTTTAGCCAACTCCATGTCGGTGAGCCGATCTCCTATTACATATGAATTCGCCAAGTCGTAATCGCCTTGCATGTATTCGGTAAGCATTCCTGTGCCCGGTTTCCGTGTGGGAGCATTGTCTTTTGGAAAAGTGCGGTCTAAGAACACATTTGAATAAACGACGCCTTCATTTTCAAAACTCTTCATGATAAAATTGTGAACGGGCCAGAACGTTTCCTCCGGAAAAGCAGCTGTACCCAAACCATCTTGGTTGCTCACCATGACCAATTCAAAATCGAGTTCATCAGCGATTTTACTGAGGTAGGTGAATACCTTCGGATAAAAAATCATTTTTTCGAACGCATCAATCTGTTCGTCGGCAGTTTCTTTAATCATGGTGCCGTCACGATCTATAAATAATACTTTCTTCATTGCTCAAGTTGTGTTAGTGCGGTTAGTAATGTTTCTACTTCTCTCTCTGTTCCCACAGTAATTCGCAGTGTGTTTTCGCAAAGCGGTTGGTTGCTTCGGTTTCGTACTACAATGGTATGCTGTAAAAGCTGTTGGTATCTTTTGGTAGCATCATCTACTTTAACAAGTAAAAAATTGGCTTCGGAAGGATATACCTTTTTAACAAAATCATATTGAAGTAATTGTTTAAATAGTTCCTTCTTAACTTCTTTAATTCTGCTTATTTCATTTTTTATTTTTCCTACATCTTGAATTCGTTCCAGTGCGTATTCTTGCGTTAACACATTTACATTATACGGAGGTTTTATTTTGTTGAGAATTTCAATAATCGCTGCGGAAGCATAGCAAATTCCCAGTCTAATTCCCGCCATACCATACGCTTTCGACAACGTTTGGGTAACCACTAAATTTGGAAATTTGTCAAGTTCTTTTAACCAGCTATCTGTTGCTGAAAAATCGATATACGCTTCATCTATCACAACAATACCGTTAAACTTTTCAAGCAATTCCACGATAGTATCCCGATCGAAAATATTTCCTGTCGGATTGTTCGGAGCGCAAATAAATAACAATTTTGAACGCTCATCCTGTTTCCGAAGAATCGTATCAACATCAAGCTCAAAATTTTCAGTAAGCAGCACTTCCCTATTTTCAACGGCATTGATACCCGCCAAAACCCCATACATACCATAGGTTGGCGGCAAGGTTATCACGTTGTCAATATTGGGTTCACAAAACGCACGGTACATCAAATCAAGTACCTCGTCGCTCCCGTTTCCGAGCAATAGCTGCTCCAGTTGTACGTTTCGCTGCGTGGCCAATACTTGTTTCAACTTGGTTTGTTGCGGATCTGGATACCGATTTACAGCAGTTCCATACGGATTCTCATTAGCATCCAGAAACACCATTTGCTCTCCCACTGTTTTAAAATCATCGCGCGCACTGCTATACGGCTTCAAATTTTTCACATTTTGCCGTAGCAATCGATTTAAATTGAAATTCTTACTCATTGCCAATCGATTTTAAACGTAGTGAAACAGCATTTTTGTGTGCCTGCAAGCCCTCTGCCGCTGCCATGGTTTCAATCGCAGGACCGATGGCCTGAATTCCGGCTTCGGAAATTTTCTGAAAAGTGATACTTTTTATGAAACTATCTAAATTTACACCGCTGTACTGTTTTGCAAATCCGTTAGTGGGCAGGGTGTGGTTCGTACCCGAGGCATAATCGCCCGCACTTTCAGGAGTGTAATTCCCAATAAACACAGACCCTGCATTTTGGACGTTCTCAACAAAATACGCTTCATCTTCGGTAGCAATGATTAAATGTTCTGGCGCATACGAATTGATAAGCGCTAAGGCAGTCGCGTTACTATCGACCAAAATCAATTTTGAATTTTCCATAGCAAGCGTTGCAATTTCTTTTCTTGGTAACAATGTGAGTTGTTTTTCGATTTCAACAGCAACCTCATCCAACATTTTTTCTGACGTACTTACCAAAACTACCTGACTGTCGGCTCCGTGTTCTGCCTGACTCAACAGATCTGAAGCCACAAAGGCAGGAACGGCAGTCTGATCTGCGAAAACTAGCAGCTCACTTGGTCCGGCAGGCATATCGATAGCCACTCCAAATGTAGTCGCATATTGCTTCGCGGCCGTCACAAATTGATTTCCGGGTCCGAATATTTTATACACGGCTGGCACCGATGCTGTACCAAGTGCCATGGCCGCAATGGCCTGAACACCACCTATTTTAAATATTTTGGTTACTCCACACAGTTTAGCGGTGTATAAAATCGCCGGATCAATTTCCCCCTCGTTGTTCGGTGGCGTACACAATACTATTTCGGCACAACACGCCAATTGCGCAGGTACCGCCAGCATTAAGATTGTAGAAAACAACGGGGCGGTTCCGCCAGGGATATAGAGCCCTACTTTTTGTATCGCACGTTTTTCCTGCCAGCAAATCACTCCTGGAGTTGTTTCAATGCGTTCTGTCGCTGTTTTTTGTGAATTGTGAAATGTTTCAATGTTCTTTTTTGCTAATTGAATCGCTGCTGTTAGTTCTTTCGAAATAGTCGCAGCGTTCATTTCTTCTTCGGAAACTTTAAAAGTTTTAAGCGACGTCCCATCAAATAGCTGGGTGTATTTTTGTATTGCAGTATCGCCTTTCTTTTGTACTTCCTCAAACACTTCAGATACTAGCGAATCCATATCGGCTCGTTCGTTTGCAGGGCGCTCAAGGAGATTGAGCCATGTGTCGGGCAACGGATTTATTATTTTTTTCAAAACCACTTTTTTTTAAAATTTATAAAAGATGTTTACAACACCATTTTTTCTATCGGACAGACAAGAATCCCTTCGGCACCGGCTTCCTTTAACTGGTCGATGACTTCCCAGAAAACTTCTTGGTCTACCACAGAGTGAATACTGCTCCAACCTGCCTCGGCCAATGGTAAAATAGTAGGACTTTTCATCCCTGGAAGAATGGCAGTAATGGCGTCTAATTGCTCGTTGGGTGCATTTAACAACACATAACGGCTGTCGCGCCCTTTCAGCACAGCACGAATTCTAAATTGAAGTTTCTGAAGCAAGTTTTTTGTTTCTTTGGAAATTGCAGGTGAAATGGCCAATACGGCTTCACTTTTCATCATTACCTCCACTTCTTTTAGGTTGTTCTTAAACAAGGTGCTGCCACTACTTACAATATCACAAATAGCATCTGCTAACCCGATGTTGGGCGCAATTTCTACACTACCGTTAATGATATGCAGTTCGGCCTTCACACCTTGTTCTGACAAGTAATTTTTTGTGGTCTCAGGATATGAAGTGGCGATTCTTTTTCCGTTCAGGTCGTTAATATCAGTATACTCCGAAGATTTCGGAACAGCAAGGGAAACACGGCATTTTGAAAACCCGAGTTTTTCAGCAACCGAAATACCATTTCCCTTTTCAACTAAAACGTTTTCACCTATAATGGCGCAATCTACTACACCATCTTTCAGGTATTTCGGAATGTCGCCATTCCGCAGGTAATAAATCTCTAGCGGGAAATTCTTCGCGGCTGCCTTAAGTTGCTCACGGCCATTATCTATTGAAATCCCGCAGTCTTTTAACAACTGCAGGGAGTCTTCGTTTAAACGACCTGATTTTTGTACAGCAATTTTTAATTTTTTCATTTTTTTGATTGTGTTTTTTTAAATAAAATTTTCTTTTTCTCTCGCAAATGGGCATAAAAAAACCCGTTTGATTGCTCAAACGGGTTCTGAATATCAGTAACTAATTACATCAATACCAAATCACCTCGCGTGAGCGTGGAACGGGATATGATGATGATGTAAAAATGTGTATGTCATAATTGAACTTCAAAAGTAGAAAAAATAATGTTTACAGCATTGTGAAAAACATCTTAATTTTTTCTGAGAGGCTTCCATTTATTTTTATAGCTTTGAGAGTAGAACAGCTAAATCTGCCAACACCTTTTTTTTCAAGGGGTTACAAATAAATGAAGAACTTTGTTATCGCATTTTGCGTCTTTTTGGTATGGTCCTTTTTTGGGCTTTGGCTATATTATTGGCTACAAGAAGATAACACACATCTGCAGAGCAGCAATATTCAACTTACAAACAACCAAAACATTTCAGATACACTCGCGTTGCCAAACCTATCAGAAATTGACGGGAACAATACAAAAACCAACGACACATTAAACCCTATCGCTGATCTGATGACTGGTAATTCGCTTCGCGCGCTCACCACAGATGGGGATATTTTGTTCAATTACGAGGAAGCATTTGTGATTACAAAAAATTCGCCCCTTGTTTTTATTCCGCAGGAAGCCAAAGATTTTAAATACAAGCTCAATAATTATTTTGTGGAACACCCCAATACCGAGCTGCATATCATTTCAAAATACAGTGCCGAAGAAAACACGGTGAGTCCGAATATGGGGGTACAGCGTGCAAAACAATTGAAAGATATTTTAGTAGAAATTGGCATCCCCAGTACACATTTGGTCATAAAACCACATATCACGCCTATAGCGTTTAACGAAAACGAAACTTACAACAATGCTTTTTCGTTTCTGTTTGAACCGCTGAATCAGGCACGCTTGGCAGCGATAAAAAATGAAATTCCCGACACCAAGGTTATCTATCCTAGGTTTTCCACCTCGGGCATTCTAAATAGCCCTGAACTTGAAAAGCTATTGGAAGAAGTGAAACTAGCGCTAGACAATAACCCGAATGTTTCTGTAGAAGTTATCGGGCATACAGACAACGTCGGGAATGCGCAAGATAATTACCATCGCGGACTCGAATTTTCACGACAGGTACGTTGGTATTTGGTGGCCAAAGGGCGCATTAGTCGACATCGAATAAAAGCATCCTCTAAAGGAGAAAGTGAAGCCATCGCTAGTAATAATACTGAAAAAGGCCGTAATTTGAACCAACGCATTGAAATACGTTTTATAGAATAACTATGCAGCTGCTAACCGATTTTTTAAACCAATTACCCAACTTCTTTGGCATCTTCCTACTGATGCTCAGCAGTTTCCTTATCGGCTATTTTGCTGCCACAGGAATGCAGCGCAATAAATTCAGAAAGATCATTGAACGCCTTAAACGTGAAGTTAACGCCCTGAAAGTCCCTCCGAAAAAAGAAGTGCGCGATATTGATACCATCTTTACTGAAATAGAGCCGAAAATCATCGAGGTGATGAAAAAACAGCATGAAAAGTTTGCCGAAGATGATGCCGAATTGGCCAAAGTGGAAGAAAGCAATTTTGCTGAAAAGAACAGGGATCGCTACCTCCAAGAAATTTCTACTACTGAAGTTGAAGAAGAAGACGATGATAAAGAATTAGACTTTGATAATTTTGGCTATGCCGATGCAAATGACAAAGACGATCTTACCCAAATTAACGGCATTGGCCCCTACATTGAGCAAAAACTAAACGACATCGGCATTTACACTTTTGAGCAACTAAGCAAACTCTCAAAAAAAGATATTGAGATAATTACCGAAATGATCGACTTTTTCCCAGACCGAATCGATAGAGATAATTGGGTGGGACAGGCAAAAGCGCTCCACTTTAACGTATAACCTATGCAATTAGCCACCTTAGATTGGATTTTAATCGGCTCTTTTTTTGCCATCTTCCTCATGATCGGAATCTTGGTAGCCAAGCGTTCCGGAAAAAACACCCAAGAATTTTTTCTTTCTGGACGAAATATGCCATGGTGGCTGTTGGGTATTTCGATGGTGGCCACCACATTTTCTGCAGATACGCCCAATCTGGTTACCGATATCGTACGCCAGAATGGAGTCTCAGGAAACTGGGTATGGTGGACCTTCCTAATCACAGGGATGCTCACTGTGTTTGTGTATGCAAAATTATGGCGGCGTAGCAAGGTGTTAACCGACCTTCAATTTTACGAAATGCGCTACAGCGGAAAAGCAGCTGCTTTTTTACGCGGTTTCAGGGCATTGTACCTTGGGGTGTTCTTTAATGTAATGATCATGGCATCGGTTTGCCTTGCAGCAATAAAAATCGGGGGTATTTTATTCAATCTCGAACCATGGGAATGTGTACTCTATGCTTCCTTGATTACTGTTGCGTATAGTTCGTTTGGTGGACTGCGAGGTGTGATATTTACAGATTTCTTACAGTTTATCGTCGCGATGGTCGGCTCGGTTTGGGCTGCGTATTACATCATTAACATGCCAGAAATTGGTGGGTTAGACAAATTACTCACGCACGAAAATGTGGCAGACAAACTCAATTTTTTACCAGACTTTAACGATACCAACTCCCTACTGGTCTTGCTTATCATACCCATTGCCGTACAATGGTGGAGCGTTTGGTATCCAGGTGCAGAGCCTGGTGGTGGCGGTTATATCGCCCAACGTATGTTGTCTGCCAAAGATGAAAAAAATGCCATTGGAGCTACCCTCCTATTTAATGTGGCGCATTATGCGCTGCGCCCTTGGCCATGGATTCTAATCGCCTTGGCATCGTTGGTATTGTATCCAAATCTTGCAGATATCGGCAATGAGTTTCCCAACGCCGTATTGGGACATGACTTGGGATACCCCGCCATGTTAACCAATCTACCCTCTGGTTTGTTAGGATTGGTAGTTGCTTCGCTCATTGCAGCTTTTATGAGCACCATCTCAACACACCTAAATTGGGGGTCTTCGTATATTTCGCTCGACTTTTATAAACGATTTGTAAAACCAACCGCTTCAGAAAAAGAATTGGTAGGCGTAGGTAGAATTTCTACTGTGGTTTTAATGGCACTTTCAGCATTATTGGCGCTCGCTCTGAGTAGTGCCTTAAGCACCTTTGCAATTCTTTTACAGATTGGTGCAGGTACAGGTCTCATCTTTATCCTTCGATGGTTCTGGTGGCGCGTAAATGCCTATAGTGAAATCACCGGGATGCTAGTCTCATTTGTCATGGCGCTCTTTTTTGAGTTTACCGAATTTGGCCTCAAAGATTATGAAAAGTTAGTATTGGGCGTAGCTATTACTACGATTGCCTGGATTGTAGTTACTTTAGTTACAAGACCCACCAGCACCAAAACCTTGGCAAGTTTTTACAATGCAGTGACACCCTATGGCAACGGCTGGAAGCCTTTCAAAAAAATTGCCTCACAACAAAACATACCGTTGCAGCAAACCAACGATGTATTTACCATAGATTTAGCTTCCATGCTCTTGGGGATAGTATTTGTATACACTTCGCTGTTTGCTACAGGATACTTGATCTACGGAAATATGACAGGTGCAGCCATATTAATTGCCATTGCAGCGGTTTCGGCCTTTACTATTTTCAGTCTATGGAAAAAGCGAAAGACTTCTAAAATCTAACATTTCAATGAAAAAAATCATACATACAGAAGCTGCTCCGGCGCCTATCGGACCTTACAACCAAGCGGTAATGCACAACCACACGCTCTATACCTCTGGACAGATTGCATTAGACCCAAAAACAGGCGAGTTGGTTACGGGTGACATTCAAGCTGAAACCAAAAAAGTCATGGAAAACATGAAAGCAGTTTTAAAAGCAGCTGGGATGACCTTTGAGAATGTACTCAAAACCTCCATTTTTATAAGCGATATGGGCAATTTTGCAGCCATTAATGAAGTCTACGCCACCTATTTTGATGAAGCTACTGCTCCTGCCAGAGAAACTGTAGAAGTCGCCAACCTCCCCAAATATGTGAATGTGGAAATTTCGATGATTGCTTCGTTGTGATATGTTGTATTGTGTAATTATCAATGTCAGAAAATAATTTCAGCAATTATTATGAACAATGCTATTTAATTCTCTCGATTTTGCGATTTTTCTCCCAATAGTTTTTGTACTCTATTGGTTCGTCACGAACAAAATCCTGAGGTTACAAAATTTTCTGATAGTAGTAGCGAGTTACTTTTTCTATGGTTGGTGGGATTGGCGGTTTTTGGTATTAATCATCTTTAGTACACTTGTCGACTATTTTGTAGGCATAAGGTTGGCTGATGAAGAGAACCGTCTGAACAGAAAATTGCTGCTTTGGACTAGTATTTTTGTAAATATTGGATTTTTAGGTTTTTTCAAATATTATAATTTCTTTATTGATAATTTCGTTTCTGCTTTTTCCTTTTTTGGAATGAAAATTAATGCAGACTCCCTTAATGTCATTCTTCCTGTTGGTATTAGTTTTTACACTTTTCAAACATTAAGTTACACCATCGATGTTTATAAAAAGAAGCTCGCTCCGACCAATGATATTATTGCATTTTCCGCTTTTGTAAGCTTCTTCCCCCAACTCGTTGCCGGGCCTATAGAAAGAGCTACAAACCTACTACCCCAATTTTATAAAAAGAGAATATTTGACTATAATAAGGCCGTTGATGGGATGCGCCAAATTCTTTGGGGTCTATTTAAGAAGATTGTTATTGCCGATAATTGCGCAAGATATGCTAATGAGATTTTCAACAATTCTGCTGACTTTAGTGGAAGTACGTTGCTTATGGGTGCCCTCTTTTTTACATTTCAAATTTATGGTGATTTCTCAGGTTATTCAGACATTGCGATTGGAACGTCTCGATTGTTCGGATTTAACCTTAAACAAAATTTTGCTTTTCCTTATTTTTCAAGAGATATAGCAGAGTTTTGGAGAAGATGGCACATATCGCTCTCAACCTGGTTTAGAGATTACCTATATATCCCTTTAGGTGGTAGTCGTGGAGGGATGTTAATGAAAGTAAGAAATGTATTTATCATTTTTATTGTGAGTGGGTTCTGGCATGGTGCCAATTGGACTTTTATAGTTTGGGGAGCATTAAATGCGATCTATTTCTTACCATTATTATTAACCAATAAAAATAGAAGCAATTTAGACGTTGTAGCAAAAGGAAGGTTTTTGCCGAACCCAAAACAATTACTCAAAATAATATTAACCTTCGGATTAACGGTTTTTGCTTGGATATTTTTTAGGGCTGAAAGTGTAACACATGCTTTTCATTATATAAAAACAATATTCTCGTCTTCTATTTTTTCAATCCCCGAAATTCGTCCGAGTGACACACTACTTTTAATTTGTATTTTTCTTTTTATTGAATGGATTGGAAGAAGAAATCAATATGCGATAGAAAATTTTTCAAATATCAAATCTAGACCTTTACGTTGGTTCGGTTATCTTACGTTAGTGCTAACAATTTATTTCTTTGGAAGGTTTTCTTCGTCGATAGAGTTTATATACTTTCAGTTTTAATATGAATAAATTTTTACAAAATACAATCATATTCTTTGGCATCTTGGCGATTATCAATGCTTACTTTTTTTATATTGTCTATGAGAATTATTTTGTTCAATATGAGCGAATAGATAAAAATTACACTACTTATTTGCTATCAGACTCTCACGGCTTGCCAATTGCAAAGTATAGTGAGAAATATGACTTTTACAACTTCTCAGCAGCAAGTGACTCATACGTCGATATGAGGCGCAAACTGCAATATTTAATAGACAACTCAAAAATTCAACGATTAATATTAACAGTTGATGAACATAATTTGTCTCAGTATAGAAATTATTCAAATAATATAGACAGATCCAATTATTTTGCCACAGTTGACGACTATAACAGCATATTTGATTATATAACAGGTCAATATATAGAGCGATATATACCTTTAACAAATCCAAAAAGTAGGGATATCATAAAAATTTATTTTCAACCAAGAAGAACAGCGTCAGGGCCTACCGTTCTATGGAACGAATTTGACGCTAATGAAAAGGAAGCGTTTACCCAACAAAGAATTGACAAACAATTTACCAATTCTGGGCGGTCTCAGCTTCAATTGGAAGCACTACGAGAAATTATAAATATTTGTAATCAAAATAATATAGAGCTTATTGGTTTGAAATATCCGCTAACTAAGGAATATTTGAATGGTATTAAAGATTCTAGTTTTCGTGCCGATTCTATTTTAATTTCTAAAAAAATAAAAGTGTGTGATTTTTCTACGCTCTATGAAAATCAAGACAGTCTTTTTGCGAATCAAGATCATTTAAACGAAAGAGGTGGGCAGCTATTTACGGAAGTGCTATTTGAAAAGTGCGTTAAGGAATAGTCTAAAAATAAAATATACTTTTTTAAGTGTTATATCTCACGAATTATCTGATGACATTCTGCTTTTTATACGATGTAGGGATAAACTAATACACCTCACATTATGAAAAGTCTTTTTTTCCTTTTCTATTTTTTTTCAATTTCATTTGCATTTGCCCAAGTAGGTATTGGCACTACGAGTCCGCATGCTTCCTCTATTCTAGAAATAGAAAGCACAGATGCCGGACTTTTAATTCCTAGAATGACGGCAGCACAGCGATTGGCAATCATATCTCCTACCACTGGTTTATTGGTATATCAAACCGATGTTTTCAATGGCTTTTGGTACTATGACGGCAGTGCATGGATACATTTAAGAACTGGCGCAGAACAAATCAACGATCTAGCTGATGGAAAATCTGACAATGACGGAAGTAATGACGGTTCGTCTGTCTTTTTAGGAAAAAACGCTGGACAATATGATGACGGTACAGACAATCAAAATGTAGGCCTAGGGTATTACGCACTTAGAGGAAATAATTCAGGAAATTTTAATGTGGCAGTTGGATATGAAGTTCTCGAATTTAATTCATCAGGAAGTTATAATATCGGAATAGGAAATACCGCACTCCAAAACAATACCACAGGAGGTGGTAATATAGCGCTTGGTCACCAAACCTTATTAAACAACACACAGGGGGTTAGCAATGTTGCCTTAGGATACAATAGCATGCGAAACAATACATTGGGAGAGCAAAATATTGCTATTGGCACCTATAGCATGTTTGATGCTGTTTCTGCAGACACCAATATAGCTATAGGCAGAAATGCGTTACAATATACTAGCGGTGATGATAATATTGCTGTTGGAGAATACGCTCTCAACCGAAATACGAGCGGAACATACAACGTTGCTATTGGTGAACGAGCGTTATTTCTAAATCAAGACGGACAGCACAACGTAGCTATTGGTAGTAGAAGTTTAAGCACCGTAGTTTCTGGAAGTAGCAATGTAGCAGTAGGGAGGCTTGCCTTAGGGTCGAATCTCGCCAGTGACAATACGGCTGTGGGGCGCACATGTTTGAGCGGAAACACCACAGGCAATGGAAATTCAGCTTTGGGGCGCTATGCGATGATTGGCAATTCTACGGGTTCGTTCAATGTGGCAGTAGGTTATAATGCTTTAGGTGACAATGATACTGGTTCTGGAAATACAACAATTGGTGCAAGTGCAGGAGATAGAATAACGGGAAACAACAATATCGCTATTGGCTATTTAAGTTCCTCTGCTGAACCATCAGGATATTCTGGAGATAACAACATTATTATCGGAACGAACGCAGAACCTTCTTCAACCACAGTTTCAAATGAGATCAGACTTGGAAATTCGTCCATAACATCTGCCCGCATCCAAGTACCGTGGACCATCACGAGCGACCTACGATGGAAAGAAAATATAGCTCCTTCTAAACTCGGATTAGCATTCTTGATGAATGTAGAAGCGGTAGAATACAACCGTCAGAACGCAGAAAGTAACTCAAAAGAAATCGGATTTATAGCGCAAGATGTTGCAAAGCTTCTTAAAGCATCAAAATTTAATGAATATGGTTTCTTGAATCAAGATGGAAACGGTTATTATGAATTACGTTATAACGACTTTATTGCAATCATGGTAAAGGCTTTGCAGGAACAGCAAACGCTAATCGAAGAACAACAAGAGAAAATTTCAGAATTAGTTGAATTAAAAAAACAGCAGAAAGAAATTATGATGCAACTTGATATATTGAGTGAACAACTCACACGTAATGGCAACTAAAATCAATCCTCTTCCTCCTTATTCCCATCATTATTGAAATCGACTGGAATGGAGTTGTCATCGGGCACCACAGGAAGTTCATCTTCGACTTCTAAGGTTACTTTTTTATTGAACAATTTATTCATCAGTTCACTAAACGTATCAAAATCGACCGAATAGGTGATCCCCGCCCCTTGCTCAAAAATTTGATCTTCTCCTATAAACTGAACATTGGCCTGACGGTTAAAGAAGTTAATACGCAAGCTTCCGTCTTCATTTACCAACCATTGCACTTGTATATCTCCTGCAACAGTACTTTCATTCACGCCGCCAACCGGCACCCCTACTTTCCCATTAATCAAAACACGTTCGGTAATATCTGCCGAGAACACAAGCCCAATCTGGTCTGCCGTTTGCTGTGTCGGGCCACGATAGCCTTGCGAATAGTCTAGGCCTACCTTAAACTTACTATCCTGATCGGCAAATAATTCATTCACCAAACCAGAAACTCGATCTACCAACGTACCCGTAAACGCACCTGCCCCACCAAAGTTATCGTCTACAAAGGCATCTGAAGCTACCAAGAACAATGCTTGTTGTTCGCGCTGTTCTCTATTTTGAAGTTTGTATTCTAACTCACTACGTACAATAGAGCTGGTGCGCGGAAATTCAATTCTAAAATCAATTTCAGGCTGGATCAACTCTCCAGATAAGTCTACCAAAACATGCACAGGAATTTTCCGGTTAATGGCTGGGTTGTCTAGCAACACAGACGGATTTGCCTCCGTTTCATATTTTGCGGTTAAATCGATTCGTCCGCGTTCTGGATTTCCTTCCCACACAATGAATCCGCCGGGAACAATCCCAATCTTCTTTTGAATGAGTCCGCCGTAACGGAAATCGAAAATACCACTGATTACCGTATATTCCCCCCACATTTTAAACTTTCCGAGGGTATTAATCCTGATCAGCAAGGTACCGATTCCTTTCCCTGTTAGTTTAGAGTTGTTCTCTTGGTCTACCACTACTTCAACTTCTGCATCGTCTGTAATGTCTAAATCAAAATTAAGGCTAAGCCCTTTTACTTCTTTTTCCACAATGGTTTCACCTTTAATGAGCGCTTCCTTTTCCGCAGGAGACAAAAAGGTTATAAAGGTATCTTCGCCTATGCTCTGGGTGTCACTAATCGGTATTTTAAACGATGTATTTGGTTCTGTGGTCGCAGCCACATCTATGGTAAGCTCATCTACAGGGCCTTCAATGTCGGTAGAGCCGCTTATGAATGCAGTTCCGTAGTATAATGCATCTTCTGTCTTAGGGGTGTCTAGCGCCAAGATATTGTCTGAATCGATATTGAGGTCTAATTCCCAATTTCCGAAGTTGTTATGCGTAGCAAAACCGCTCAAGGTACCCGTGGTGTTGTACTTTGTGTCGGTAATGGTAGTAGCGCCAAGGTCGAATTTATCTTTAGTCACCACAATTTGCGTGCTGTTGTCTAAATTGAAATCGGTATTCAAGAATGGAATTTTGAGTCCGCTCTCTTCTAAATTGAAACGTCCTAAAATGTCGGGCGATTTATAGCTGCCGCTTACACGCGCGTTCCCCGATATAAATCCGCGTATGTCAGTGAGCACATCGGCGCCAAACGGGCTAAACGCCTGCATATTGAAGCGGTTCATGTTCACCTCTAAATTAATTTGGGGATATTGGGGTGCTACGTCAATCTCGCCAACGGCACTAATCGATTCCACATTATTATTTACCAATCGTGTGTCTATACGGTATTTATCCAGCGTTTCGTTTCCAGAAATATCCAGTTTTAAATCTCCGAAAGCTACGTCGTTAATATCGATACCGTCAATGGTTACGGTAGAATTTGGGTAATAAGCACCGTTTTTCTGAAGGAAGTCTAATTTTCCGTTTACATTTCCTTTTAAGCGTAAGCTATCTACAGGCGGCACAATATTGCCGATGTTCACATCGCGGAAACGCACTTTCAAATCTTTGTAGGTAGAATCGCGCAACACACCCGATAATTGTATGTACTCATTTTCATGGTTGAGCACCATCGAATCAATTTTTACCGTTTTAAAGTTGTCGTCGAAGGTAACCTTGTTTAATCTGTTGTTCTCCTCGTTGATATACCAAACGTTCTCTTTATAGGTAATGTCAGATTTTTTAATACCTACCACCGACTTCCCTTCGGGGTTGATGGTGTGGTAGAGTGACAAGTTGAAAAGGTCTTCCTTGTCTTTTCCACCCTTAAATTCTGACCGAACGAACAGGGTGTCTTTTATGGTTTTGTTGATTAAATTAACGTCGGTAACGTTGTAAAAGCCCGTATACACCGAATCGATAGAGACATAAGTATTAAATAAGGGGTTGTCATTATCTACCTGAACGTTTACATTTCCGAAGTAATTTTTATAGAGTAGCAATTCTGGACTTCGGAAATCTAACTGGAATTTCGATTCGTCTGAAGCCACCGAACCTTTAATCTTCGTATTTTCACCCAACTGAAGGTCTGGCACGAATACATCTACTATTTTGTTGTAGACCTCAAACTCATAGTTCAAATACTGGTTGGTAGTAACTTCTGCCGGAATGTAATTGGTATAGATACTCGCAATACTGTTCTGGAACAAATTCGGGATATCTTCAATTAAGAATTCGCCTGTAATTCTTCCATTAATAATGTCTGGCGACTGGACACGTATGGTTCGAACGGGTCCTTCAAATGAAGAAGTCACCAAAAAGTCATCAAAATAGAAATCGGCATTCTCCGTCTGGTAGAATGTCTGTACAAATTCTATGGTCCCGTCCAGGTCATTGATGTTGGTGCCATCCATATCCATGATCACCCTACCGGCAAAAACGGAGACACTATCACGTTTAAACAGATTGAGTTTGTTCAGTTCGGCATATTCAATATCGGCTTCAAAATCGTATTGGTTGTATTCTTTTGAAACGTCTACCAAGCCCTTAAATTCCATTTTTAGATTCGGGTCGTCTATCACCAAATCGCCATCAAAAATTGGATTCTTTAACCGTCCTTGAACCGTGATGTTTTTATAGGTGTACTCTTCAAACGTAAATGAGGAGATGGTTCCCGAAACTTTGGTGTTCACAGTATTTTGTGAAAATCCGCTCCCATCAAAAGTCAAATCGGCTGTCATACGTCCTAACGAAGTAGTACCTGCCAGTTTACCAAGGTTAAACTTGTTTAACACTGCATTTCCTTTGTAGGTAGTGAAATCGGTGTTGTTAATTTGGTCCATTTCAAGATCAAGATCGGCATTTCCCACTGCCGTAGTCAATCCACTTTGGGTTACCAAGGCGGTTTGTGAAACTGTAGTATTTCCTTGAAAAGTAACTGTACCAAGGTCTTTCAACTCATTGGGAAGTACATTGCCGAGTACACGTGGCATTAATCGGCGTAACTCGTAATAGCTAGTCCGTATGGTATGATTGTTAGCAGTGACAATGAAATCTTCAGCATTGAGTAAGTTCTGGATACGATAATTTCCGTAGAGCTGTGTGCCACCAGTGCTCAGATTGGTTTCCGTAAAAGTAAAATCGTTCATTTTACCTTTAAAAATACCATCTACGTTAATGATTTGGTCTTCACCAAACTCATTATAAAAAGTATTGATATCGTTGGTTGCAATTTTGGTACCTTCAAAAACGGCATCAATGGTCACACCATCTGCAAAATCGCCCAAGCCTTTTTCGCCATAGGCAAAAACAAGGTCGCCTTTAATAATCGAATTCTGTGTTTGCAGGTCTAAGTTTTTCAGCGTCATCGCATCTTCGGTATATGAAAAATCGACTTCTGCATCTTGAATTATAAAACCTCTTTCGGCCTTAAGTGACAATGCTTGAACTTGTGCTTCCACATTCGGACCGGTTATTTTGAAATCGTCTGCGACGAGATTCATTTCTTGCAAAAAAAGTAGTACGGGGGTTTCTAAGTTTTCATCTTTAATACGTACCGTACTGTTGTTCAGGTTTAAATCGTTCCCAAACATCGAAAACGGTTTTACATTGGTGGTATCGCCCGTATTGAATTTTTCAGAAAAAATATAGAGATTGTCTAGATCTTCATTTTTGTAGGTGGTCACATATAATTTAGCTTCGTCTAAGATAATATTTCCGAAGCCAAGGTCGCCCGCAATTAAATTTCGAAAACTCAACACATTGGTCTGCAGTTGTTTGGCGTAAATAAGCGTATCGGCATGATGATCGTTAATAAGCACCTCCCTGATGTCTACCTCGCCTTTCCAATTAAGCCCCAGACGCTCAATATTAATATCGGTTCCGTAGGTTTCATTAAGATTGTCGGTAACTTTTTTGGCTACATAGGTTTGTACCGAAGGAATAGACAAAACAATAATAATAGTAAGGAGTAGCAATACAAAGATTACAAACCCACGAACTATTATTTTCCTTAATTTTTTGATACGGCTGTAATGTTTTAATTTTGACATTCAATAGATATGCCAATTTTGCTTTGAAAACCGAAAACTGTTACATTTTAGGTATTGAATCTTCCTGCGACGATACCGCGGCCGCTGTTATCAACAACGGTGTGATACTCAGTACTATTGTGGCCAATCAAGAAATACATACCGAATACGGTGGTGTAGTTCCCGAACTGGCCTCACGCGCCCACCAACAAAACATCGTACCTGTGGTACACCAAGCGTTGCGCAAGGCAAATATCGATAAAAAACAATTACAAGCAATAGCATTTACGAGCGGTCCGGGATTGATGGGATCACTTTTGGTAGGCACCTCATTTTCAAAGTCGTTAGCACTTGGTTTGGGAGTTCCGCTCATCGATGTAAACCATATGCAGGCGCATATTTTAGCGCATTTTATTAAGGCTGAAGGTCAAACAGCTCCTTCCTTCCCGTTTATTGCACTTACCATTAGTGGTGGACATACACAAATTGTAAAAGTGACCGATTATTTTGAAATGGAAGTCATTGGTGAAACCATAGACGATGCCGTTGGTGAAGCCTTCGATAAAGCCGCTAAGATCCTTGGGCTCCCCTATCCTGGCGGTCCCTTGGTAGACAAATACGCACAGCAAGGAAACCCGAAGGCGTTTAAATTTCCGAAGCCTAAAGTAGGGCCATTAGATTTCAGTTTTAGCGGACTCAAAACTTCGGTGCTCTATTTTGTGGAAAGGGAGACGGCAAAAAATTCGAATTTTGTTTCAGAAAATATGGCCGATATTTGTGCGAGCCTGCAATATACCATCGTGAGTTATCTGATGGACAAACTGAAGAATGCCGTAAAACAAACGGGGATTAAAACCATTGCCATTGGCGGGGGTGTTTCAGCAAATAGCGGCATTCGAGCTGCTATGGTAGATGCCGAAAAAAGATACGATTGGACTACGCACATACCGAGATTTGAGTACTGTACCGATAATGCCGCCATGATTGCTGTGGTAGGCGAACTTAAATACAAAGAAGGCAATTTTGCAGCAAAAGATGTGGTGGCAAGTGCTCGATTAAAATTGTAAATTATGAACCAATCTGACGAACTTGTACGACGCCTGCAGACTGCTATTATTCCGTGGTCATCACACGTTACTGAAAAGAAAATGTTTGGCGGGCATTGTTTTATGTATAAAGGAAAAATGTGCGTTGGCGAAACAAAAGAACGACTTATGGTACGTGTGGTTCCCGAAAAAATGGAAGAGACCTTGGCATTACCGAACGTTCGGCCTATGGATTTTACTGGAAAACCGATGAAAGAAATGGTTTTTGTAGATCACCAAGGTTATGATACTGAAGAAGAATTACAGCATTTTATTGAGTTGGGTATTGCGCATGCCGAATGGAAATTAAGCAACTGATTTGAATTTATTCTACCACCCACATAGCACCCCAATAGACAAACAGATTGTCTTCGATAAAGAAGAAAGCCGGCATATTGGCAAGGTGTTACGCAAGCAACAAGGCGACATCTTACACACCACTAACGGGAAGGGGGATTTATTCGAAGTACAATTAGAATCGGTTGCGCCAAAACAATGTATTGGGGCTATCAAAAAAGTAACCCAGCAGGAGCCGCTCCCCTATTCGTTGCACATGGCAGTGGCCCCAACCAAACTGAACGACCGGTTTGAGTGGTTTCTTGAAAAGGCTACTGAAATTGGTATTACTGAAATCACACCCATCATCTGTGACCATAGCGAACGAAAGGTAATTAAGCCTGAGCGCTACGAAAAAATAGTGCAGAGCGCGATGAAGCAGTCGCTAAAAACATTTTTGCCTACATTGAATCCGGCAACTACTTTTTCAGAATTTGTAACGAATAATACAAACCGAAAAACCTTGCGGTGTATAGCCCATTGTGAAGAAACCGAGAAACAATCGCTAAAAGATCTGTTGCATCCACACAAAGATGTATTGATCTGTATTGGTCCCGAAGGTGATTTTTCTTCCAAAGAAATTAAAACAGCGCTAGAAATGGGCTTTAAGCCTGTTAGTTTGGGAAATTCTCGCCTCAGAACAGAGACTGCTGCAATTGTTGCTTGCCATAGTGTTGCTTTTGTAAATGAAACATAACAAAACCGTCCTTCGGTACGTTTCTAAATTGTATTTTTAGCCTATATGAAATCGATTCTCCAACTTCTATTTATATTTTCCATTACTATTTGCACTTCACAAGAAGTTGCCGTGCTAAAATATGGCGGGGGTGGCGATTGGTATGGGAACCCAACGGCGCTTCCCAATTTAGTCCGCTTTTGCAATGAGCAAGTAAACACTGCCATTGCTACCCAAACCGAAACAGTAGACCCTGGAAGTATCGATATTTTCGATTATGCTTTTTTACACATGACGGGACACGGGAATGTGTTCTTTACTGCAGAAGAAGCCGAAAACCTGAGAAATTATCTCATGAGTGGTGGTTTTCTTCATATTGATGATAATTATGGTATGGATGAATACCTACGGAAAGAATTAGTGAAGATTTTTCCAGATAAAGAATTAACTGAATTACCAGGCAACCACCCCATATTTACATATCATTTTAAGTTTCCGCAGGGACTTCCAAAAATACATGAACACGACAATGCGCGACCCCAAGCCTTTGGTATCTTTAACGAAGGCAGATTGTTGTTGCTCTATACTTTCGAAAGTGATTTGGGAGATGGTTGGGAAGACCAAGAAATTCATAACGATCCGCCAGATGTGCGACTAAAAGCGTTGCAAATGGGAGCTAATATCGTAAAATATGCCTTTGAACATTAAACGTTTAAACTGATATTTTGCAACACACCCACGAATCGACTCCTTTTTTAACCAAAGAACACCAAATCACCTTATTATGTGACGGCTTAGAGAGTCCCGCAAATGTTGGTGCTATTTTCAGGCTTTGCGATGCGTTTGGTGTAGAGGAAATAATTTTTAATCAGGAGCCTGACCTAACTTCAAATCGGTTAAAACGTACAGCGAGGACCACAGAACGAACTATTCCTTTCAGAACTGTTACCGATTTAAATGATGCATTGTTACAATTAAAAGAAAAAGAATACCTTACCGTTGCGCTCGAAATTACAAATCAGAGCAACGCGTTAAGCTCAATTCACTCCCAATTACCAAATAGAATTGCATTGGTAATTGGGAGCGAACGGCAGGGAGTTTCAGAACGTATTTTAAAACAAGTGCAAGAGGTGGTCCATATTGAAATGTTTGGTAAAAATAGCAGTATGAATGTGGCCCAGGCAACCGCGATTGCTTTATATGAGTTAACAAAACATTGAGATTTTGGTTGGGTTAATATAGTATCTTTACGCTATGAAAATAACCGCCAAGATTATCTCATTCGGGCTATTACGTGCGCTAGCAGTGCTTGGGCTTATCGCGCTTTTCTTGTGGTTTATTTTTAAAATCAAGGTACTAATTCTCTATATCGGGATTGCTGCGGTGATATCACTTATAGGAAGACCCTTGGTGCTTTTTCTGCGGAAACGTTGCCGAATGGGAAATACGCTAGCGGCATTTAGCACCCTGCTCGTGGTGATTGGCTTAGTGAGTTTACTACTTTATATCTTTGTGCCCATTATAGTAGAGCAAAGCCGAAACATCTCAGAAATTGACTTCGATTTAGTAAAACGAGACCTAAATGAATTAAACATCCAGGCAAGTGATTATTTGGGCGTTGAAAAGATTAATATCGTAGAAGCTATTAAAAATACGTCTGCGGTTGAAGATTTTGATGTGGAAATCATTCCTAGTTTTATCGATATTTTCTTTAAGAATGCTGCCGACTTTATTATTGGCCTTTTTGCGACGTTGTTCTTAGCATTTTTCTTTCTAAAAGACGACCAACTGATTCCTAATACCGTGACGGTATTTGCCAAAAAAGGACGTGAAAAGCGTTTTATCGTAGTATTGAATAAGGTAAAAGAATTACTCTCCCGTTATTTTATAGGGCTGACATTCCAAATTTTAATTTTGTCGTTGTTTTATACGCTCATCTTGTTGATTTTTGAAATTGAAAACCCGTTGGCCATAGCCTTAATTTGCGCCTTTCTCAATATTGTACCCTATTTGGGGCCGCTTATAGGCTGGGTGTTGATATTATTGGTTGTGGTTTCAAATAATTTAGGAGCCGATTTTTCTTCAGAGTTATTACCTACGCTTGGATATGTTTCGTTGGGTTATGCCATTGCACAAATCTTCGATAATATTATCAGTCAGCCCGTTATCTTCGGAAAGAGCGTACGCTCCCACCCTTTGGAAATTTTCATCGTTATTTTAATCGGCGGCTATTTGTTTGGAATCCCTGGGATGATCTTGGCGGTGCCAACCTACACAACGTTGAAAGTGATTGCAAAAGAGTTCCTTTCAGAATATAAAATTGTACAACGCCTGACCAAAAACCTATAAACTTTTGAACGAAGCCATTCTGCAAACCGAAGTTCAGGAATTTATACACTCCTATCATGAAGACACATCGAAGTTAGCCTTCGCTGGCAGTCCGTTCCCTAACGTATCTACGTCAGAATTATTACAGCAAATTGAGAGTCGAAAAGCCATTGAAAAGAAATTACCGACCTGGTTTAACGAGAAGATGATTTATTATCCGCCAAAGTTAAACATGGAACAAACCTCTTCTGAAAAAACAGCCCGGTATAAAGCTCACTTAGTTGAAGGAAAGACATTGGCAGATTGCACAGGTGGTTTTGGCGTAGACACCTTCTACTTTGCTAAAAAGTTTGATGCGGTCACCCATTACGAAACCAATGCAGCGCTCTCACAAATGGCAGCGCACAATTTTAAAATGTTGGGTGGTACTAACATTACTTGTGTTAACCGAGATGGCATAGGTGCGCTGGAGAATACGTTTTACGATGTGATTTTTGTGGATCCGTCACGCAGAAATAGTAGCAAGGGCAAAGTCTTTTATTTAAACGATTGCGAACCCAATGTGCCTGCCAACTTAGACGTGTTAATGTCACATTGTGATACATTATTGCTGAAAACGTCACCCATGCTCGATATTTCAGTGGGTTTGGAAGAATTAGCGAATGTTTCAGAAATTCATGTGGTAGCTGTAAAAAATGAAGTAAAAGAGCTGTTGTGGTTGCTTGACAAGAAATCTAATTCCACAGTTAAAATAGTAGCCGTGAACCATAATTCGGACGGACTTCAACAATTCTCATTCAATCTTGGCGAAACAAACGACACCGTATATGGTCTTCCGAGCAGATTTCTATACGAGCCGAATGCCGCTTTTTTAAAAGCCGGTGCTTTTCAGTATATTTCAGAAACGTTTCGTCTTAAAAAATTGCACAAGCATAGTCATTTATTTACCAGTGATGCTTTGCGTGAGTTCCCTGGAAGAAGGTTTGCGATAGAGAAAATCATTCCTTACAACAAAAAAGAAATGCGCCGTGGCATTACTTTTGATACTGCCAACATCACAACCCGAAATTTTCCTGAAAGAGTTTCTACACTTCGCAAAAAGTGGAAACTAAAAGAAGGAGGTAATCGGTACTTGTTTTTCACTACGCTTGAAAATGAAGATAAAATCATGTTAATTTGCGCAAAAGTTTAAAAATGAAATTTTTACTATCCCTAGCCTTTCTATGTTTTTCTATACTTGGTTTTTCTCAAGAGGAAACATGCAATTATAAAATACAGGTAGACACCGATGAAGAAGTATTTAAACTCACCAATGAGCAACTCACTGAGTTTTTAGTGGGTAAAGATCGAAATGTTTTTATCTATTTTAGTTTAATGCGGGAAAATGATGTAAAATCCTTGGTGATACAAGTTTCGGTAAATGCCAAAGAAATGCCCCCTATTTTATGTTTTAACAAAGATAGCAGGGTCTCTTTTGCGTTAGAAGATGGAAGTTTTGCCTCCTTGCGTTATCTGGGAGAGGTAACTTGTGGGCGACAGACCGAGAATACAGACACTTTAAACAACAGTACATCAGAAGCTGCGTTTCTTCTAGATGAAGTTGGTATTGAAAGGCTACAACAGTCTAAAATCGCTTCTATGCGCATTACAACAATGAAAACAAACTTCGATGTAAGTTTCCAAGATGTACTCAGTAACGACCAAATTCCCAATCCAATTTACCCTAAAGAATTCTTTTTAAACAACTTAAAATGTTTAGAATAAAAAACCCCATATTTTTTTGTTAGATACGGTTTATAAACATACATTTGCATCCGCATTAAAAAACAAAAAACGTTCTTTATTGTTTGGAGAGGTGCCGGAGTGGTAACGGAGCAGATTGCTAATCTGTCAGCGCGTAAGTGCTGCCCGGGTTCGAGTCCCGGTCTCTCCGCAAAAAAAATCACCTCGGGGTGTAGCGTAGCCCGGTCATCGCGCCTGCTTTGGGAGCAGGAGGTCGCAGGTTCGAATCCTGCCACCCCGACAAAAACCGGACAAAGTATTGTTCGGTTTTTTAGTTTTGTATTGGTCGCATAGCTTCCGCCTTCGCTTTACTGCGGACGGACAGGCAGCTGGATAGAGCATCCCGCTTGTAGCGGGACGGTCACAGATTATGAAAAAAAATTGACATATTGGTCGCATAGCTTCCGCCTTCGCTTTACTGCGGACGGACAGGCAGCTGGATAGAGCATCCCGCTTGTAGCGGGACGGTCACAGATTCTGAAAAAAAATTGACATATTGGTCGCATAGCTCAGCTGGATAGAGCACCTGCCTTCTAAGCAGGCGGTCCCAGGTTCGAATCCTGGTGCGATCACATAACTCCCCGCTCCTAGCGGGGTTTTTTGTTTCTACTTTCAATGGATTTTTACGTGTACATCTTATATTCTGAATTGATCGACAGATTCTACGTGGGCTGCACGGGTAGTATGCTCAAAGAGCGCTTGCGAAAACATAACACCAAGCACAGCGGATTTACAGGCAGGGCCAATGACTGGAGGTTGATGTACCATGAATCGTTCCAGTCACAATCAGATGCCTACAACAGGGAACGTGAAATTAAAAATAGGAAATCCAGAAAGTTTATTGAACATCTCATTCTAGAAAAAAATGGATAGCGCATCCCGCTTGTAGCGGGACGGTCCCAGTGCTTGTTCCGCCATTGGCGGAATTCAATCCTGGTGCGATCACATAACTCCCCGCTCCTAGCGGGGTTTTTTGTTTCTACTTTCAATGGATTTTTATGTTTACATTCTATATTCTGATTTGATCGACAGGTTCTACGTGGGCTGCACGGGTAGTATGCTCAAAGAGCGCTTGCGGAAACATAACACCAAGCACAGCGGTTTTACAGGCAGGGCCAATGACTGGAGGTTGATGTACTATGAATCGTTCCAGTCACAATCTGATGCCTACAATAGGGAGCGTGAAATTAAAAATAAGAAATCCAGAAAGTTTATTGAACATCTCATTCTAGAAAAAAATGGATAGCGCATCCCGCTTGTAGCGGGACGGTCCCAGTGCTTGTTCCGCCATTGGCGGAATTCAATCCTGGTGCGATCACATAACTCCCCGCTCCTAGCTGGTTTTTTTGTTTCTATTAGTACAGTCCTAATTTATTGTTGCTGAGTTTAAATAGATTTCTAAGCACTTTACATCGCACCCTACTTTTAATTTGTTATTTTTATAGCATTGACGAACGCTACTACTTATGAAGAACATTTTCTTACTTCTCGCTATAATAACATGTTGCACCTCTTGTGTACAAAACAGACAACTTAGCTCTACTGATCCTGTGAATTGGGAGAAAAGAATGCTGAAAAAGGCTCCTACAGACACCTTGGAAAATGGCAGTACATTTTTATCTATCTATTCGCAGATCTTTATGCGCACTGAACAAGATTATGTAGACCTTACTGTAACGGTGAGCCTTCATAACCCAAACATGCAAGACAGCCTGTTTATTAACAAAGCAGTGTATTATAATACTGAAGGTAAAGCGATTCGTACGTATTTCGACAAAACTATTTTTATTCGGCCCTTAGAGACCGTTCAAATTGTGATCGACGGCGTTGATAACGAAGGAGGTACTGGCGCTAACTTTATTTTCGATTGGCAGATGCGGCCCAAGGCAACAGAACCTTTGTTTGAGGCCATAATGCTTTCTACCTATGGGCAACAGGGTATTTCGTTTGTGACTGAAGGAAAACGGATATTATAGAAAAAATGAGAACGGCTGAACACGCGGAACTCTAACTATTTTATTCTGGATACTCTACCCGAAGATGGTAGATGTTATTCAATTTCTTTTTAAGCACTTTTTTGATACTCTGAATTTCCTTAAACGTAATATTTGCATTCAAAAATTGTCCTTGCTCCATTTGTGAATCGACAATCTTCTCTACAAAGGCATCAATCTTGGTCGATGTAGGTTCTTTTAGGCTCTTACTCGCCGCCTCCACACTGTCGGCCATCATCAATATTGCAGTTTCTTTTGAAAAAGGGATGGGTCCAGGATACTGAAAATCTTCCATGTTGGCATGCCCATTGCGTTCTTCCTCCTTTTTATAGAAATAATACACGATGCTAGTTCCGTGGTGGGTTCTAATAAAATCGATGATACGGTCGGGAATGTTTCTTCTGCGTGCCATTTCTATACCGTTAATTACGTGGTCTATTATAATACTAGCACTTTCTTTCGGGTCTAACTCGTCGTGGGCATTAAAACCGCTCAGTTGATTTTCAGTGAAATTGGTAGGATGTTCCATTTTTCCGATATCGTGGTAGAGCGCGCCCACACGCACCAACATCGCATTTGCCCCAATCTCATTTGCCGCAGCTTCGGCTAGATTGGCAACATTTAACGAATGGTGAAACGTACCAGGAGCTTTATTGCTTAGTTCTTTCAACAATTTACTGTTGGTATCACTTAGCTCTAACAAGGATACATCAGATACCAGCCCAAATAGTTTTTCGTATAAATAGATGAGCGGATGGGCAAATAAAGTCGCCAATCCCGCTAACACGAAATACCCAAAGGTTTCAAGTTCCATAGCAAAGATATTTCCTTCTTGTATGATAAAAAAGGCGAAATATCCAACGATATATACCAAGGTAATCTGGCCTACAGAAATAAACAAATTTGCCCTGCGGTACAATTCAGACACTGTTAAGATAGTAACCACCCCGGCAATGATCTGGAGAAATAAATATTCAAAACTATTGGGCACAATAAATCCTAACAGCAACAGCGTAAGTACGTGGGCAAACAGCCCCAATCTAGGGTCGAAAAAAGCTTTCAGAATAAGTGGCAAGATACATAAGGGTACTACGTAAACATACTTGGCATCTAGCTTAACTACCATGGTGGTGAGAAATACCATGAGCACAATATTAAAAAAGATAAAGGTAACCTTGGTATTGTTTGCATAAATTTCGGTGCGGTACTTTTTTAAGAACAAGAATAGCATCAAAAACACTAACGAAACTAACATTGCATAGCCAAACACTAACCAGAACCGGTTGTTTTTACTCCAAACAATAGATTGATATTCATCGCGTAGTGAACTCAGGATTTGGTAGGTCGTGCCTTCAACCACCTCCCCTTTTGCGATAATTCGCCCACCTTTTTCAACAATACCCTGATTTGGATTCACTGCGTCGAGTTCGGCCTGTATCGAAGCTTCGGTTAGCTTGCTATTCAGGGTAATATTCGGAGTCACAGAACGATTCAGTAAAATTTTCAGCAAATCGGCGAAACCTTCAGCATTCGTACGTTGTATGTGTTGTTCAATTTGCTCCGGAAGGTTGGCTAGCTGCATAAATTGCCCAAACGTAATTTCTTCGATTACGTTTCCTCTTTTTAGGTAGACCAAATCGTTTTCATTATAAGTACTTACTTCCTGAATGACTCCGAAGCGGTATACTTGTTCTAAAAACTGATTCCCAACATCCTTCACTCTATTCGGACTCACCTGAAACAAACTGTCTACAAAGGTAGTTGCCAGGAGCTCTTCAAAACGCTCTTTGCTTTCTGGAAGCGCACGCTCAGCATAGTCGAAATATGGCACAGCATTATTGCGAATGTTCGTCCGTTCTTCACTCAGGTCGCGTTCCGATTTTTTTATGGTAAAGCTAAAAGGAGCGTATAGGTTTTCATATTGCCACGGCTTTCCTTTCTGAAAATTATATTTGAACTGGCCGCCCTTCGGAAGTAGGTAAATCACTAAAAATGTGGAAAGAACAAACAAGAAAATCTTATAGATATCTGCTTGGTTCCTCGATAAAAATGAAAAGAAATGTTTCATAGACTGCTTACGTTCAGTAAAGGTACAGTTTACGTTTCACTAATCCCAAACGCACATTGAAAGTTCGGTTTAAAATGTGTAATTTTGCGGACGTATTTTTAGTAACAAAATGATATGTACCCCTAGTATTGCTAGAAAAATATCAAAAGGTATCCAAAAGAAATTATGAGCAGAAAAGTAGTCATCGTATCGGCAGCAAGAACCCCAATAGGAAGCTTTATGGGAAGTCTTTCATCTATCAGTGCAACCCAATTAGGGAGCACTGCAATTAAAGGGGCTTTAGACAAAATAAAGCTAGATCCTACCATGGTAGAAGAAGTGTATATGGGAAATGTAGTTCAAGCTGGTGTTGGCCAAGCTCCCGCCAGACAAGCCGCACTTGGCGCAGGCATTCCAGATACAGTGCCTTGTACAACGGTAAATAAAGTTTGTGCTTCTGGAATGAAAGCGGTGATGAATGCAGCCCAGGCCATTGCATTGGGTGATGCAGATATTATTGTAGCAGGTGGTATGGAAAGTATGAGCAACATTCCGCACTATGTTCACATGCGAAACGGCACTAAATTTGGACCAGCTACCCTTATAGATGGTATGCAAAAAGATGGTTTGGTAGATGCATACGACCAAAATGCGATGGGAGTTTGTGCAGATGCATGTGCCACCGAATATAACTTCTCCCGCGAAGACCAAGATGCCTTCGCCGTACAATCGTATGAGCGCTCTGCAAAAGCTTGGAGTGACGGGAAATTTGCGAACGAAGTAGTACCTGTTTCGGTACCTCAACGTCGTGGTGAACCAATCATGGTTACTGAAGACGAAGAGTTTAAGAATGTAAAAATGGAAAAGATACCGGCCCTTCGTCCGGCCTTTTCTAAAGATGGAACGGTAACCGCAGCCAACGCCTCTACAATTAATGACGGAGCGGGCGCAATGATCTTGATGAGCGAAGCCAAAGCAAACGAGTTGGGGCTTACCCCACTTGCAAGCATTAAAAGTTACGCAGATGCCGCCCAAGAACCGAAATGGTTTACAACTGCGCCAGCAAAAGCACTTCCAAAAGCACTTGCGAAAGCCGGAATTACCAAAGACGATGTAGATTTCTTTGAATTCAACGAGGCCTTTTCTGTAGTAGGCTTAGCAAACATGAAAATCATGGGGCTTAACGATAGTAACGTAAATGTTAATGGCGGAGCGGTTTCTCTAGGTCACCCTTTGGGATGTAGCGGTGTAAGAATCTTGATTACCTTGCTGAATGTGCTGCAACAAAATGACGCCAAAATTGGTGCTGCAGCTATTTGTAATGGCGGTGGCGGTGCTAGTGCCATGGTGATTGAAAGATAATTTATGAAAACGCTACTAAAAATAGTTCTGGCCATTACCATACCAATGGTTTTTTCCTGCTCGTCAGATGATACGGTGAGCCCAGTACTATTTAATCCGTTTGTTGGTGATGTGCTGCTAGAGTCCCAAACTGAAGTTGATGATTTTGCGAGTAACAACTATTCTGAAATCAACGGAAATTTGCGTATTTCGGCACCCGATTTAAGTGGGCCGAGTAGCATTACTGATCTTTCGGGATTGGCTTCTATACTATCTGTGAACGGAGATATAGAAATCTTCTCGAATTCGATAACTTCGTTACAAGGCTTAGAAGGAATTACCGGTATTAGCGGTTCGTTATTTATTAGCTTTAATCCTGATTTAGTTGAAATTAATGCGCTCTCCAATGTAGAGACCATTGGAGGCGATATCTCTATTACCTCACAAGAAAATCTCGTTAATATCGACGGTTTGTCAGGAATAACAACGGTTCCTGGCGCTCTAAATATTGGGGCCAACATAGGTTCTGGAGCCTTAGATTTGCCCAAACTATCAAATTTAAATGGACTTTCACAAATCACCAGTGTAGGTGGCGATGTACAAGTTTCAGGCACCAATGTGACTAATTTGAAAGGCTTAGAAGGAATTTCTGAAGTTGATGGCAATGTGACCATCAGTTTTAATCCGAGTTTGACGTCGGTTCAAGGCCTTCAAAACGTAGCGACAGTTACTGGTGATTTTGTTCTGACACAAAATCCCGAGCTTCAAGATGTGAATGGACTTATAGGGTTGCAAGAGGTTGAAGGGAATTTTGAAATTTCTAGCAATGATTCACTTTCCGATACCGATGGATTGGCTACTATCACGAGAGTAGGTGAAAATTTAACGGTTTTCTTAAATACAAATCTTATAGATTTAGGAGCAGGCTTTTCAAACTTAGAAAGTGTCTTTAGTTTATTTATCACCGATGGCGGTTTAGTGCAAATCTCACAGTTTAATTCGCTAACGGAGGTTTTTTCAATTACAATTTCAAACAATACTGATCTTATCTCTTTATCTGGATTTGAAGGATTAACAGAGGTAGGTGCTTTAAGCATTATAGAGAATAATACACTTGCTGAAATTTCTGGTTTTGATGTACTTGCCAATGCGACAATTGTTGAAATCAACCAACCCATCACCACGGCAGACAGCGCTATTGAAATTACCGGGTTTTCAAATTTGACAACCATAGGAAATAGAATTATTATTAACGGACTGGCAAACCAGCATATCGATTTTCTCTCAAGCATTCAGCAAGTTGGCGGTAATGTGAACATTAGCAATAACGAAAATTTAGCTGACCTCTGTGGACTGAATCCATTGGTATTTGGCGGTGGCTTAGGCGGGAATTTAAATGCTTTCCAAAATCTGTACAATCCAACCATACAAGATATCTTAAACGGCAATTGTAGCCTGTAGTTTACTATGAAATACGGTCTCTGTAACTTAAGCATCGTTCCTCTTCGTCTTGAAGCTTCAGACGCGAGCGAAATGGTGACCCAAGTATTATACGGAGAAACCTTTAAAATCCCAGGAAAACGATCAAAATGGAGCAGGATTCGGTTACAATTTGATCGCTACGAAGGATGGATAGACAACAAGCAATTTGTTGAAATTTCCGAAGAAGACTACAAATCGCTTAATGGCTTAACTCCAACTTACAATACAGACCTCCTCGGGATGGTGACTACAGAAGAAAGCCAAGTACTCGCGGTGCCTATGGGCTGCAATGTTGCGCCTGTAGCATTCTTGAAACACACCTTTGAAGGGCATTCTATTTCAGAAAAACAATCAAAACATAAAATTGTAGAAACGGCATTGAGCTATCTAAACGCTCCGTATCTCTGGGGGGGAAAAACACCCTTTGGAATTGATTGCAGCGGACTTACACAATTATGCTACAAACTGAATGGGTATGCATTATTACGGGACGCCAGCCAACAAGCTACGCAAGGCGATCCATTAAGTTTTATTGAAGAAAGTGAACCAGGAGATCTGGCATTTTTCGATAACACAGAAGGTACCATCACCCATGTTGGTATCATTATGGAAGACCACCATATCATTCATGCCCACGGCAAGGTACGTATCGACAGATTAGACCATACCGGAATATTTAATTACGAACAGCGCAAACACACGCACAAGCTTCGTGTGATTAAACGTATTGTATAAAAAAACTGCTGCTCCTGCCCTTCGAGAACCTCAGGGACCAGGAGCAGCAGTTTGCTATCCTTTTAAAAAGCGTTGCTTATTGCCCGCCTTCCATTTGCGCTAATTTCGCTTTCATTTCTTTAGACTTGGCATCGTTTCCTACCTGATCGTAGATATTCATCAAGGTACGAACCAATTCAACATTATCTGGACGCAATTTCATCGCAGACTCTAGGTATGGAATTACATCCATATAGAGGTCTTTACGTTTTTGCTTTAAAACATCATAGCGGGCATTATCTGCCTTAGACATTCCCAGGTTGTTCATTTCTTCTACTATAGCGCCCTCTTTCGTCAACATGGTGGCCGCAATATTAATCTGCGCTGCTGCATAATTCGGGTCGTATTTCAACGCTTTTTTGTAATAATCGATGGCTTTATCTGCTTCACCGTTTTTAGCACTTCCAACCCCAAGGTTGTAATACAATTCTGGGTTTTCAGGATCTGTCGCAATGATTTGTTCCATAAGAGCGCTATATGCTTCCATATCACCCATTTGGTATACCATATCGGCTTCTGCACGCATTAAACTTACATCGTCCGGATTCTCGGCACGAGCCTCTTTCATTACTTTCATCGCCTTCTCCTTTTCACCTTTACTGGTATAGATAATCGCAACACTTCGTAAGATATCTCCTTTTACAGACGTTGCCATACGCTCATCTGGGTTGGTATATTTTCCAGAAAGCATGTTGGTAGAACGAGTTCCTTCATCTGCAAAAGTCACAATTTCACCCGTCTCTATGTCGGTTGCAATCCATTCTTTCTTGATTCCGGTATAGCCCATATCCAAGAGTTGCTCGTAATATTTTAAAGCACTGTCGTAGTCTTTTGCAAGTACTGAACTTTCAGCAGCATTGTAAAGATCTAAGGTGTCTTTTGCTACGGTATAACTGGTGTATAATTTTTCAGTTGCTCTTCCGTAGTTTTTAGCACGTTGATCAGTCACAGCACTGTTTACCAAGGCTGCGCGTAATTGCTGAACACCTGTTTGGGCGTCTTTATTATTCGCGTCCATTTCGAGTGCTTTGTTAAAGGCTGCCGCAGCACCTTTCATCTTCTCAAAATCGTTCTTTCCAGCATCAGCCAAATAAACCTGTCCTTTCAACAAGTAAAAATCGGCTTTCATATCGGCATCGGCTCCAGAAATCAATGCTTCTGCTTCGTTAATATACTGTATGGCATCTGCTATATCGTTTCCTTTATAAGCCCTTTGTGCCTTTTTAAGTTCCTTCTTCTGTCCAAATGAGGTGGCAGCTACGAGGAAAATACCTACCATTATTAATTGTTTCTTCATGGGTTTGTGTTTGTGTTTATTCGTTGTTTTCGGTTTGTGTCTCATCATTGTCAAGAGTCGTGCCATTTTCTTCTGCACCATCAGTGTCTGTAGTTCCAGCTTCAGTAATAATATTTCCATCTTCATCTACTTCTACATCTTCATCATCGTTCATTACTTTGGCTACAGCCGCAATCGAATCCTCGTCACGCACCTTTATGAGTCGAACCCCTTGTGTTGCCCGTCCCATAACTCTTAAATCTTCAACAGCCATTCTGATTGCAATTCCCGATTTATTGATAATCATCAACCCATCGTTATCACATACATTCTTGATGGCCACTAAGTTACCTGTTTTTTCAGTAACACTAATAGTTTTCACTCCTTTTCCACCACGGTTGGTAATTCGGTATTCTTCAATACTCGAACGTTTTCCGTAGCCATTTTCAGAAACCACTAAAATATCACTTTCAGTATCATTAATCGCTACCATTCCTACCACTTCATCACTATCGCTTCCTAAGGTAATACCGCGCACCCCAGAGGCATTTCTACCCATCGGTCTGGTTTTCTCTTCTTCAAAACGAATGGCCTTACCAGATTTTACTGCCAACATCACTTGGCTATCGCCTCGTGTAAGCTTCGCTTCTAGTAATTCGTCTCCTTCTTTTATTGTAATGGCGTTGATACCGTTGGTACGTGGCCTTGAATATTGCTCTAAAGGTGTTTTCTTTACCTGTCCTTTTTTGGTTGCCATGATTACATAGCGACTGTTGATGTATTCTTCATCTTTTAGGTCTTGGGTACAGATAAATGCTTTTACCTTATCGTCTGGTTCAATATTGATCAGGTTTTGTATGGCGCGTCCTTTAGACGTTTTACTTCCCTCCGGAATTTCAAAAACCCGCATCCAGAAACATTTTCCTTTTTGGGTAAAGAACAACATATATTGGTGGTTGGTACCCACAAATAAGTGTTCTAAGAAGTCTTCGTTACGTGTTGAAGAAGCTTTCTGGCCTACACCTCCCCTATTTTGGCTCTTGTATTCGGTAAGCGAAGTACGTTTGATGTAGCCCGCATGCGAAATGGTAATTACCACTTGCTCATCTGCAATCAGGTCTGTAATACTCACATCACCACCAGCATATTCAATAGTAGAGCGACGCTCGTCACCATACTTATCTCTAATTTCTTGAAGTTCTTCCTTAATAATATCCATTCTGCGCTCTTTTTTAGCGAGGATGTCTTTATAGTCTTCAATCGTCTTCATCAACTCTTCGTATTCGCTACGCAGTTTGTCTTGTTCCAGACCCGTTAACTGGCGTAAACGCATCTCTACGATCGCCTTGGCTTGAATTTCAGACAATTCGAATGTATCCATCAACTTTTGGCGGGCTTCGTCTGCATTGGCCGAAGCTCGAATGAGTGCGATTACTTCGTCAATATTATCAGACGCAATAATCAACCCTTCTAAGATATGGGCACGCTCTTCTGCTTTCCGCAGTAAGTATTCGGTACGCCGTGTCACCACTTCATGACGGTGCTCCACAAAATAATGGATCATGTCTTTCAGGTTCAACATACGCGGACGCCCGTTTACAAGCGCAATATTGTTTACACTAAAGCTACTTTGCAGCTCGGTGTATTTATAAAGCATGTTTAATACGATATTCGGGATGGCGTCACGTTTCAGAATGTATACAATGCGCATTCCTTTACGGTCACTCTCATCACGAATGTTGCTAATGCCTTCAATTTTCTTATCATTTACCAAGTCGGCCGTTTTCTTGATCATATTCGCCTTGTTGACCTGGTAGGGAATTTCAGAAACAATGATACACTCACGCCCGTTTACCTCTTCAAAATGTGCTTTACCACGCATCACTACGCGACCGCGACCCGTATGGAACGCATCACGAACCCCTTCATAACCATAAATAACACCGCCCGTTGGGAAATCTGGTGCCTTTACATGCTGCATGAGGCCGTCGATATCAATATCGTTATCGTCTATATAGGCAACGGTACCATCTATTACTTCGGAAAGGTTATGGGGTGGCATATTGGTTGCCATACCTACGGCAATACCAGACGCACCATTGATTAACAATCCGGGTACTTTGGTGGGTAATACGGTAGGCTCTTTTAAGGTATCGTCGAAATTGAGCTGATGGTCTACGGTTTCTTTATCGATATCGGCTAGCATATCTTCCGAAATCTTCTGCATACGTGCTTCGGTATAACGCATTGCCGCCGGACTATCACCATCGATACTTCCGAAGTTACCCTGCCCATCTACGAGCATATAGCGCAAACTCCACTCTTGTGCCATACGCACCATGGCGTCATACACAGAGGTATCGCCGTGTGGGTGGTACTTACCGAGCACTTCCCCGACAATTCTGGCTGATTTTTTATGTGCCGTGTTTGAACGCACACCCAATTCGTGCATTCCGTAGAGTACACGCCTGTGTACTGGTTTCATACCATCGCGCACATCTGGCAGTGCACGTGACACGATGACCGACATCGAATAATCGATGTAAGCCGATTTCATTTCATCTTCAATATTAATTGGGATTAATTTTTCGCCTTCAGCCATAAAATAATTCTTTATTTATTTGAGTTAATCAAGAAAGCAAGATACTTATTTTTGAAGGTTTGGAAAGGCTATTTACAGGGCATTATTCACGATTTTATTAACAAATATTTAATAGGGAATCGTTAATAACTATCACGGTTTCCCCTTGGTAGTTCGCCTGTTTTTTTGTCCTTTTACTCATACCTGTAATGAATAGGCACCATTTTTGACATAATTCGTTCAGAAATCATTATTTTTAGACAGACAGGAGACAACAATATGGATGATAATTTTTCCCCCAGAGTAAAAGATGTAATCGCATACAGCAAAGAAGAAGCACTGCGCTTGGGTCACGATTTTATAGGTACCGAACATTTAATGTTGGGGCTACTTCGTGATGGCAACGGCAAAGCAGTGATCATTCTGAACCAGCTGGATATAGATTTAAATCACTTACGTCGAAAAGTTGAGATATTGAGCCCCGCAAATCCGAACGCGGGTACCAATGCGAACGATAAAAAAAACCTTCACTTAACCCGCCAGGCAGAACGCGCTCTAAAGACGACCTTTTTGGAAGCTAAATTGTTCCAGAGTTCGTCTATCAATACCGCGCATTTGCTATTGTGTATTCTACGGAATGAAAACGACCCAACAACCAAGTTGTTGAACAAGATGAAAGTAGATTACGATGGCGTAAAAGATCAATTTAAGCTAATGATTGCAAACGACGACGATTATATAGAACCGCCAACTTCGGAAAGTTTCCCGAACGATGACGATACCTCAAGCGATGAAGAGAACAAAGACAATCTTTTTGCGAGCAGCTCGAGCACCAAAGGCACCAAGAAGTCGAAGACTCCAGTGTTAGACAATTTTGGTCGTGACCTCACCGCACAGGCCGAAGAGGGTAAATTAGACCCTGTAGTGGGCCGTGAACATGAAATTCAGCGCGTTTCACAAGTATTGAGCCGTAGAAAGAAAAACAATCCGTTGCTTATTGGGGAACCGGGTGTTGGTAAAAGTGCCATCGCCGAAGGACTTGCCCTGCGTATCGTGCAACGTAAAGTATCCCGAATTTTGTACGACAAGCGCGTGGTGACCCTAGATCTTGCTAGTTTGGTAGCAGGTACTAAGTATCGCGGACAGTTTGAAGAACGTATGAAGGCGGTGATGAACGAACTTGAGAAGAACGACGATATTATCTTGTTTATTGACGAAATACACACCATTGTAGGTGCAGGAGGCGCAACCGGCTCGCTAGATGCCAGCAATATGTTTAAACCTGCCCTCGCCCGTGGTGAGATACAATGTATTGGTGCGACTACCTTAGACGAGTACCGACAGTACATCGAGAAAGACGGCGCCTTAGAGCGACGTTTCCAAAAAGTATTGGTAGAGCCCACGACGGTGGAAGAAACCATCGAGATTCTACAGAATATCAAAGAAAAGTACGAGAGCCACCACAATGTGCAGTATACCGATGCCGCACTGCAAGCCTGTGTAAAACTTACCAATAGGTATATGACCGAGCGTTTCTTGCCAGACAAGGCTATTGATGCCTTAGACGAAGCAGGTTCGCGCGTACACATCACGAATATTCATGTGCCGGAGAAAATCCTAAAGATTGAAGCAGACCTTGAAGAAGTGCGCGAATTGAAGAATTCTGTAGTGAAGAAGCAGAAATATGAAGAAGCTGCCAAACTGCGGGACGATGAGAAGAACTTAGAAAAGCAACTTACCGAAGCCCAAGAAGCATGGGAAAAAGACAGTGCGCTGCACAAAGAAACGGTAGATGAAGAACAGGTAGCCGAGGTGGTTTCGATGATGACGGGCATACCTGTAAACCGAATCGCCCAAACCGAAAGCAACAAATTGGCAGAATTGCCAGAACTGATAAAAGGAAAGGTAATTGGCCAAGACGAAGCAGTCGCCAAAGTGGTAAAAGCCATACAGCGAAACCGTGCAGGACTGAAAGACCCGAACAAGCCTATAGGTTCATTCATATTCTTGGGGCAAACTGGAGTGGGTAAAACACAGTTAGCGAAGGTGTTAGCACGCGAATTGTTTGATAATGAAAGTGCGCTGGTACGTATTGATATGAGCGAGTATATGGAGAAATTTGCTGTGTCTCGATTGATTGGGGCACCTCCAGGATATGTAGGCTATGAAGAGGGCGGACAGCTCACTGAGAAGATTAGACGTAAGCCGTATGCCGTGGTGTTGCTAGATGAAATTGAAAAAGCCCACCCAGATGTCTTTAATATGCTATTGCAGGTATTAGACGATGGCTATTTAACCGATAGTTTGGGTCGAAAGATTGATTTTAGAAATACCATCATCATTATGACCTCCAACATTGGAGCGCGTAAATTGAAAGACTTTGGTACGGGCGTAGGATTTGGAACTGCGGCGCAAGCCAGCCAAGCCGACGCAAATGCCAAGGGAATTATTGAAAACGCCCTGAAAAAGGCATTTGCTCCAGAATTCTTGAACCGTGTAGACGATGTAATGGTGTTTAATACGCTAGACCGAGACGATATCCATAAGATTATTGATATTGAATTGGCAAAATTATACACCCGTATTGAAGACATTGGCTACAACTTGAAGTTGTCTGAAAAGGCAAAAGATTATATTGCCGATAAAGGCTTTGACAAGGATTATGGAGCGCGCCCGTTAAAACGTGCCATCCAGAAGTATATTGAAGATGCCTTGGCCGAAGAGATCATTAACTCGAATTTGAAAGAAGGCGATACCATTACCATGGATCTAGATGAAAAGGCCAATGAGTTAACGATTAAGATTAAAAAGAAGAAAAAAGAAGCCGAAAGCTGATATTAAGAGTCGGCAGTGGCGGTAAGCAGTAGCAGAATTTTTAAGTGATGTCTGCAAACTGCAACTGTATACTGCCAACTTAACTTTTACCAAAACAGCTTTGATAGCGTAAACTTAAAATAGCTAGTTTAAAATAATTTTGTAGCTTTATACCACTAGTATAAACGAATACACTACAGCCCCCTCCCCTTCAAGTGCTGAAGACGGAGGGGGTTTTTGGTTTTAAAACAGTTGATATATAACGTTGTAAGTAATGCGGAAATCGAGCTGAAATTGAACATTTGAACTAAAAAAGCCAACGCACAAACAGCACATTTATTTTTTTTGCCAATGTAAAATCCAACGCTAAAAAAATAAAAGAGCTGTTTCTTGCCAACGCGAAAAATGATATTAACTTTAGAACTGAAAAACACCGAAATTTAAATATGAGCATAGAAACTGGACTAAACGAAAGATTTGATTTTGACCGAAAAGCAGAAATAAAACAAAGATTTCAAGAACTTATTCAAACAGACCAATACATTGGAGATTTATACTCAATAAACTACGAAACAGCAAGAGTTATAGTCCACGATTTCTATAGGCAAAAGGTTGGTGGCATACCAAGTTTAAGCTTTCTTATTGCTACAAGAGTAGACCCAAAATCAGATACTATTGATTTTAAAGTAGAGGATTCGTCCTTTGTATTATTGCGCGTAATGGATTCTGCTTCATTGCCTCAAGACCGAGAAGCGGAAAGAATACGTGTTGAAACAGCTCAACGAATTAGTGGAGAAACTGATAAAAATTGGGACGAAAAAGGTGCGATGGATTTACGAACAAAAAATCTATTAAGTTTCGCTGGAGTTCAATGTCGTATTATTGGCACATTTTATTTCGAAGAAAGTTCTGAAAATCCTCAAGCACCTTTGAACCTAAAGTTTGGTAGTGACATATCAAATTATTATCCGAACAGAGGACTCACAGTTTACAAACCTAATAGTAAAGCACTCGAGAGAATTGTTAATTACTGTGAACCAAGCACTCTACGCTCTCATATTCAAAAGTTCAAGAATTCTGAAAAGGTTAAATTAGGTCAAGTTCGATATGCCTCAACCAACAGAAAATATCAAAATATTGATAACGTTCCTGTATACATTTATCCTGCTGATTTGCTTTCTCAAAAGTCAGCCTTATTTGGAATGACAAGAACTGGAAAATCAAATACAACCAAAATTATTGCAAAATCTGTTTATGAACTTCGTACACCTGAAAAAACAGAAGATACACCTCTACGGATTGGACAAATAATCTTCGACCCTAATGGAGAATATGCTAACGAAAATGTTCAAGATAACAATTCAGCATTAAAAAATATCTGGCAATTTAATGAAGGAGCTTCGAAAGACGATGAAATTGTAACCTATGGAATAACAGGTCATCCAAATGACCCAGATAGAAACTTGATGTTATTAAATTTCTACGAGGACGAAAACATCTCAATTGGAAAATCAATAATTGACAACATACTTTCAGACGACACTACTAACTATATTAAACAATTTTGTCAGGTAAATTTTGAAGTTCCTGATTCAAATGATAGAAGTGCAACAACGAGATATAGAAGAAGATTGCTTGCATATCGTTCAGTTTTAGCGCGAGCTGGTTTTACAATTCCAGAAAATATCCGTCCAGTAACACGTGGTCTTTTCAATCAAGATTTGTTAAATGCAATGCAAACTGGCAACGGAAATAATCAGCCAAATCCAGAATATGTTTCGGCAGCTCAAGTTTTAGCTAATCAAAATGCAACTTGGGGACAATTAGCCAATGCCTTTGAAGCAATGGACAAATTTATAAGAGATAGCTCAAGCAACTATGTCGCATTTGAAAACAATTATGTTCAAAACTCAAGTTCAGGAGACAGATGGGCAGACGAAGACCTAAAAAAAATAATCGGAATCTTTCAATATCCGAATGGAACACGAAAAATTGGTAAAGCATCAGAACAACATAGTGCAAATACTTCAAGTGATTATGCCGAAGATATTTATTCCCATTTGCTCGATGGCAAATTAGTGATAATTGACCAATCCAGCGGAGAACCCGATTTAAATAAATCTTCTGCAGAGAGAATTATGTGGCACATTTTCCGCGAAAATCAAAAGGCATTTAGAAATGGAGATAATCCGCCTGAAACTTTAGTTTATGTTGAAGAAGCACATAATATTTTACCCGCAGGAAATGATTTAGATACTTCAGATGTTTGGGTAAGGACTGCTAAAGAAGGTTCTAAATATAAAATTGGTTTGGTTTACGCTACACAAGAAGTAAGTAGTATACAAAAGAATATTTTAAAAAACACATCAAATTGGTTCATTAGTCATTTAAACAATACTGACGAAACTAAAGAACTTTGTAAATATTATGATTTTCAAGATTTCGAGCCTTCAATTAGAAGGGCTCAAGACAAAGGATTTTTACGAGTAAAGACATTGAGTAATTTATTTGTCATACCAGTCCAAGTTGATTTATTTCAAGTAAATCCAAGTTAATATGAGTTTTGAAGGAGAATTTGCGAGTTACGAACCTTTGAGACGACTGTTAGATTCAGCTAAAGTTAAGGCACTACAAGACCGGTTTAAAATTAGAGAAAAAGCAGAAGAAAGCGAAGAATTTGAAAACGACATCATAAGTAAAAATGACCTCGAAGAATCTGAACTTAAACCTGATTTAGTTTTAGCAATTGATGGAAGTAATTTAGCAGCTAAAGCAGAAAATGGATATCCAGGTGCAGAATTTGGTTATGTAACGATTGCATCAGTTTTAATCGATATGAATAAAATTGAAAACCTCGAAAACCATCAGTTTATTGACCCAAAAGAATTTAGAAAAACAGAAAAAGCTTCAACTATTGAAACTGTCTTTCCTGGTTGCAATATTATTCTTGATACAGAAATTAATGCTAAATCCTCTCTACGTCGTTCATTATTTGAGGAATTAAAAAGCAATCAAATCTTTACAGATAGTGAAACACTTTTAGAAACCTACGAATATCTTTTTAAAATTAAGAGAGAGAAATTTTCAGAAAGTAGATTACCTAAATCACCTATCGAAGATATCTCTGAAAAAGATATGACCTATGGATATGGAGAATATAAATGTCCTCACTCAAATAGAGCCCTTTTTTCAACAGATGCTTTAAGACTTCACGAATTAATGAATTCTGGCGGCAGCAATGGCGAAATGTTTGGCCAAATAATGTCAACTCTCGAAAAATTGTGGTTAATACATATTTTAAGAGCATTTGAAAATAAAGGTTGGTTGCCAACATTACGCCGTGTTGCTTTCATTATGGATGGTCCTTTAGCCGTATTCAGTACATCATCTTGGCTTACTAAAGTAATCAGTTATGAACTAAAACGCATAAATGAATTACAAAAACCAATCAATGGCACAGATTTATTGATTTTTGGAATTGAAAAATCTGGAACGTTCTATAATCATTTTGAAGAAGTTGATACAACCAAAGACGGTATTAAAGATAAGTTTCCTAAACAATCTGCTTTTCTACTAAAAGACAGCTACATAAAAGAGAATATAATTTTTTCCGAAAGCAATAAACCCTATGGTCAAGACACATATTTTGGTAGAAAATTCTTTTACAAAGCGGCTTCTGGTCAAAGAATAGTGCCAGTCGTAGCAACCTATAATGATGAACAGAAGAATATGGATACTGCGAATCCGAATCAATATTCTCGTTTAGCCGACATAATGAGTTTATTAGACACTTTAGTCTCAAGTAGACATCCTAATTCGGTTTCACCATTAATATCAGCTCACGCAGAAGCAGCAATACCTTTAAACTTGGGGAAAAGAATTTTTGAGGATATAGCAAGAGAAATACGTTCGAATAATTAATGATTAAAATAAAGGACATAACAAAAGGATTTAAAACAGCAGAATCGCGATGGGCACGATTTGGACCTTATTACGCTATGTTTCCAGTTGATTTTGCATTTGATGTCATTAACAAATATTCAAATGAGGGAGATTATGTTTTAGACCCATTTGCAGGTCGAAGTACGAGTATTTATGCAGGTGGAGTTTTAGGAAGACATAGTTTAGGAGTAGAAATTAATCCTGTTGGTTGGCTTTTTGGTTCGGTAAAATTAAAGCCTGCAGATAAAGAAGACGTTGTAAACCGTCTTTTTGAAATTTATAGTAAAAGAAATTATTATAATAGAGCAATTGAAAAAATGCCTGAATTCTATCGCATCTGTTATTGTGATGAAGTTCTCAAGTTTTTACTGAACGCAAGGAAAAACCTCGATTGGAAAAATAACGCGATAGACGCTACTCTAATGTCAATAATTTTAGTATATCTACACGCTAAACTTGGAGAAGGTCTTTCAAACCAAATGAGAATGACCAAATCTATGGGAATGAACTATTCTGTTGAGTGGTGGAAGGAGAATGGATTTTCAAATCCACCCGAAATAAATCCTGCGGAGTTAATTCACAAGAAAATAGATTGGCGCTACAAAAAAGGAATGCCAAATGTGACAGAAAGCGCAGTCGTTTTCGGAGATAGTACAATCGAATTACAAGAAATTGCAAACAGAGCAATAAATAATGATATTCGATTCAAATTATTATTTACATCACCACCATATTGTTCGATTACTGATTATCACGCTGACCAATGGTTGAGATTATGGATGCTTGGTGGAAAAGAAATACCCACAATAATAAAAGAAAAACATAAAGGTAGGTTTTCAGATAAAGACAACTATTTTGAATTGTTGGATAATGTTTTTGGAAATAGCGCATTGATGATGGCAGAGAAAAGCACTATTTATGTACGAACTGACAAAAGAAAATATACTTTCGAAACGACGCTGAATATATTAACAAAGCACTTTCCAAATCATGAGGTTTCTATTTTAAATAAACCATTAAGAAAGGATACGAAAACACAGACCAAACTATTTGGAGATAAATCAATGAAGCCTGGAGAAGTTGATATAATTTTGACTAGGTAAAGCCAACACTCATAGCCATACACATTTGCAATTCGCTTCAGCCACCACACAAACCAAAATTGCAAAAGAGTATGTCTTGCCAACGCTTACATTTGAACTAAATAACAAACATCGGAAAACCTAGCTGAATAGAAAAAGCACTACTTACAACATAGAATAACAGAAAAACCCAAAACACTCCCCAGAAACCATCTGGCGGGTGTTTTTTAGCTTTGGTCAGTTAACTACCTCCCCTACTGTTTTATAAATTGTTGGCTGCTTTGTGCATGGCCCGTGCCAACCTGTACAATATAGAGTCCGCTCGCGAGTTCAGATACATCAACTGATGCAGTGTTTCCGGTTTCTTCTTGTTGCAGTATCAATTGCCCCAAGGTGTTATAGATGGTGATGGTTTCAATATTCGTTAGTGCAGAAATAGTGAGTACATGGGTGGTCGGATTGGGATACACGCTCACTCGAGTTTCGGAAGTCTCTTCAACACCCAAGGTTGGGTCAAACGGACTCATCCATGCAAACTGCAGCGTAGCCGAGGGCATGATAGTACCTACCAATGTTGACGCGCCTGTGTTTATATCGATGGTTCTAAATTCAGGTTTAAACGTATCAGAGTTAAATACCGTAGCCACAAGGTTGTCTCCCATGCCATCGTAACTTAATCCTTGTCCGAACTCAGCATCAAATCCGATAGGTCCCAATAAGGTAGGCAATCCCGTGAGCCTATCGATACGATATACCATATCGGTATCAATATCATAACTGTACAAATTGTTGTTCATATCACGGCCCAGCGCGATTCCTACTACCAATCCGTTGTCGGTACCAACCGCTGTCGCCTGTGCGGTTAACAAATCTATTTCGTATAAGGTAGTACTTCCCATGCCATCAGTGGCTATACCGTATAGCATTCCATCTGATGTATATTCCAGCCCTGTAAATGATTGCCCGTTAGCAGGTTCAATTTGATCGACAAAAGTGTAATTGCCGGTAGAGTCTACGATATAAAAATTATTGTTATTGTCTACCACAACCGCACGAGGAGTTCCTGGTATGGTCGCTCCCGCTCCTTCAAATTCCATGAGGGGCGATGGCGCCACAATTTCAATCATCGACAAATCATTGGTGTTTATCACCGCCGAATTGCCTTGGGTATTTTCAGTAGCTCTGTAAAACATCCCACCTTGTATTGCCCGTGGCGTTGTGATTGTTCCATTTTTTTTATCGAAATGGGCTTGTAAGGTCGTAATTTCTTCTGGCGAAAATACATCGTGGATACTCCCCATATGGTTGCCATGCAGGCGCTGTAACAGCTCCTGAAGCTCTATTTCTTGCTGTGCGTTGGCTATCTGACTGAAAATAAGCAGTGCCACTAACGTAAAAAAGGTAGTTGTTTTCATGGTGTACGAAGTTTATGATTCCCTTAAAACTAAAAATCCCTACCTTTTTTAAAGGATGTAATGAGAATTCGACCTCAGAGACTGAGAATTCAAGGTGAACCGATGTGAATTTGAAATCTTCCGAATTTTGTATCTTAGAGCAGCAGCTCTTAAGCAAACATTTCCGCAGTAGTAAGAATCAACCATTCATAAACCACCCATCATGATACGATCGAAAAAAATCTGGCTCGGCGTACTCACCTTTCTCCCCATTGTATGCGCAATCATCTATATTATCTGTTTTGCCCTATACTTTATAAGCTTTGCCAGCATAATTGAACATGAAGCGAGTGATACCAGTATAAATAACCCCGGATTTCTAGTCGGCAGCTTCGGACTCATGTTTTTGATGATACTCATTGCAGTGATTTCGAGTATCGGACTCATGATCTACTACATCATTCACGCCAATAGAAATTCGAATTTTGACAGCAACCAAAAATTGATTTGGATTCTGGTGTTGGTACTGGCGGGGGGTATTGGTACTATTGTGTATTATTTTGTTGAAATACTTCCTGAAAAGAAAACTGATGTTATCCTTTCAAATAAAAAATAGAGCTTTCATTCTTTTTTGCATTGCCCAAAAAAGAACCAAAAAATGCTAGGCTTACAAAAATTTTCTTCAATTTTTTGTTCAACGCCTAAATTTTAGGAACTCGCATGATACCTGAGTTTGATTTTGTATCTTATTGGTGCTCGAACAGACTAAAATTTTACGGTATTTTCACTTCAAATTGTAACAAAAATTTTCGGTAGGCCAAAAAAAACATCAGGTTGCCTTACTGTCTTTTGACGAAGATATCAGCGAGTGGGTATTGGTACTATTGTGTATTATTTTGTTGAAATACTTCCTGAAAAGAAAAATGATGTTAACCTTTTAAATAAAAAATAGAGCTTTCATTCTTTTTTGCAATGCTCAATAAAACATCAGGTTGCCGTACTGTTTTTTGATGCAGGTATCAGCGAGTGGGTATAGCCATATAGAGTATTATTTTGTTGAAACTTTCCCGAAGCGCAAGACAGATTATATCGACACACACTAAACATACCTTTCTATATATCAACACTATAAGGCGTAAATTAGGTGTTTTCACGTAATTGAAAGCTGAATTGCATCTCGTATCTTTAAAGCTGAACCATAAAGCTTGACGCTATGCTCGTTCCAAAGAAAAAAAAATCATCACAGTCCGTTTCAGTAAAAAACGAAAATTCAACTGTTAACACATCGTTGCCCTTTCATGACAACCGAAAGGAAAGTGCCAACATTGCACAGTTTCAACATCTTGCCAACAAAAGTTCCAATTCGAAGAAAATTGCCCAATTGCAGGAGCGTGCTCGGCCAAAAAAGAAGCAGAACGGACTTCCCGATCAGTTAAAATCGGGTATCGAGCAATTATCTGGAATTGCGATGGATGATGTAACGGTACACCGAAACTCTTCAAAACCTGCACAGTTACAGGCACATGCGTATGCGCAAGGTACCAACATCCATTTGGCCCCAGGGCAGGAAAAGCATTTGGCACACGAGGCATGGCATGTGGTGCAACAAAAGCAAGGACGCGTAAAGTCCACACTACAAATGAAAGGAAATGTAGCCGTAAATGATGATGCCTCTTTAGAGCGGGAAGCAGATGTGATGGGTGCTAAAGCGGTGCAGATGAAATTAGATAACGCCTTCCACACCAATGGTTGTGGTTGTGATGCATGCAGTGGCGTGGTGGTTCAGAAAAAAGATGACAATGTTATTCAGAGATGTCATGTATGTGGGAACTCAAATTGCAAGAAAGGTGAAATATGCAGAAAACCTCCTTCGGGTTTATTTACTCCAAATTCTGGAAGTTGGAATGCCAAATTTTATAACCAAAAACAAGGTCATGGAGGGAAACCAACTGAATGGGAAACATCCTGTACCAGGTAAATCATATCGTGATGCCGGACTCGGAAAAAGCTATAAATCGGCTCCCGTATTACAAATTCCAAAGAGCATGCATCGTGGCGGAGTAAGTGGTATTGAGCGGAGGAATTAGTTCTACAGGATCCAGCCATTCTGCCAAACAATGGTCTAGTGGTATGGGACGCCAATTAAAAAGTGGCGATTTTGGAGGTGTTATTTGGAAAGGCGTTATCGACGGAATGAATGCAGCGCTAGTGACCGGAGAAGACTTGCAAACTGCAGCTAATGGATATTACCGAATTATAATGATGCATTATCACCGAGGTTGATATAAACGAACATACCGCTCAGCAACTCATACAACAGCTTATGAACGCACTGCATAATCAGCTGTCAAGACCTGATTTGTACGGAGGCCCTAAACACCCAGGACCAGGCTCTGGACCACCTCCAGGATCTGGCGGAGGAATTACTTCGCATTAATCTAATTGTTATGTATCTTTATAAATACCAATCAACGTTCACCCCGCATGAGTATGTTCTATCATTACGATCTCGAGTATGCCGAAGTTTTTATCTTCGATGAATTTTTGGTGAACCAAATCCGTGAAGGCATTACCGTGCGTACCGAACACAACCAAAAGTTGCGAGAGATTATAGACAGGCATTTTAGCAACAAGCCCATGGTTTATATCGGAAATCGGCATTTTTCATATTCGGTAGATCCCCTCACCTACATTGGCACGTCTAAGATTCATAATTTGTTGGCCATGGCCATTGTTACCACAGACGAGATAAGCAGGAATAATGCCTTGCTAGAGAAATATTTCTATAAAAAACCATTTGAGGTATTTGCCACCTTAAGCGGTGCTATGGCTTGGGTTCACGATGTAATTTTAAACCACGATGGGGACTGACAAGGCCGCCATTCAACAAAAAATGGAAAGTGAATTTTTTGCTGCGGAAATTTTAGTGAGTACTTACTGTAAACGTACAGCATCCGTAGCCTTTAAAAATGTGACAGCTTAAATATCCTTAACGCTAACTACGTTTATTATAGTACTCTGCGTTGATACCACTGCTTCAACAAAAAGACTGAATGCAACCAACTGAAATAATAAACTACGAATATGGTACCATAGCATGTTATGACAACTATTTAGTGGTGGTGATGAACCAAGGTATCACTGTGAAAACCGAATATAATGCAGATTTGGTAGACTTGGCAGAAAACTATTTTAAAGGGCGACCGTTTGGCTATATCACACACCGTAAAAATTCGTATGCCGTAGATCCTAGTGTTTATAGGGAAACTTCAAAAATTGAAAATCTAGTGGCGTTCGCTGTAGTATCCACAAAAGAAATAACCGCACAAACCGTGAAGGTCGAAAAAATGTTTTTAGAGAAACCTTTTCAACTTTTTGCAGAATTAGATGAAGCCATTGCTTGGGTTTCAGAAAAGGTAGAAAACGCTAAGTAACTTACCGTACCACAACTTGAGTACTTGTTTGTTTCCGTTGGCATCTAGCATACGTACCAAATACAACCCGTTGGCATAATTGGCTAGTACTCTGCGTTGATACACTGCTTCAGCCCTGTTTGAGTTTATCCCATCTGTAATTTTCACGCAGTTACATCATACACCGAAAACAAACGGATATTGGTTGTATTTTCTAAAAACACAGTGCCATTATTTTGATAGAGCAAGACAGTATTAAATGAATGCGCCATATCACTTATACCCAAAACATCGGGTACACACTCGGTAATGGAGTCTAAGTTTTCGTAGACACGCTCACCATCTTTAAAAAAACAGCTAAATGCCCTACTTCGTTAATGTCTGGATGGCCCCCCGGAGCATTGATGATAGAAAGGGAACCAACACCTTCAATCCAAACAGCTTCTTCGGTGCTTTGGGTATTCCCTGGTGCTGGTGAAAAGTAGAAATGACGGTATGACTTTCCGTCGGCCAACGTTTTTGAACTAATTTCATCCAACACGAACAGTCCGCCATCATTAGGAAAAGGGGTAATTGGGTTGTTCATCTGAAAGGTGTCGCCAACTTCCAGTGAAAAATCGTACAACAAATAATCTTCAGTCCCTGATGGCAGTAGCATTTTAATAGAAATCTGTTTTTCGGCTACATCCTCGTGTAATAAAAATCCGCGTGAAATATAATGGTAGCCATCTAGAATTTTATATGTAGTTCCATCTACAATCGTATCGCCATCGGTATAATACGTATCGGTAATACAACCAAAATTACAGGTGGTAAATTTCCATTCGTTTACGGTATCCAACATGGGCACATAATCTTGGGCAAAACAAGAAGTTGTACCACCTACCAAAAAACATATCACTGCAATCGCTTTTTTCATATCAATTTTTCTAAGGAAATATTGCTAGCAAGTTACGCAAACAAAACCTCATTATCAATTTGGAAACTTTGTAAGAATGCCACCGAAGCATGTATATCGTCTGCCAAGACCCGGTCTTCAGCCACAAACGGAACTACATTTCGAAAAGCAGTTACAAAACTCTCTATAAAGGGAGACGATTTTTTAGGGCGTCTAAATTCTAACGCCTGCGAGGCGTTCATCAGTTCGATGGCTAAGACGGTCTCCAGGTTATCTACAATCCGTAAGCACTTGGTAGCGGCATTGGCCCCCATGCTTACATGGTCTTCTTGACCGTTACTGGAAACAATGCTGTCTACCGAAGCTGGAGCACTCAATTGCTTGTTTTGGCTCACAATGCTTGCAGCGGTATACTGCGGAATCATAAAGCCGCTGTTTAAGCCGGGATTGTTGACTAGAAATGCTGGGAGTCCGCGTAGCCCAGATACCATTTGATATGTTCTCCGTTCTGAAATATTCGCCAACTCAGATAACGCAATTCCTAAGAAATCAAGTGCTAACGCGAGTGGCTGTCCGTGAAAATTTCCACCGGAAATAATAGTATCGGCATCAATAAATATGTTCGGGTTGTCGGTGACGCTATTAATTTCAGTCTTAAATGTTTTGTGGGTAAACAGAATGGTGTCTTTACTAGCGCCATGAACCTGCGGGATGCAGCGGAACGAATACGGGTCCTGTACATTTTCTTTCTCGCTCTTCCCCAACTCACTGTCTTCTAAAAACTCATTAATGCGCTCGGCCGTTTTTACTTGTCCGCGATGCGGCCGCACCAAATGTACCAAGGCATTAAATGGGCTCATATTACAATCGAATGCATCTATAGAAATCGCACCAATCACATCAGCCAGATATGATAATTTATGGGCTTTCAGCAAGGTGAAGGTACCATAGGCACTCATAAATTGGGTACCGTTCAGTAACGCCAGACCTTCTTTTGCCATCAGCGTTATGGGTTCCCAATCGTGCTTTTTAAGTACTTCGGAAGACGCCACCAACTCATTGTTTATCCACACCTCTCCTTTTCCCAATAACGGCAAGGCTAAGTGTGCCAATGGAGCCAAATCGCCTGATGCACCTAAGCTACCCTGACTGTAAATTACGGGTAGAATGTCGTGATTGTAAAATTCGATGAGTCGCTCTACCGTTTCCAACTGAACGCCACTATAACCATAGCTCAACGATTGAATTTTTAAAAGCAACATCAGTTTGATGATAGGTTTCGGTACAAATTCTCCTGTTCCGCAGGCATGCGACATGACGAGGTTTTCCTGTAATTTACTAAGGTTCTCATCGGCAATCTTCACGTTACAAAGCGACCCGAAGCCTGTGTTGATACCATACACAGGACTTTTATCATTTTTAATTTTTTCCTGAAGGTAGTCGAACGACTTTTTAATATTGAGCGTGGCCTCTTCTGAAAGGGCCAATAACATATTTGTGTCTAAAATGGTACTCAGCACCGGAAGGTCTAGATTCTCTGAGCTTATATAATGGGTTTCCTGCATGGTTTGGGCTGTTTTCACAAAAATACAATTTCATGTTAAGTTTCAACCTATATTTATTAAAACCAAAAATTATTCATTTAACTTGTGACCATAAACGAAATAAAAATGAAGAAAATACTTCTTATCCTCAGCGTTTTGGCACTTATTGCATGCCAAGAAGAAACTCCCAAAAAAGATTATGTCACGTTCTCTGGAACCATTAACAACCCGAATAGCGACTCCCTGATTGTTGAGAAACGCGGATTTAAAAAAGTGATTGCCGTAAATGAAGACGGTACCTTTAGCGATACCTTAACCGTTGAACCCGATGTTTACTACTTTTTCGATGGCGTAGAGAGTTCGAGCCTATTTCTGAAAAACGGGTACGACCTCACACTCACAATGGATACCAAAGAATTTGATGAATCTATAAAGTACACGGGTGAAGGTGCAGAGAATAGCAATTTCTTGGCTGAAAAGTCCTTAAAAGAAGAGAAATTGTTTGGTGGCGATTTCGATAATTTAGATGCAGCAGGCCTTGAAAAAGCAATGCAGGATGCGCGTACCGAACTCACTATTTTTATTGAAAGCAAAAAAGATGTGGATACCTTATTGGTGCGTAAAAGCAAAGAGAACCTTGAAGGCACCATAAAAAGTTTGCAAGGGTACTACGGAAGCATGATAGCACTGCGCGAAGCACTGCCAAAAGGCGCCCCCTCTCCTACCTTTCAAGAGTATGAAAATTACAAAGGCGGAACCACGTCGCTATCTGATTTAAAAGGAAAATATGTGTACATCGATGTCTGGGCCACATGGTGTGCTCCCTGCAAGGCAGAAATTCCTTATCTAAAAACTTTAGAAACCGAACTACACGACAAGAACATCGCTTTTGTGAGCATGAGTATTGATGACGATAGAAGCCACAAAGGATCCTGGGATCAGGCCAAAGCTAATTGGAAAGCCATGGTAGCCGATAAAGAATTGGGCGGAGTGCAGATTTTTGCGCCTAAAGGCTGGCAATCTGAGTTTATTAAAGAATATAGAATTGCAGGAATCCCAAGGTTTATATTAATCGACCCAGAAGGAAATGTGGTAGACCCAAGCGCTCCAAGACCTTCCGACCCTGAATTAAAAACTATGTTGGCCTCGTTATTATAACTACTGAAATAAAGATGCAAGTGCGCGCTAAAAAGGTACCCGAAACCGTTTAGCGCGTTTTTTTATGCGTTTTTTGTTTCTTGTTCGGTTTGGTCTGGCGCGAACAGCTCTAAAAACGAAGCCCCGATATTTTCTATCACGTCATGTGCCATCAAGGCTTCAAATCCGAGATCTTGTGTCACCAAGTTTCCTGCGCTACCGTGAAGGTACACACCAAAGACAGATGCGATTAATGGGTCATAGCCTTGGGACAGCAGCCCCACAATCATACCTGAAAGTACATCTCCCGTTCCGCCGGTGGCCATCCCTGGGTTTCCTGTTGTGTTGATATACAGTCTGTTTTCAATGACAACCACAGTATTCGCTCCTTTAATCACCACAATGACATTGTATTTTTTAGCAAACGCCTTGGTTTTCTCCAGTTTTTCATAATCGTCTTTCCACTCGCCTACCAACCGCTCTAGCTCACCAGGATGTGGTGTAAGCACCGAGAGTTCAGGGAGCACTTTTAATAACGCTTCGTGGTTCGCTAGGCAATTAATTGCGTCGGCATCGATCACCATGGGGCATCTGGCTTCCTTAAAAAGCGTACTAAGCGCAGCAACGGTATCTGGTTGGGTACCTATGCCCATACCTACGGCAATTGCCGATGGTTCAAAACCGTACTTTATCTTAGTAATTACATTGGTTTCTACATCGGTAAGCACCATGGCTTCTGGCACGGTAGATTGTAATATTCCATAACCACATTCGGGCACAAAAGCGGTTACGAGCCCAGAGCCTGTACGATACGCTGCTTTGGTAGATAAGATAGCAGCTCCTATTTTGCCATAGCTTCCGCCAACGATCAATGAATGCCCATAGGTACCTTTATGCGAATATTTTTCCCGCTGTTTGTAAAATTGTTGTGCTTCGGGCTTTGCAATCACTTGGGCAATAGGTTCGGCAGTATGCAAAAATTCAGGGTCGAGACCAATTTCCAAGACTTCAAAATAGGGTGCGAACCTTCCTGTTTCGGGCAAAAAGAAACTTAGTTTGGGCGCTTGGAACGTTAGGGTATGATTTGCTTTTATGACCGCTTCGGCATCTTCAAGTGCTTTATTGGCGTACATTCCGCTGGGGATGTCTATGGAAAGTTTAAACGATTTTTGTTCGTTTACATACTGAATTAATTTTTTAACCCAACCTTCAGGCGGTCTGTTCAGCCCAATTCCGAAGAGCCCATCAATAATAATGTCTTCTGGTTTTATTTCGGGGAAATCAGCTTCGGAAGTCATCAATTTCGGCCATTTTTTAGTCACCTCTTTAATCCGGTCGTAGTTTATCAAAAAACACTTCGATCGCTTGTCGGTAAAATTAGCGATATACACATGTACATTATAGCCGTGCTCAATCAACAATCTCCCCACTACCAAACCATCTCCTCCGTTGTTTCCAATTCCGCAGAAAATATGGATAGGCACTTGCGCTCCTTGCATACGGTGGTGCAACCAATTAAAAATTTGTGTACCTGCCCGCTCCATGAGCTCTACTAGGGTGACGCCGTGCTTTTTGGTGGTTACTTTATCTGCTTCTTGTAATTGTGCTGCTGAAAATAGCTTCATTAAATGGTAATTTTCTGATGGATTAATTTAACAGATTGAAATAAATTTCGATTTCTGGTAAAGATACTTGTAAAGAAAAATTCTAGCAAGCGAGAATTCGAAAAGAGATATTCAAGAAATTTTATTCTACACACAAGAAAAGTTACCTTTGTTCTCCTTAAAATCCAGAATCCATGAAAAATACTGCATTATCGCATGTTCACGAAGCGCTAGGGGCCAAAATGGTGCCTTTTGCGGGTTATAACATGCCTGTTTCTTATGAAGGTGTCACGGCCGAACATCAAACTGTTCGAGAAGGTGTGGGCGTTTTTGACGTTTCGCATATGGGAGAGTTTTTAATTACAGGTCCTAATTCGCTGTCGCTCATCCAGAAAGTGACCAGTAATGATGCCTCTAAATTGGCAGACGGACAGGCACAATACAGCTGTTTTCCGAATAGCGATGGAGGTATCGTAGATGACCTTATCGTGTACCGTCTGGAAGCCGAAAAATGGCTGCTCGTGGTAAATGCTTCAAACATTGAAAAAGATTGGAATTGGATTTCTGAACACAACACCATGAATGCTGAGATGAAAAATCTTTCTGAAGGCTTCTCGCTGCTCGCTATTCAAGGTCCGAAGGCTGTTGAAGCCATGCAACCATTAACTTCAGTAGACCTTTCAGAAATAAAATTTTACACCTTTAAAGTCGCTGACTTCGCGGGTATCGACCACGTTATCATCAGTGCTACGGGCTATACCGGGAGTGGCGGATTCGAAATATATTGCAAAAACAGCGAAGTTGAGCAAGTTTGGAGCAAAGTGATGGAAGCTGGAGCCGATTTTGGTATTAAACCTATCGGATTGGCAGCTCGGGATACGCTTCGACTAGAAATGGGCTATTGTCTCTACGGAAATGATATAGATGATACCACTTCTCCTTTAGAAGCTGGATTGGGATGGATTACCAAATTCAACAAAGATTTTATAAACAGCGAAAACCTGAAAAAACAAAAGGAAGAAGGAATCCGTAGAAAATTGGTCGGATTTGAATTAAACGAACGAGGCATCCCACGACAAGGCTACGATATACTCGGTCCGGAAGGCAATGTGGTTGGAAATGTTACGAGCGGAACCATGGCACCTTCGGTTGAAAAAGGGATCGGATTGGGATACGTGACCAAAGAATTAAGTGCGCCTGGAACAGAAATATTCATTCAGATACGCAAGAATACGGTACCCGCTACCGTTGTAAAGTTACCATTTTATAAAGGCTAATGGCAGATTACCAAGAAATTCTAAATACCATCTACGACGAACTGCTTAAACGCGAGGATAAAGGCGAAGTGGCAGATTACATCCCTGAACTTGCTAAAGTAGATAGGACCAAATTTGGAATTTACCTCAATCGAATTCACGAAGATAATTACGGTGTGGGTGATGCCTATGCCAAATTCTCTATTCAGAGTATCTCGAAGGTGTTTACCTTGGCCATGGCGTTTGCAAATCAGGGAAATAAGCTATGGAACCGCGTCGATGTAGAACCTTCAGGAAACCCTTTCAATTACTTGGCATTACTAGAACAAGAAGAAGGTATTCCAAGAAATCCGTTGATTAATTCGGGTGCTATTGTAGTAGCAGATTGCTTGCTGTCTACTTACGACAATCCCAAAGCTGAACTCCTAAAATTTGTGCGGCAATTGGCAAGTGATGATACAATCGATTACAACCCGAAAGTAGCACAGTCTGAGATGGAAACCGGCTATACCAATTTTGCCATTGCCAACTTGCTTAAAAGCTATGGAAATCTGGAAAATTCTGTAGAAGATGTACTCGATTTTTATTTTCACCAATGTAGCCTAGAAATGACCTGTGAACAATTGAGCAATGCCTTTTTTCCGTTTGCAAACAAAGGGGTCTGCATGAAAAACAATACTTGCCTCACTCCTACCCAAGCCAAGCGTATTAATGCTATTATGCTAACCTGTGGTTTTTATGACGAGGCTGGCGAGTTTGCTTTTGAAGTGGGCCTACCCGGTAAAAGTGGCGTGGGCGGTGGCATTGTAGCGCTTTTGCCCGATAATTTTATCATTACCACTTGGTCTCCCGGTCTTAACGAAAAAGGAAATAGTTATCTCGGTATGTTGGCGTTAGAAAAGTTCACGACCATGACCAAAGCCTCAATTTTTTAATTCATGTCTAAATCCCCTACCGACAAACATACCATCCTAATCCTAGGAGCCAGCGGCTTTATTGGCAATATGCTGTACAAAGAACTCCGTTCCTACTTTAAAACCTACGGCACCTATTGTTCGCAAGAAGGTAATTTTGGCGACAACCAAGTCTTTTTTAAGTATGATGTGGCTACCAATGATTTAGATGAAATTTTAGCCGAGACAAATCCGTCGGTGATTATTTCTGCCATGCGAGGCGATTACAAATCACAGTTTGAAGCCCATAAATCGCTAGCCGAGTATGTGAAGGCACACCACTATTGCCGATTGTTATTTTTGTCGTCGGTATCGGTATTTGATGGTTTGTTTCAATTTCCTTCGTATGAAAATGATTCGCCGCGAGCAGAAAGTGAGTACGGCCGCCATAAACTGGCTATCGAGCGGTTGTTGTTAACCGAAATACCCGCACAAACGGCCCTCATACGATTGCCAATGGTTTTAGGAGTACACTCACCACGGATAATTCAATTGCAACAAGCGGCCAAACACAAAGCAAATTTTGAAGTTTTCCCAAACCTGATCATCAGTACTACCACAGCCGATAAGGTAGCGCAACAAATACACTACATCATCAACCAACGGGGCGACGGGATTTTCCATTTGGCTTCAGAAGATGTGATTCACCACGAGGACCTTTTCAGGGAGCTTGCTGAAAAATTAGGTGAACAGTTACCGGTCTTTAAAAGTGTCTTTCAACGCAACGAAGATAGTTATCTCGCCATCCTTCCGAAGAAAAACAAATTACCAAAACCATATCGCATAACCGTTTCCGAAGTAATTGATGCCTGTACGCTAAAAGAAGAAATTAGTACCTTTAAGGGGTGAAGAGTGAAGAGTGAAGAGTGAAGAGTGAAAAGTGAAGGGTGAAGGGTGAAGGGTGAAGGGTGAAGAGTGACGGTTGAAGTTGGATGCTTGCCTCGCTCCGAACAAAGTTATGACGAGCTTATTGCCTATTGCTTATGGCTCATGGCCTTTTGCTTATTGCTTATTGCTTATTAACTAATATAACTTAAACTAAACTATGAAACCATACACAGAAGAACAAGTACAGGAAAAACTAAAAGAGTATGAAGGTTGGGAATACGACGATAACGCCATACATACGGCATTTGAGTTTGAGAACTTTAAAGAGGCGTTTACCATCATGACCCGTATTGCATTTGAGGCAGAACGACTAGAGCATCACCCAGATTGGAGTAATGTGTACAACAAGCTGCACATTTCGCTTAACACCCACGATGCAGGTGGTGTAACCGATAAAGATTTTGAATTGGCAAAAGTAATTGACCAGTTAATTGGTTAACGAAAATACCGTATCAAAATTTGCAAATTGGATTTCGGAATTTTTATATTTGATGCCAGCATAACTCAATAAAAACCTATTCTATGGGAAGAGCTTTTGAATTCAGAAAAGCAAGAAAAATGAAGCGTTGGTCTGCGATGTCCAAGGCCTTTACACGTATTGGCAAAGACATTGTCATGGCCGTGAAAGAAGGAGGGCCAGACCCCGATAGCAATTCTCGACTGCGTGCGGTAATACAGAACGCCAAGGCTGTAAACATGCCCAAAGATAATGTGGAACGCGCCATAAAACGTGCGAGCGACAAAAGTCTGGGCGATTATAAAGAGGTACTTTTTGAAGGATATGCACAACACGGTATTGCGGTACTCATTGAGACTGCTACCGACAATAACACCCGAACCGTGGCCAATGTACGTTCCTATTTTAATAAAACAGATGGAAGCCTGGGAACATCAGGTTCTACCGTTTTTATGTTCGACCATGTGTGTAACTTCCGAATTAAGGCAGACGATTTAGATATGGAAGAGTTAGAATTGGAGCTTATCGATTTTGGTGTGGAAGAAATTTTCAACAATGAAGATGAAGAAGAGCCTGGCGTTATGATTTATGCACCGTTTGAGAGCTTCGGAAATATCCAATCGTATTTAGAAGATAACAATATTGAAATTATATCTTCTGGTTTTGAACGCATTCCGCAAATCACCAAAAAATTATCTCCAGAACAAGCGGAAGACGTAGAAAAACTGATCGAAAAGCTTGAAGAAGACGACGATGTTCAGAATGTATACCACACTATGGAAGAATCTTCTGAAGGATAATCAATTCTTACAAGAACTCATTGATATATCTAAAGCAATACTCTAATTAATTTTATTGCTTAATAACTTTATGGCTCTCTGTATTGTTTACGGTTACGATATAAAGTCCGTCAGACAATGCCGATAGATCTATTTCTTTAGAAATACCATCTAAAACAGCCGTTTCAGCATAAACTTGTTTTCCCGAAACATCAGTGATTGTTACAGAGTCAACTGTTCCACTGGATGATTTAATAGTGATGTTACCATGGGTTGGGTTGGGAAATATCTCAAATACCAATTGCTTTTGCTCATCAACACCTAAAATACTTAGGGGCCGCACTAACAACATCCCCTCCGATCTATCGCTTATGATAATATTGCCACTTTCAAAATAGGGATACACATTCCAAGCACCATTAAACCCTGCTTGATTGTTTGTTGGATAGCTATCAAAGAAAGCGATTTCAGTCATAACATTATTCGCAATATCTGATATATCAATCATACGAAATCCAGCAGCATTGTTCGCCAAATAGAACTTATTTCCTTTTATATACCCGTTGTGATCGGTTGCCGGCGACGGACCAGTATACGCAAATTTGAACTGCGGATCATCTAGGTCCTGAAAATCAAAAACTAGGGTTCGTGAGTTGATCCCCGTATTTATTTCGTCGGTTTCATCCCCTAGAATGAAATAACGTTGATCTTCAGTAAGCCACCCTTGATGGGTGTAATTAAAATTGGAATATGTAATCGTGCTAATAGTAACTACATTCGATTTATCAGTAACGTCTTCGATAACGATTTCATCTTCATTACTTCCAAAAAGGATTTCCCTACCAGTATAATCTGCATCCGGACCATCATAAATCACCACTTGTGCGTCGTGACAATAGCCATTGGCAGCATGACCTCCAGCTGCTATCGGATTCAGTGGATCTTGAATATTTATAAAATGTGGTCCCTCGTTAAAAGTATCACTGCCTACAGCATAAGCAAATCCGGTATCTTCATTAATCACGATATTATGCGCCTTTCCGAATCCGTCATAATAAGCATCTTTTGTAAAAGTAACTGGCGGATTGGCTACATTACGCAGCTTTGTTAAATCGAAAACCTGCATTCCATGTCCATCATCTTCACTTACAATAAAGGCATAATTATTATAGGTTTTTACATCCCTCCAGGTAGTATGTTCTGTACTCTCACCAGGTAATTGCCCTAAATAGATAGGATTCACAGGATCAGAGACATCGATAAAAGCAGTAGCTTCATTTAAGCAAATGAGTGCGTATTCTTTCCCGTCCATAGGGTCGGTCCAACCCCAAGAGTCATTCGCCTTAACCGAATTCATAGTTGCCAAGGTCACTTGAGAGAGCAAATCAACCTTGCTACATTCAAAAGGACCAGCAGTACCATTTTCACATGGCGTTTGTGCAAAAGAGGCAAAACAAATTGTCAAGGTGAATATAAGGGTTAATGTTTTCATTTTGAATCGATTTTAGTAAAGCTACAAAGAATTTGTCTGAAACCTAGCTTAGGTAAATTCAGGCTTTTTGCCGACCACGCCCTGATATAATTTTCTTAGAACGGGCATGTCAGTTTCAATATCACCTGTTGGATAAAATGCGTCGTGTATCACGACCGTTTTCGTGCTATAATCGAATGCTACTGGAATGATAGGAACATTTGCCTTTAAAGCAATAAAATAGAAGCCTGTTTTCCAGGCGAGTACCTTTTTTCGCGTGCCTTCGGGGGCCAAAGACAACCTAAATTCTTCTTTTCCTTCAAAAACCTTAGCAATCGCTTCAACTTTATTCTGGCCAGGTGTTCGGTCTAGTGCCGCGCCACCCATCCATTTGAAGTACCAGCCAAAAGGCGGTTTAAACAACTCGCGCTTCCCCACGAAATTGATTTCAATTTTGAGAATGCGTCGTGTGAAGACACCGATATAGAAGTCATGCCAGCTCGTATGCGGCACCACAATGATTACCGATTTCTTTATGGACCTATCGAAGTCGCCGTCGATGCTCCAGCCTAGAAGTTTATTAAATATAAATTTTGAAAGTCCCAAATATGGTATTGTACTACATTTTCAAATATAGCTCTTTCAATTTATCGCGTGTCATAATATTTTCCCAATCATCACCCAAGGCATTTTCCCAAAGTGGAACAAGACTCAATGCAATATCGATCATTGTTTCCATTTGGTCTTCGGTAAGGTTGGAACAAACATTTTGCGGGATGGTGATGTTGTGCATCTTTACCATTTCCTTGAAAAGTGCAACATCTTTTGGGTAATATTCATGCAAATGGTCGAAAACAATACAGTTTCCTACGCCGTGCTTTGTACCCAACACGTATGAAAGTCCGTAACTCATCGCGTGCGCCACTCCTACTTGGGAGTACGCAATGCTCATACCACCGTGCCAAGAAGCCATCATTAGTTTTGCTCGCGATTCTGCATCAGATAAATTTTCGGTTAGGAAAATCTCTTTACACAGGTCGTATGCCTTCTCGCCATAACTTTCGCTAAAAGCATTAAGGAAAGTTCCGTTAAGAGATTCTACACAATGAATAAAACAATCCATTCCGGTAAAAAACCACTGGTTTTTAGGAACCCCTTGCGTTAGATCTGGATCTAACACCACCTGATCGTAGGGTGTGAAATCACTGTTGAGGCCTAATTTTTTCTCGGGACCCGTTAAAATTGCGGTTCTAGAAACTTCTGCACCTGTACCCGAAATGGTAGGAATACCAACGTGATACACTCCTTTGTTAGAAAGTAAATCCCAACCTTGATAATCGGCTGCACTACCCTTGTTGGTTAACAAAAGAGAAACTGCTTTCGCGAGGTCGAGTACACTTCCCCCACCGATACCGATGATACCTGAAGGCAGATAGGTAAATTCGTTTTTAATATTTTTTACGATCGTATCAACCTGTTCGGTTTTTGGCTCTTCTAAGGTAGAAACGAAAAGCAACTTGTCGTTAAATCGTAGGGTGAGTTTGTCTAAAAAGGCTTCATTTTTTTTGAAAACGTCGTCTACCAGATAGATGAAAGGTGCCTGTTCTTTCCGCTTATCGGCTAAGATTGATGGCAACTGATCAAAACTTCCTTGTCCGAATATCACTTTCGGTACCATTGGGAAGTTTCGGTATTTATTGTTCACTGCAGTGGTAGAACTTTCTTTTAACGCCCTATTGGCTCGTATTAAATCTTCTGGAGTATCAATTTCGATACCTTCATTATTATTAATTGCCATTTTTATATTCTTTCCATATTCTAGATAACGAATACATTCAATTTTTTCTGCCGCTTCCAACGCACGCATTGGTAACTTGTGGAAATCCATTAAGGCCTCTTTTCTAAATGCATAGATTCCTTTGTGTTTATAGTATTGTACAGAAACGTTTTTGTCTCTCGGGTACGGAATGGGAGATCGTGAAAAATACTGTGCGAAGTTATTTTTGTCTACCACAACTTTCACTGCGTTCGGGTCGCTAATCTCTTTCCAATCGTAAATTTCGGTCATGAGCGATGCCAAATCAATTTTATCTGCATCTGCACCATTAAAAACAGCCAATACTTGTTCGAGACCTAGTTTACTGGTAAAAGGTTCGTCCCCTTGAACGTTCACGATAATATCTACATCCATGTGTTCTACCGCCTCAGCGATCCGGTCGCTACCACAATCGTGTTCTTTTTTGCTCATGATGGCTTTTCCACCATTGAGTTCTATTTCGTTGAAGATGATATCGCTATCAGTAACTACATAAACTTCATCAAAAAGCTCTGTAGCCTTTGTGGCTTCATACGTTCGAACAATCACTGGCTTGCCACCAAGATCTTGCATTAATTTTCCTGGAAATCGAGATGCGCCGTACCGCGCAGGGATCATTGCTATTATTTTCAATTCGGTCTATTTTACGTTGAAGTGAGCAAAAATATATAATTATCTACGTTCAAGATGCTAGAAAAGAAGAAAGGTTTACTCTAATTCCTCAAAAAATTCATTTTTAAAACCAATGAGGTACAATTTTTCCTTGGCGCGGGTCACCGCGGTGTACAACCAGCGAAGGTATTCTTTGTCTATTCCGTTAGGCAGATAAGGTTGTTCTACAAAAACGGTATTCCATTGGCCCCCTTGCGACTTGTGACAGGTGATGGCGTAGGAAAATTTTACCTGTAGTGCGTTAAAATACTTATTGTTTTTTACCGCCAAGAACTTTTTATACTTGCTCTTTTCATTTTGGTAGTCTTTCATCACCTCTTGGTACAATTGGTTCGATTCTTCATACGAAAGCGAGGAAGTTTCAGAAACCAGCGTGTCTAATAGGAGTACCGTTTCAAAAGGTTTCATCTTGGGATAATCAATCATCTGTACTTGCACTTCCGCGAAGCGAAAACCATACAATTCTTTAAAAGTGAAAATTTCAAGTACTTTAATAATATCACCGTTGGCAATAAATCCTGCTTCACTGGTTGGTTTCAGCCAATGATAATTATTTTTTACCACCATGAGGTAATCTCCTGCAGACAATTCTTCTTCCTGAAATAAAATCCGATTGCGAATGTTCTGATTATAAAGATTGGCTCTTTTATTAGAACGTACAATAATAACGGTGTCTTCATTACCTTGGTTATGGTAGCAGTCGCTAATGGCTTCTTGTAGTTCGTGTCCATCTTGTGGACGCACAACTTCTGGAAATGCCAATTCTGAAAATTTAAAACTTTCATATATACCAGAGTCCAACACATTGCGCAATTTTGTGGCATTGTGTAAAATACCGCTATCAGATTGTTGGCGCACAACCTCGTCCAGTTCGATAGTGATGACTTCCTTATTATAGTGACTCTCTAGAATTCTAGCGTCAAGTGCTGGGCTCAGACTTAACTTCACAGGAGGCAACTGGGCAGTGTCGCCAATGAGCAACAGTTTACAATTATTGCCACTGTAAACAAATTCCATGAGGTCGTCTAGCAACGAGCCATTTTCGAACAATTTAGATTCTTGTGCCACATCTGGGATCATAGATGCCTCATCTACAATAAAAAGTACGTTCTTGCTTTTGTTTTTTTGAAGGGTAAACGAAACACCCCCACCACTTTCGCTTTTTGGAACATATATCTTTTTATGGATGGTAAGCGCTTGTTTTCCGGCGTAGTTACCGATAACTTTTGCCGCTCGCCCAGTAGGGGCCAAAAGTGAAAATGACTTCTGTGCTTTCCATAGATTTTTTACTAGGGTACCCACCAAGGTGGTCTTACCCGTTCCTGCATATCCTTTTAATAAGAAGACTTCATCTTTGGAATCGCTTAGGATAAACTTCGATAATAATTGTAGGGTAACTTCCTGTTTTGCAGTAGGGGTATGTGCAAAATCGTGTTTCAATAAGCTGTAAAAGCGGGAAGCGTCCATAAAACAAGAAGGTTCAAAGGCTAAAGATAGGTAGGTTTTTTTCAGAATTTAGGGGAACGAACAAAAAAATATTGTAGATTTGTGACAGACCAAAAAAAGATAAATTTTAAAATTAAACAATTATATCTAATGAAAATTGTACTTCAAATTGTTCTGTGGATTGCCATCATATTCTTAGGCTACAAGTTATACGGTTCTATCACAGGGCCTATCGAATTCAATAAGATAAAAGAAGCACGGTACAAAAAGGTAATCGTGAACTTACAAGATATTCAGGCGGCACAATTGGCACACCAAGAAATCGTTGGCGACTTTACAGGTAGCTTCGATAGTTTAGTGCAATTTATTGATACAGCAAAATTTGCCATTACACAACGACGCGACACTAGTTTTGCTGATGTAGAAAAAAATAAAGCCTTCGGACTAGATCCGTTGACAGGAGGTTATATTTTAGAAGAAATTATCGTAGATACACTGCGTTTTACTCCCGTGAGAGATTCATTGTACGGTGGTACTGATCGATATAAAACAATGATGAACATCCCAGTTGAAGATGTTGATTCGAAAATTGAATTGAAAGCAGGGAAATTAACTAAGAACGACGTAACCTATTCAGTTTTTGAAGCACGAGTTCCAAAAACGGTACTTCTTTCAGACCTTGATAAAGATTTGATGGCGCAAGAACTTCAGGTAGTTTCTGTAGATGGGGTGAATGGAGAATACATTAAAGTAGGTTCTATGAACGAAATAAATACCAGTGGAAACTGGCCTAAAAACTTAGAAACTGCAAAAAAGCAATAACATATCCACTATAGGAAATAGTCTGTCCGTTCAAGTAACATTGACCGGACTTTCTTTTTTGGTGAAATCTCCAAACGAGAATGAAGTCCTACATTTTTCAGATCGAAAGTTTAGTTCACAATACAATCCGCAAGATCTACTAGTCGCGCTCAAAGCTGAAATAGAAAACGAACCTTTACTCAAGGCCTGCACCGAAATAACCGTTATCTATGCCCATAGCACCTATACCTTAGTTCCCGATACTCTTTTTGATGAAACCAAGCTCAGTGAATATTTGAAGTTCAACACCAAAATCCTGGCAGGCGATTTTATTGCCTATGACACGGTTGAAGAACACAAAATTCATGTAGTTTATGTGCCTTTGGTAAATGTAAATAACTACTTTTTTGACACCTTTGGGAGTTTTCAGTACTACCACGCCACTACCCTGTTGCTACAGCAGCTTCTTAAAAAAGAGCAATCTGGAAACACCAAGAAGGTGTATGTACATGTAGGAAGAGACGAGATAGATTTGGTAATGATTGATAGCGGAGCCTTAGTCCTCTGCAATACCTACCCCTACAGAACCCCTGAAGATTTAGCCTATTATGTACTCTTTGCGTTTGAGCAATTAAAGTGGAGTCCCGAAAGTGTTGAAACCGTACTACTCGGTGCCGTCTCTGAAGATGACGCTACCTTTGCCATTCTATACACCTATATCCGCAACATTTCTGTGGGTTGTGAAGATGCTCCCCTCTCGATTGATGGAACCGACGCTCACCAACATTTTTTACTGAAAAACACTTAAAACTGTGCGAATTATATCAGGATCACATAAAGGAAAACGTTTAACAGCTCCTAAAAACTTACCCGTTCGACCCACAACCGATTTTGCAAAAGAGGCACTGTTCAACATACTTAACAATCGTTTTTACTTTCCCGAAACTAGCATTCTCGACTTGTTTGCGGGTACCGGTAATATTGGTTTTGAGTTTTGTTCACGTGGAAGCGAAAAGGTAACCAGCGTAGATGCGCATTACGGCTGTGTGGGGTACATTCAAAAAATAGCGGAAGAACTAGAATTTCCTATTACAACTGTAAAAGCCGATGTGCTAAAATTCATTCATACTAGTAACGAAAAGTTCGATATTATTTTCGCAGACCCACCCTACAACTTCGAACTTGATGAACTTTCTGAATTGGTGGCGAAAATTATGGACAAAGATATGCTGAAAGATGACGGACTTCTCATTGTTGAGCATACAAAACACCTCGATTTGAGCGAATTTCCAAATTTTGAAGAAGCGAGAAAGTACGGTGGATCTGTATTCAGCTTTTTTAGTTGAAGGGCGTAAAACGTTTCTAAATCGAAAGGAATTTCACGCTACTTCGCTACGTATTAAATCTATTCAATTATAGAATATTTCTAAGGGAGGCAACTTAAATCACAGCATATTTCAAATTGCAACTTACTGTATATTAATTGTATAAAATAATTTTGTACATTTAATTAATGACCGCATCAAAGACCATTGATTTAGAGTTTGCTGAAATCGAAGTGTATGAACATTTTGTTGTTTCTACCATAAAAGAAGGAGTGACTTTCGGCAAAAAATACTTGCAACAACTTTTTGAAGTATTCTCTACCTATTATAAAGACCGGCCCTTTGTTTCTATTGCCAACCGTGCATACGATTATACCATAGATCCCAATTTATTGAGCAATTACAAGCATCCTGAATTATTAGGAATTGCCGTAGTGTGCCATACAGACGCAGCTAAAAAAACAGCCTTATTCGAGCAAAAATTTTACGATGGCCAGTTTGAAATTTTCGATTCGATTGAAGAAGCAAAAGAGTGGAGTCTTCAACTCTTGGGAGATCATTTAAAAAATGCAGGCCTATAAGCCGGATTCTGTCTCACGCCTATGGCGTGATCCTTATCATTTATCTGGACGTTACATTGCTGCAACGCTCTAGCTGCCTACCCTCCAGCATTGGGCGGGAACCCTTAGCGCTGGTTTACGTGGCATTTCACCGCATAGAGTTTACCTGGTTTCACTACAGCATTACCTGTACATTCTTTCTGTTGCACTGGTCCTAATCGCGCCGCTGGCGTGACCGACGGCTGTTAGCCGCTATGCTTCCCTATGGTGTCCGGACTTTCCTCCCCGATCCCGATCGGGACAGAGCGATAAGGCGGCCTGCGCTGCAAAAGTAACTCAATGTTAATAAATAGCGTAAAAACACAGTGCGTATTTTTCTGAAAGTAAGTCGGCATTCCTATATTTGTTTTATACGTATGGAGCATTTTATTGTATCGGCTAGAAAGTACAGACCCACCGTCTTTAAAGACGTTGTTGGGCAACAAGCTATTACCAACACGCTTGAAAATGCAATCGAAAACGACCATTTGGCGCAAGCGCTTTTGTTTACAGGTCCGCGTGGTGTTGGTAAAACTACCTGCGCACGTATTCTGGCCAAGAAAATCAATCAGGATGGTACAGAACGTGACGATGAAGATTTTGCTTTCAATATTTTTGAGTTGGATGCTGCTTCTAACAACTCGGTAGATGATATCCGAAATTTAATTGATCAAGTACGCATTCCGCCACAGGTAGGGACTTATAAAGTGTACATTATAGATGAGGTACACATGCTTTCTTCTGCCGCTTTTAACGCGTTTTTAAAAACCTTAGAGGAGCCTCCAAAGCATGCTATTTTTATTCTAGCAACTACTGAAAAGCATAAAATCATCCCTACTATTTTATCGCGTTGCCAAATATTCGATTTTAGACGAATTACGGTTCAAGATATCAAAGGCCATCTGGCCGAAGTGGCACAATCTGAAGGAGTACAAGCAGATGATGACGCGCTACATATTATCGCCCAAAAGGCAGACGGAGCCTTACGCGATGCACTCTCAATTTTTGATAGGGTTATTAGTTTTAGCGGAAAAACCCTAACTCGAGAAGCCGTTACTGAAAATTTAAACGTACTGGATTACACGTACTATTTCAGTATAACAGACCTCCTACTGTCAAATAACATTCCGCAAGTTCTGGTTTCATACAACGACATTTTGGCCAAAGGCTTCGATGGCCACCATTTTATCATGGGTCTTGCCTCCCACTTTCGGGATTTATTGGTATGCAGAAACCAAGAAACAATTTCACTGCTTGAAGTCGGTGAACAGGTGAAAGCCATGTATTTTGAACAATCACAAAAAACGACTGCTACTTTTTTAATAGAAGCAATCGATTTGGCAAATACCTGCGATCTTAAATACAAATCGAGTAGAAATCAGCGGTTATTAGTAGAGCTTTGCTTAATGCAATTGGCTTCACTTACTGCCAAGACTGAAAAAAAAAAGCCTAACCTGAACGAGGAGCGGTTTGTTCTCCCCCCTTCCCATTTTGAAAATGTTGTTGTAGAAAAGGTAGATGCACCAATTCTAGAAAAACAGCCTGCAGCCACCCATGTTGCTAAGAAAGTAGATGATTTAAACGCTGGTACTAAAGAACCTGTTGCGCCAGAGCCCGAAACTGAACCTGCTGACAATATTCCCCCAGATACATCAAATAAAGACAAGGAGCGTGTTATAGAACGACCACAGATTCTGGCAGAGCGAAATGCAAAAAAAGTTTCGGCATTATCACTTAAGAGCATAAAGAAAAAGCAGGAACTGCAAAAGGAACTGGTTGCTAAACAACCTGACCAGAAAAACCTTCCGAAGGAATCGTTTACAGAAGAGGAAATGCTATCGGCATGGAATACTTATACTAAAAAGATGGAAGGTGAAGGAAACTTCAACCTACATTCTCACCTGTCGATGGGTGTACCACGGTTAGAAGGGAATTTGTTGCATTTAGAGTTTCCGAACAATACCATAAAAACAGAAGTAGAACGCGCTAAATACGAATTGCTAGGATTTCTGAGAGAGCAGCTGAACAATTATGATGTAGATCTTTCCATAGAAGTAAATGAAGCTGAAGTAAAGCGTTATGCCTATACCCCGAAAGAAAAATTCGAGAAGTTGAAAGAAAAGAATCCGCTGATTGAAAAACTGCGCCAAGAATTTGATTTAGATATTTGATGGAACCTGAAAAGCACATACAAATGCTCGGACTTAAACTTCCTACCGATCCGCGATGGGTAAATATTGTTGAAAAAAATATTGAGGAAATCCTGACAGACCATGCGTACTGCGAGCAAAAAGCAGCTTCTACCGCTATCTCACTCATTGTTTCCTTTCCAGAATATACCGAATTGGTACAAGAGATGGTTTTATTGGTAAAAGAGGAAATCAGTCATTTTAAAATGGTACACGACAAAATACTCGAACGCGGCTGGGTCATGGGTCGCGACCGAAAAGACGAGTATGTAATTGCCATTACTAAGTTTTTCCCGAAAGGCGGCAGTCGCACTACGCAGTTAGTGCATAGGCTGTTGTATGCAGCGCTTATTGAAGCCCGTAGCTGTGAGCGATTTCGGTTGTTGAGCGAACAATTAGAAGATAAAACATTAGCTGAATTTTATAGAAATCTCATGGTAAGCGAAGCCAACCACTACACGATGTTTTTAGGCTTTGCCAGACAATATGGCGATCGCAAAGAAGTGGATACCAAATGGCAAGAATTATTGGCCTTTGAAGCCAAGGTGATGAAAGATTTGGGGAAACAAGAAACGATACATGGGTAATAGTCAGTTGTCTGTTGTGAGTAGTGCACTTCGACAGGCTCAGTGTGACAAGTAGTGAGTAGTGCACTTCGACAGGCTCAGTGTAACAAGTAGTGGGTAGTGCACTTCGACAGGCTCAGTGTGACAAGTAGTGAGTAGTGAAAAAAATGTCATTCTGAATGAAACGCAGTGAAGTGAAGAATCTCAGAAATAGCTGGAAGTTAGAAGCTGGAAGTTGGTTGTCTGTTGTCAGTTATCTGTTGTCAGTTGTTGGTTGTTAGTTTTCAGTTTTCAAAACAATGTCATTCTGAACATAACGCAGTGAAGTGAAGAATCTCAGAAATAGCTAGAAGTTAGAAGTTGGAAGCTGGAAGTTGGTTGTCTGTTGTCTGTTGCCTGTTGTCAAAAAAATGTCATTCTGAATGAAACGCAGTGAAGTGAAGAATCTAAGAAATAGGTTGAAGCTGGAAGTTAGAAGTTGAAAGCTCGCCTCGTACCGAACGTATGTTCGGGCGGGTTGGAAACAACCATAGTTACTTTACCTCTAACTCTTTTGCTATTTTTTCGTTATAGAGACTTTTAATGATCCCGTCTGCTAAACCAATTTTAGGAACGAAAATATTCTTCGCCTTGCTCCATTTCATCGCAGAAAGATAGATTCGTGTGGCAGGAATGATTACGTCTGCCCTATCTGGATTCATTTGCAATTCAAAAATACGTTCGTGGTACGTCATTTCTTTAATCCGCTCAAAATATCCCGCCATAAAAAAGTAACTCAAGGGTTTCCCTATTTTTTTACCGCTACTTTTATAAATGCTATTAATATTTCCGCCAGAACCAATCACATTTATTTTGCTGTACATCTCTGTATTCTCACGAATCCAATCGCGAACTTCGTCCCAAATAGATTCACGTACCATATCGTTCAAGATACGAACCGTGCCTAATTTAAACGATCTGCTGGTTATATTTTTACCATTGGCATACACTGTAAATTCGGTGCTTCCGCCGCCCACGTCAACATACAAAAACACTTTATTATCTTCGATAAGGTCTTTTAGGTCGGTAGATGAAATGATGGCCGCTTCGTCGGTGCCATCGATGATGTGGATTTGAAGTCCTGTTTCGTCTAAAATCTTTGCCGCAATATCTTTTCCATTTCGGGCTTCTCGCATTGCGCTCGTGGCACAGGCCCGATAATCGACCACATTGTGGGTTTTCATAATCAAACTGAACGCTTTCATCGCGTCTACCATACGCAAATAGTTTTTTTCTGAAATTTTCTCTTCTAAAAACACGTCTGCACCCAAGCGAATAGGCACCCGAACCAACGATGTTTTTTTAAACAATGGCGGATGTCCTTCTTTTTCTATCACTGTGGCAATAAGCAGCCGTATGGCATTAGAGCCAATATCGATTGCAGCGTATTTATCTATGTTCAGCAAACTATTCTTTTAATTTTTCGGTATAATATTCGTACGTTTTAAACTGAGAACGTACGCGTTCTTTTTTATTTCTCCTGTAGCTGTTGGTCTGTCGTTTGTTAATTATTCTAGCTTTTACATTATCACTCCAACAAATATCGAAGGTGTCGTTTATTTCCTGTTTGATATCTTCATCATATATTGGACATGAAATTTCAACGCGATTGTCTAGGTTTCGACCCATAAAATCGGCAGACGAGATGTACATCTTCTGATTTCCACCATTTTCAAAAATATAAAGTCTCGGGTGTTCCAAAAATTTATCGATGATACTGATCACTTCAATATTCTCGCTCATTCCTTCTACTCCAGGAATAAGGCAGCAAATACCCCTTACTATCATCTGAATGCGAACCCCTGCCCTGCTGGCTTCGTACAGCTTATCGATCATTTTAAAATCTGACAGGCTGTTCAGCTTTAATCGAATCCCACTTGGCAATCCTGCTTGGTGATTTTCAATTTCCTTTTCAATTAAATTATAAATCGCATTTCGGGTATAATGGGGCGATACAATTAGATGTCGGTACTTTTTGACTTTATAATTCACTTCAAAAAAATCGAATACCTTATTAATTTCTTTACATATTTTCTGATTCGCTGTGAATAAGGTGTAATCTGTATAGAGACGGGCGGTAGATTCGTTGAAGTTACCTGTAGACACAAACGCATAGCGTTTCAGTTTGTCACCTTCTTTTCGCTCTACCAAACACGCCTTACAGTGTACTTTAAGTCCGGCCACCCCAAAGATAAGACGAACGCCCTCACTCTGCATTTGTTCTGCATAACGAATATTTGCTGCTTCGTCAAAACGCGCCTGCAATTCAATTTGCACCGTTACATCTTTTCCATTCTTTGCGGCATTAATAAGTGAACTCGCGATATGCGAAACCTCTGCCAATCGATAAATAGTGATTTTTAACGCCTGAACTTTAGGGTCTAATGCTGCTTCCCGCAAAAATTTTACCACGTACGAGAATGTTTGGTAAGGAGCATATAGCAGATAATCTTTCTCAATGATTTTATCGAACAAACTACCTTGTAGACTCAGCCCTTTTATGGGCAATGGCTGTATTTTCTTGTATTGCAGCTCATTTTTACCCAAGCTAGGAAATTTCATATAATCGCGACGGTTATGATAGCGTCCGCCTGGAATGATACTGTCGGTATCGTCCACACCCATTTTCTCCATAAGGTATCGCAGTGTTTCTTTATCGATACTCTTATCGTACACAAACCGAACGGGATCTCCTACACTTCGGTTTTTAACACTTTTGGAAATTTTTTCAATAAAACTACGGCTCAGGTCACTATCGATATCAAGTTCGGCGTCTCTTGTGATTTTAATCATGTGTGCCGAGATGGCATCGTATTTAAAAATACTGAAAATATTATCTAAACAATGACGGATAAGGTCGTCGAGAATGATGATATATTGTTTTTCACCTTCTTGCGGCAATACAACAAATCGTTCGATAGACCTTGGTATTTCAATTAGCGCATAATTGTTCTTTTTCTCGAAGGTTTCATCTTCTTTGCTCATTTTCATACGCACTGCGAGGTAGGCAGCACTGTCTTTAAGAGTCGGAAACTGCTCTAATTCACCAATCATGATGGTGACCAAGGCTGGACTCACCTTTCTGATAAAATAATCTGAGATAAATTCGCCCTGAGCTTCAGAAACCTCATGCTCATCGATGATGTAGATATTTTCATCTTGAAGCTGGGCTTCGATATCGCTTAGTATGCGCAAGCTTGTTTTTTGGTGTTCAATTACGGTTTGCGTAATCTCTTCTAATAAATCTTTGGCTGTAATTCCGCCCAAAAAGCTCTTTCCGCCCTTCCCCGCCTCGGCAATACGTTTTATGGTTGCATACCGTACTTTAAAAAATTCATCTAAGTTATTTGAAAAAATCCCTAGAAATCGCAGCCGTTCAATAAGCGGAGTGGTCTCATCTTCAGCTTCTTGTAGAACGCGCGCATTAAATTGCAGCCAGCTTAGTTCTCTATTAAAATAGGTGTTAGCAGCCGTGCTATATTCGTCAATTTTCTCTGTCATTTTTTTAAGTGTCTTGGGAATACCATAGTGGTTGTTTTTCCTGTAGAAATATCTTGCCATGCTTCTACATCAAACTCAATTATTACAAAACCACAAGTCGGCAAGTTGTCAATATACTGATTCCCTAACATATTCGCAATGCTAGTAAACGCATGGTTGTGACCAACTATCATCACGCAATTTAATGCATTGTCTAGACCTTTAATCACCTCCATTACATTTTGGCCACTAAAATCGTATAATGTATGGTCGGTACTAAAGTTGTCGTCTGATACCCCAAATGTTTTCTTGAAATAGTTTGCTGTTGTGAGTGCGCGTGTAGCATCGCTACTGATCATTTTTTCTGGGGCGCTATGATTTTTTGCCACGTATTCTGATACCAATTTCCCATCCCTTTTACCGCGACCTTTTAACGGTCGTTGATGGTCTATCACATCGTGCTTCCAAGACGATTTGGCGTGGCGTGCCATATATAAAGTTTTCATGTTTGTTTAAAGTTTTACGGTTGGAAAGTAAATTTTATACTATGGATTTTTGAAGAAAATACAATGGCTATCAGGGTTGTACACGTTGTATATGCCAAACTTCATTGTTTTTGACATATTGAATTCTATCATGTAGCCTGCTTCTCCTTCCCTGCCAAAATTCAAATGCTGAAGGGCGAAGCAAGTAGCCTCCCCAATTTTTCGGTTTTGGTATTTCTATCCCCTCAAATTGCTTTTCAAGGGCTACGAGTTTTGTTTCAAGTGCTTCACGATTTGCTATAGGTTCAGATTGATCTGAAACGAGTGCTCCCAACTTACTTTCTCTAGGGCGTTTTTTGAAATAGGCAACCGATTGTTCTTCTGGGACCTTTTCAGCAACACCTTTTATGATCACTTGTTGTTCTAGCGCTGGCCAAAAGAAAGATACACAAATCTTCGGGTGTTTTGCGATGGCGCGTCCTTTCTCGCTTCCGTAGTTGGTGTAGAACACAAAGCCCTGTTTTGAAAATTCCTTTAATAAAACTACCCTACCCCGCGGAAAACCATCTTCTCCCACCGTACTTAAAGTCATTGCATTGGCTTCTTCAATAGCCTCTGAAGCATCAGCCTTTTGAAACCATTCCTGAAATTGTTGAAAGGGATCTTCAGAAACATTCTGAAGATTCAGCTCGCCATGTTCATAAGATTTTCGATAGTGGTGCAAGTCTCGGTTCATGTGCTACTTTTGGTAAAAATACAAAGAAAGGCAGTGCAGTACGAAGCCGATGGTTTTAAATTTGGGTTAAAACTATCTTTTACAGAGACCGTGTGGATTTTAACTTGAAGCACTCCTTCTGCGCTACCAGCAGCAAATAAAAATACATATGGTGGTGATAATGGATTACGTCAACGAAATCGATAAAAAATCGAAATTATTCTTCAAAGTACCTGTAAATATTTAGTGTAACACTATTTTGGAAATCCATACTAATACAGTGTATACTATTGCACTTTAAAAAACAAAAACGCTATTTTGCTGAAACACGATGCTCCTTTTTCAATCTATAGGCATACTGAAGATATACCAGAAGCCCAATGGAATTCGGTACTTGCGTCGCAATCTATATTTCTATCGCTCCCCTACCTTCGTTCGCTAGAACATTCATTGGCAAGCAGCATCAAACTCTATTACATTCTCGTTCACGACAGTAAAAAGAATCCGATACTCGCCGGCGTGTTTCAATTAACGGCGTTTACCTATAAAAAAGGGTCGCAAACCAATCTTTTACTGAAACTGTTCCAAGATTGTAAAAACAAGGATGATAGTGTATCTATTCACGGACTCGTATGTGGAAACATTTTCGCAACCGGTAAGCACGGATTTGCCCATACTAAAACGTTAACTACAAGAGCGGCTATCGAGTTAATGGCATCAGCAGCGAAGGAAATTCAGAGCCAATTAAAACAGAAAGACCTGTTTTCAGTACAACTGTTTAAAGATTTTACAACTTCTGAAATCAAATCGGCACATATTCTAGAAGATTTTAAATACCGTCCGTTTCAAGCAGACGTAACCATGGTATTACCAATAGATGAGCATTGGATCAATTTTGACACCTATCTGCAGAGTATGAAGGCAAAGTATAGGACCAAAGCAAACAGTGCCTTTAAAAAGGCTGAAAAGCTCTCAATTGTTTCTCTTTCAGCAGCACAAATAGGACAGCACAAAATACAATTGCAACAGCTTTTTAAAAATGTACAGGACAAATCAGATTATAGCTATGGCGAGCAATACCCGCTGGCATTTAACGCTTTAAAACAAAATTTAGGGCCACAGTTTCTATGCAAAAGAGCATTTTTGAATGATAAATTAGTTGGTTTTAGCACCGCTTTTTTAAACAATGGAACTTTAGAGGCGAGCTACATTGGCCTAGATTACAAGTACAACATTTCACATGCCCTTTACGAACGCTTACTTTATGGCTACGTAGAAGATGCTATAGCACACAAGTCGTCATTACTAACTTTGGGGAGAACCAGCGAACTCATAAAAAGTGCCATGGGGGCTGTTCCCCAAGAAATGACACTCTATATCAAGCACACTTCCAAGCTGAAAAATGCATTGTTAAAACCCATTGTAGAAGCCATTTCGCCCAGCGATTTTGAACTCCGCACTCCGTTTAAAGCTAAGTTTTATAAAAGTAATGATTCGTGAATTACCCCCACTGACACAGAATTCCGCCCATAAGTGAAAGCGTTATTATCCAATACCCAGCGTTAATAAAACCGTATTTCAAGCTTTTTGTTTCAAACAAACCGTTAATCATAATAATGGGAAGTCCCACAAATACGCCTACGAGCCCGCCGTGCAGTGCGCCGTGCTTAAAAGTTCGGTAATAGCCACCATACTGCTCCATAAAACTATCAATCTGGTTCATAACCTCAGAGCCTTCTTCTAGAAATCCGGGTTCTGCCGCAAAAAGTGAATAATAATCTGTTTGGTGTACCACAAGACCAAATACAAAAAAAGACAAGATAAAACTGAGGATCAGGGTGACGCCAAAAATTTTGGCTTTATTGCCCGATTTTAGCTGCGCTTCAGTAACATTGGCAGTCTTCATCCAGGCATTTCCGAAGGTTTTTGGGCTGTAATAAATAAATCCGACCACAAGGGGAACTAGGGCCGCTGAGGCCACAATTAACAAATTGGGAAACATACAATATTGGTTTAAGGTTGCTTAAAGGTATGAAATTGACTCTAAATCAATGCTTTAAATTTCAAACACCTTTCCATCTTCAGCAAGCGCTACGTTTTCAAAAAGCTCTTGTGCTTCTCTGCGGAAATTTTCTGTGTTGCTGTAACGTCCAGAGTAATGCCCTAAGATAAGCGTTCCTACATCGGCTTTCTTGGCGATAGCGGCTGCTTCTTTGGCGGTACTGTGCTTGGTTTTTTCAGCTAGGTCGTGGTGTAGGTCTAAAAAGGTGCTTTCGTGGTATAATGCCGTAGCTTTCGTTATCTGCGGAACAATAACCGGATAATAAGCCGTATCACTGCAATACGCATAACTTTTTGCGGGTGGCGGATCGAAAGTAATATCTGCATTCGGGATGGTCTCACCCGTTTTGGTAATCCCATCTGCGCCTTTTTTGATTTTGTTGTAATAGCTCAATTCCACATTCAATTTTCGAGCTTTTTCTATATCCAACGAACGTTCACCCAATTTTTCCTGAAACAAAAAACCGTTGGTGTATACCCTGTGGTCCAGCGGTATGGTTGTAACTGTGAGCTTGTCGTCCTCAAAAATCAATTTGGGCTCGAGGCTGGTGAGTTCGTGGAAATACAAGCCGTAATTAGTATAACTTTTGCCTAATTTTAGTTGAAGTAAAATAGCCTCTTTAATTCCTTTTGGTCCGTAAATGTGTAAATCGGCTGTACGACCCAAAAGCCTGAACGTAGAAATAAGTCCTACCAAGCCAAAAAAATGATCTCCGTGCAGGTGTGAGATAAAAACGTGCTTGACTCTAGAGAACTTTACCTTAAACTTTCGCAATTGGACTTGCGTACCTTCGGCGCAATCGATCAAGAACAGATGCCCTTTTACTTCCAATACTTGTGCTGTAGGATTTGCATCCCAGCGCGGGGTAGCAGAATGACAGCCTAAGATGGTAAGTTTCATAAAATTGTTTTAAAGCGCGATAAAAGTAGAGGTAGATTGATGTAACGATGAACAGCCTATTGCAACTGCTATTTTCAACTAAAAGCCTAAATCCCGCTCTATTTCTTCCATACCGATAATGTCTTCGGCCTCCTGAAGCGTTGGTACCACCACCATTTCGTAGGGAATATCGTCTGGATTAATGGCGTCGTTCACGAATACAAAAGACTGTTTTGTTTTACGGTGTAAGTTCGATACTTTTAAAAAAAGCAATAACTCTTGTAAGGTCAGGGTGCCGTAATCTAACAAGTTCAAGACTACATTCTGTCCTTTAAATTTATTCGGAATCTGATATTCAAGAAAAGATGCGAAGTCGGCTATATCGTCTTTTTCATCTGCTAGGATGACGTAATTGTCTTTATTTTCAATCTTCATGGTGCTGAATTTTTGAAGCTAGTAAGTATAAAACTGCCATTCTGATGGCAACACCGTTTTGAACTTGGTCTAAAATAATGGCCTGTTTGCCATCTGCCACGTCGCTGGTTATCTCGACACCGCGATTTATGGGTCCGGGGTGCATGACCACAATTTCTTTGTCTAGGCTATTTAGCATCGCTTTATTTAAGCCAAATTGCTGGGTATATTCGCGGGTAGTCGGAAAATAACTGATATCCATCCGTTCGTTTTGAACGCGCAACATGTTTGCCACGTCACACCATTGCAGCGCCTTTTTTAAGTTGGGCTCAAAGGTTACGCCTAAACTTTCTATATATTTAGGTATAAGTGTTTTAGGTCCGCATACTTTAACTTCTGCTCCAAGCTTTTGGAGTGCAAAAATATTGCTCAAAGCAACACGCGAATGAAGAATATCTCCCACAATAACTACTTTTTTTCCAGCGACATCGCCTAATTTTTCACGTATGGAATAGCAATCTAACAACGCTTGCGTAGGATGCTCATGCGCGCCATCTCCAGCATTCACAATACTTGCATCTACATGTTTTGAAAGGAACACTCCTGCGCCCGGATTCGGATGCCGCATGACCACCATATCTACTTTCATAGACAGGATATTGTTCACGGTATCGATAAGGGTTTCTCCTTTTTTCACAGAAGAGGAAGCTGCCGAGAAGTTGATGACATCTGCAGAGAGTCGTTTTTCGGCCAATTCGAATGAGAGTCTGGTACGCGTGCTGTTTTCAAAAAAGAGATTGGCAATGGTAATGTCGCGCAGTGAGGGCACTTTTTTTATGGGCCGGCTGATTACCTCTTTAAAATGGTCTGCCGTTTCGAAGATGAGTTGAATGTCGTCTTCGGTGATGTATTTAATTCCCAGTAAGTGTTTTACACTTAGTTCGCTCATAATATTTTTTCAAAATGCTATAGGCTGTACGCGATATGCTTTAAGCCGCCTATTGCACATAGCTTAAAGCCAATTGCGGTAAAAAGTGCTAACTTTTTACCAGATACACAGCATCTTCTCCTTCATTTTCCTGCCAACACACCTTTACCTTCTCATTACCGATCGCGTCTACCTGGCGACCACGGTAATCGGGCTGTATAGGCAAATGACGGCTAAACCTTCTGTCTATCAGGGTTAGCAATTCGATTTCTAAGGGTCTTCCAAACGATTGGATGGCCGTTAGCGCACTGCGAATGCTACGCCCGGTATATAAAACGTCGTCTATAAAGACAACTTTCTTGTCTTCTACAATAAAATCGATGCTTGTTGTATTGGCTTCTAGGGGCTTTCCACTTCTTCGGAAATCGTCTCGATAAAAAGTGATGTCGAGGTATCCCAACCGCACATTTTTAATCTTGTACTCTGTTTCGAGCAGTTGTTTAAGGCGTTCGGCCAAGAACACACCTCGCGGTTGTATGCCAATAAAAACGGTTTCTGAAAAGGTGTCGTGGTTTTCTATCAACTGGCAAGCCAAACGGTGAAGGGCAATCTGCACTTCGGTTGCGTTGAGTAACACTTTTTGGCCCATAGAAAGATCTGAATTGTATTCAGGGTACAAATTTAAAGGATTTTATGGAATATTGCGGCTTCGAGTGATTTTTGTTGACGCAGGAAAGAAAAATTGTATCGAGAAGCGCGTTAGGGATTGAAGTTAGGTACCCCGCCTTCGCCAAACGATTGGGGGTGGGCAGGCGTGTACCACTGAAAGCCCGACCCAGTGTGGGCTGAGGTTCTCGAAGCCCACACTGGGAACGCCCAAACAAAAAAAGCCCCGTCATTTCTGACAGGGCTCCATATTTCTAAAATTTCTGAGAATTATTTCTTCCCGTCCATTTTGTCTTTCAATTCTTGAAGCTTCGAGTTGGCATCACCAAGGGTTGGTTTTGCTTCTTCAGCTTGTTTTGCAGCTTTCTTAGCAGCTTGCTTTACAATCTTCGCTTCTTCTTCTTTGTGGATCGTCATGTGCGATGCAACCACTTTCTTGAATTCTTTGTTGAATTCGATGATCTGGAATTCTGCTTCCTCTCCCTTTGCAAGATCGGTTCCGTCTTCCTTCTCTAAGTGGCGTTTTGGTACAAATGCACTGATGTCGTCGTTAAAGTTGATCACAGCACCTTTGTCTACCATCTCATCGATTTTAGCGGTGTGCTTGCTTCCTACTGCGAACTCCTCTTCGTACTTATCCCAAGGGTTCTCTTCGGTTTGCTTGTGACCTAAGCTCAACTTACGTCCTTCTACGTCTAATTCTAGCACTACAACGTCTAAGGTGTCACCAATATTGGTAAACTCACTAGGGTGCTTCACTTTCTTAGTCCATGAAAGATCACTGATGTAGATTAGCCCGTCGATACCTTCTTCCAATTCTACGAATACACCAAAATTGGTGAAGTTACGTACAATACCGCTGTGGCGTGAACCAACAGGGTACTTGGTTGTAATATCGGTCCATGGGTCTGGCGTCAATTGCTTGATACCAAGACTCATTTTACGCTCTTCTCTATCGAGTGTTAAGATTTGTGCGTCTACTTTATCACCAACATTTACGAAATCTTGTGCGCTACGCAAGTGCGTAGACCAAGACATTTCAGAAACGTGGATCAATCCTTCAACACCTTCAGCAACTTCAACAAAAGCACCGTAGTCTGCAATAACAACTACTTTACCTTCTACTTTGTCGCCTACTTTCATCTCTTCACCAAGCGCTTCCCATGGGTGAGCGTTCAATTGCTTCAATCCTAATTGGATACGTGTCTTGTCCTCATCAAAGTCTAAGATTACCACGTTCAATTTCTGGTCTAGCTCTACAACCTCGTTCGGGTGGTTGATACGTGACCAAGAAAGGTCTGTAATATGTACCAATCCGTCTACACCTCCAAGGTCTACAAAGACTCCGTACGACGTGATGTTTTTAACAACACCTTCGAGTACTTGTCCTTTTTCAAGCTGCCCAATGATTTCTTTTTTCTGTTCTTCGATATCGGCTTCGATCAACGCTTTGTGTGAAACTACAACGTTTTTGAATTCGTGGTTGATTTTCACTACTTTGAATTCCATTGTCTTTCCAACGTAGATATCGTAGTCACGGATAGGCTTCACATCAATCTGTGAACCTGGCAAGAATGCCTCAATTCCGAATACGTCTACAATCATACCACCTTTGGTTCTGCATTTTACAAAACCGTTTACGATCGTACCTTCGTCGTGGGCAGCGTTTACGCGATCCCAAGCCTTAATGGTACGTGCTTTACGGTGAGACAAGATTAATTGTCCTGTGCTGTCTTCACGTACGTCGATTAATACTTCTACTTTGTCCCCAACTTTTAAGTCTGGGTTGTAACGGAACTCGTTCAAAGAAATTACCCCTTCACTTTTCGCGTTGATATCGATAATCGCATCGCGGTCTGTAAGGTGGATCACTTCTCCTTCAACAACCTCATCATCTAAGGTGTCTACGAAGTTCTCTGCTACTAATTTTTCGAATTCTTCTAACTGTCCGCCATCTACTGGGTCGATACCCTCTTCGTAGTTGTGCCAGTTAAAATCTGCCAAGAATTGCGCCGGATCTGCCTGTTGTGGCGTAAGATCTTCTGCTTTCTTAGCTTCTTTTTCGCGGGTAGGCTCTGTAGCTTCAGCTACTGCAGTTGAGTTCTCTACCTGTGTTTCAGCAGCTTTTTCTGCTGCCTCGTCTTTTGTTGTTGCTTTATCAGCCATTCGTTTTGGTTCCTTCACTAATACAGCTTTATTACTGCCCTAGCTTCGGTTTGTATCCTGTGTTCTTTCAAGTAGTTGTGCGACGATCCCACAGAAGGGTTACGTTTTTGTTTTTTAAAAATTCCTTTTGTTACTTGATTCTGTCGCTAAAAGGGGTGCAAAAATACTGTTTTTGTTTTGAAAATCAAAGGGTTTATGAATTTTAGCGAAAGAATTGCACTTTGAACTTACTATGCGCTTTTAAATCCCTTAAATATTTTATAAATAATTTCTACTGTAGCATACCCTTACTACTTTTACAGTTATAAACAAACAACATGAAATCTTTAGCCATTGCCTTGTTAGCGCTCATTACCGTAAATTCTTGCGGTAACGATTCCGAAGAAAACACAAAAACAATCATCTATCACGTGAATAGCACCAAAGTTCCTTGTGAAGGGGTTGGTGCGATGCAATGTCTTCAAATTAAAAAGGGAGACACCGCCACCGACGGGAATTGGACTAATTTCTACGGAAATATTAACGGATTTGAATTTGAGACAGGGTACACCTATAAAATTTCAGTAAAAGAAGAACAACTAGACCCTGCCGAAGTACCCGCAGATGCATCTACCATTAAGTATACTCTTGTTGAAGTGTTGGAAAAGAAACAAGACCCGACACTCAGATTGCATGATATCTGGAGCTTACAGTCGCTAAACGGGATGTCACTACAGAGCGATCGTTACGCCACACCTAAACAAACACCCCGACTCGAACTGTTTGTTGCAGAAAAGAGATTGGGCGGCACCGACGGCTGTAACAATATTTTTGGCAGCATTGAAACACTTACGGAAACGGAAATACGGTTTTCAAAATTGGGCGGTACCAAAATGATGTGTCCCAACATGGAAGTGCCGGATCTGTTTACTACAGCCCTCAGCAATACTGTTTCTTATAAAATTGAAAAATTAAACTTGTTCTTTTACAACCAAGACGGAGAAGAAGTTTTGCAGTTTGTGAAGGTAGACTAACGTATTCGTTATAGATTCTTCGCCCTTTCGCTACATCCTGACAACTATCGGGACACTCAGGGTGACAGCTCTGAAAGACAAATTAAACTCGTCCCGCAATGCGATCTTTGGCCAATTGTAGTATGGTATGAAACTGATCTTCCAGGTTCATTTCAGAATTATCAATTTCGATGGCATCAGACGCTTTCCGAAGGGGTGAATCGGCACGACTCGTGTCAATACGGTCGCGTTCCTGTACATTTTCTAGCACATCCTGATACGAAACCGCATCTCCCCTACCCAACAATTCGTTGTAGCGCCTTGTAGCGCGTTGCTCGGCAGAAGCAGTCATAAAAATCTTGAGTTCGGCATCTGGAAAAACAACGGTGCCAATATCGCGGCCGTCCATTACCACACCCATTCCATTGCCCATAGCTTGCTGTTGTTCGACCAGTTTTTTTCGCACTTCGGAAATCGTCGCTACGGGACTCACATATTCTGAAACATCCAAATGTCTGATATCGGTTTCTACATTTTTGCCGTTTAGATGTATCTCGGCTTTGCCGTTTTCGTTTTTCTGAAAATCAAGCCGAATGTATGGTAGGGCAGCAATCAGTTTTTCGCGATTCACGGTTTCATTTTCAATCATACCGTTTTGCATGGCATACAAGGTCACCGCGCGGTACATCGCACCAGTGTCTACGTACACATAGTCTAGCCAATCTGCCAATTGCTTGGCCACCGTGCTTTTTCCTGTAGAAGAGTAGCCGTCTATGGCGATGGTAATGTTCGGCATTATTGCAAGTTTATATTGAGCCCAAAAGTACTGGTAGTCGCTGCACTATTAAAACGCGAATAGGCATAACTTAACCGCAATTTATTCAATTTAATGGAGAATCCGCCTGTTAAGCCTGCAAACGAACGTTGGTCTATAATACGTAGTTCTTCGGCTCGACGAAGATTGTATCCCAGCCGTAAGTTAAAGCCGCTTTCTGGAAACAACTCGATCCCCACAATCATGTGCCGAAACGCATTGTCTATAAAGTTAATATCTTCTGAAGTCGTATTTCCTTCCAAATCAATTTCATCTCTGTTGGGGTTGGCAAAAGCGATGTTCCATGTCTGAAGGTTTTCTAGGGTAAAATGCCAACGGATTGGAATGTTCTGCAACGTTTGTGATATTCCGAAGAGCACTTCAAAGGGCAGCTTTTCATAGGTGTTTTCATAGGGTGTGATCTGCGTACCCAAATTTCTGGCTACTGCGGTGATATGCAAATCCCAGTCTTCATACACATACATCAGCCCAATATCTGCAGCAACTCCGAACGAGGTGTATTGCTCTAACTTAGAGGAAATAAATTTTACATTTCCGCCCACATGAAAATTGGTAAAGGCAATATTTCTGGCATGTCCAAAAGAAAGCGCTACTTCGCCACCACTAAAACTCTCGGTAGGCTCACCATTTTCGTCATACCCATCAAAAGCCCCGTAATTAATATAGGTTATGCCTGTATGCAAAACTTGTGTTCTACGGTCCCAGAGGTAGGCGTAAGAAGCTGTTCCGTAGTTTACATCGCCAATGTAGTTGGCATAATTGAGCGCCAATTGATTATCCATTTCAGGATTAATGGCAGCTGGGTTGTACATACCCTGGGTGGGATCGTAATCGTAATTCGTAATATTCTTACCCCCGAGTGCTGCTTGTCTTGTAGAACTCACCAAATTTAGAAATTGGTAGGTTGCACGTCCTCCTACTTGCGCCACAGCCGGAATAGCTGTGCCAATGGCAAGAAGAAGTAAAACCTTTTTTAGCATGGGCGTGAGATTGTATGTCCTACACTTTAACGACTGCAATAATAATTTATTTTTAGCGGAGCGCGAAATGATTGTTCTTTAAAAATAGTGCGTCGTACTTTGAATGCATAAAACAAAGCAAACAAGGTCTTTACCCAACAAACTAGTTCATAATTATAAGGCTGGAATATAAATAAAGACTATTTCGTAACTTTAGAATGTGCTAATTAAAGAAAGTATGAAACTGTTTACCACATTTTTCTTGTGTTTATGTTGCCCTTTTCTTGTCCAAGCGCAAACTGTAGACCCCGATTTTTTCAATCAAACTTGGTATCTGTATGAAATATTCGACAGTGATACCAACGAGACATTTACTGTAGAAGGATACCAACCCTATGGAGGAAATCCCGAAATTGAACAAATCAACCCGAAAATTACGATTGACGATAATTTACAGTTTCTCGGTCTTGGCATTTGCAACACCATTAGTGGTACTTTAGAACAAGATGCTATAAGTGGAGACTTTAGAACAATTACAACAGATGGTACTAGTGACGCTTGCGGTTTTTTTGAAGATATGGACGAACCCTACATTTTTGGCCCCTTCGCAAACATCGAACCCGATCCACTGCTCTACACAATTGTGGATCCAACGGTAACCACCAATAGCGACGGATTTCAAACCATGACCTATACCACGCAACCTTTTTTACAATATACCTACCGGAGTACACCCGTTCTAAACACTCCAGAAAACGACCTCGCTACAGTAGCTATTTATCCCAATCCAGCACAAAACGTTTTGCATTTTCAGAAAACGGCTACTACTGAATTAGCGTTAGATGTGCGCATCATTTCTGTGAGCGGACAGTTAGTTCAGACAAATCGATTAGAAGCTAGTCAAAAAAGTCTAAACATCGCCATGCTAGCGCCAGGGCTCTATTTCGTGAACATTTCCGAAGGAAACAAGAGCAGCACGCACAAACTGGTTGTGCGATAATTTACCTTAAAGAATTACAAGCTTTTAGGATTCTTCACCTTTTGTTTGGTCAAAGCTAATTCTAACACATCGCTCATATCCTTTACATAGTGAAAGGTAAGTCCTTTTAGATACTCAGGTTTTATTTCATCGATGTCTCGCTTGTTGTCTTCACACAGTAAAATCTCCTTAATTCGCGCGCGCTTGGCGGCCAAAATCTTTTCCTTTATTCCGCCTACAGGCAATACCTTTCCCCGAAGGGTGATTTCACCTGTCATGGCAATGCTTTTCTTCACTTTTCGTTGCGTAAACAAGGAAACCAATGAGGTAAGCATCGTAATTCCTGCACTGGGGCCATCTTTGGGCGTGGCACCTTCTGGCACGTGGATATGGATATTGTATTTGTCGAAAATTTCTGGCGATAAGCCCAACTTTTCTGCATTCGATTTGATGTATTCCAAAGCAATGGTAGCACTTTCCTTCATCACTTTCCCCAAATTTCCGGTCATGTTTAGCTGGCCTTTTCCTTTAGAAAGTGTAGACTCAATAAACAAAATATCGCCACCTACGCGCGTCCAAGCCAAGCCTGTAACCACACCAGCAACATCGTTGTTTTCGTACTTGTTGCGTTCTAACTTTGGTGCGCCCAAAGCCTCAATCACAGTGTCATTGGTAACCTTTACCGTGTATTCTTCTTCCATTGCGATGTTCATGGCAGCATGTCGCACCATTTTAGCGATTTGTTTTTCGAGTCCGCGCACACCGCTCTCCCTGGTGTAACCTTCAACAATCTTTTCGAGTTGTGGTTTGCCAATTTGCAAATGTTCTTTTGTGAGACCGTGTTCTTTTAATTGCTTCGGAAGTAAATGTTTCTTCGCGATTTCCACCTTTTCTTCAATGGTATATCCGGTAACGTTTATAATTTCCATACGATCCCGCAAAGCAGGTTGAATGGTACTTAAACTATTTGACGTAGCGATAAACATCACTTTAGAGAGATCGTACCCCAACTCAAGGAAGTTATCATAAAATTCGCTGTTCTGTTCAGGGTCCAACACTTCTAACATCGCAGAAGACGGATCGCCTTGGCTCCCAACCGAAAGTTTATCGATTTCATCTAGCACAAACACAGGGTTACTGGTTCCTGCCTTTTTCAAGCTTTTAATAATCCGCCCAGGCATGGCACCAATGTACGTTTTTCTATGTCCGCGAATCTCTGCTTCGTCACGCAAGCCACCCAACGACATACGCACATATTCGCGCCCTAAGGCTTCGGCAATCGATTTCCCCAAACTTGTTTTACCCACACCTGGAGGTCCGTAGAGACACAAGATAGGCGATTTCATATCGTTTCGCAGTTTTAGAACCGCTAGATACTCAATGATTCGTTTTTTAACATCATCGAGCCCATAATGGTCGCGATCTAATATTTTTTTTGCTCTTTTTAGGTCGAATTTATCTTTGCTGAATTCTTCCCAAGGAAGCTCTAGCATCAGGTCTAAGTAATTTTTTTGGATGCTAAATTCGGCTACTTGCGGATTCATACGCTGCAGCTTGGTAATTTCTTTGTCGAAATGCTTTTGGACAGCATCCTTCCATTTCTTTTTCTTCGCTTTGGTGCGCATTTCTTCAATTTCAGCCTCATTCGAATTTCCCCCCAACTCTTCCTGAATCGTTTTCATTTGTTGGTGAAGGAAATATTCGCGTTGTTGCTGGCTTATGTCGCTTTCTACCTTAGATTGAATGTCGTTTCGAAGCGACAGCTTTTGAAGCTCTAGGTTCATAAAGCGTAATGTTTCTAACGCACGCTCTTTTAGGTCGTTAATCTCTAATAGCTTTTGTTTTTCTTCTACGGAAATATTCAAATTTGAAGAAACGAAGTTGATTAAAAACGAAGAACTCTCAATGTTTTTGATAGCAAAGGCAGCTTCTGAAGGAATGTTTGGACTGTCTTTTATGATAGTGAGCGCCAATTCTTTGATAGAGCTAATAATTTCTTTGAATTCGGCATTCTCCTTTGCTGGGCGTGCTTCGTCAACCTCTCTGATGGTAGCGGTCATGTACGGCTCTGTGGTCATTACCTCAGAGACTTCAAAACGTTTTTTACCTTGAATGATTACCGTGGTATTTCCGTCGGGCATTTTAAGCACCCGTAAAATCTGGGCAACAGTACCAATGGTATTGATATCTGCTAACGACGGATTTTCTTTTCCTTCATCTTTTTGAGAAACCACACCGATTACCTTACCGTTCTTATTGGTCTCATTAATGAGTTTAATCGATTTATCCCTGCCGGCAGTGATGGGGATTACCACCCCAGGAAACAGCACTGTATTCCGCAAAGGCAAAATGGGCAATGTTGTGGGCAGCTCTTCCCTATTCATCGCATCTTCATCTTCGGTGGTCATGAGCGGGATTAAGTCTGCTTCGTCTTTTAAATCTTGAAATGACAAGTTGTCTAAGCTAATTAATTTCGTTTTGGCCATATATTTTGTTGTAAGACATTCTGTCACAAATTAAATCTCTGACAGCCTGCTTTAAATTTTATATTATTTTTATTTGTACCGCAATAGTATTAAAATCAGGGTATTTCCGCAGTACGTGCTCCCATAAGGTTCAATAGTTATGCCATGTACGTAAAAATTTTACCAAAGGTGTAACAATTGTAAATGGATGCTATCTTTACTGTAAATCTCATGATTTTTTGGCACTAACCCACCAAGACATATCAACCTTACTCGTTCTTTGCAAAAAGGGAAACCAGTTGGCGCAATTAGAAGTGTACAACCGTTACAGCCAAGCGATGTACAATGTATCCTTCCGAATTGTAAAAGACACCGCTTTGGCAGAAGATTGTATGCAGGAAGCATTTTTAGCAGCATTCAGCAAACTGGATAGCTTTAAAGGCACCGCTACTTTTGGAGCTTGGTTAAAGCGCATCGTTGTGAATAATAGCATTGTGCACTATAAAAAAAGCCAAAAGTATGTTCCTATTTCTGATTCAATTGATTTGCAAATGGATACTGCAGATAGCGATGGCATGGCAACGGAAGATTTAGAGAATCTGAAAGTGCAAGAAGTGCTACAAGGCATGAAAGCATTGCACAGTAAGTACGAGCGGGTATTGAGCCTTCATTTTATTGAAGGGTATGATTATGAGGAGATTTGCGACATCATGCAGATAAGTTATGGCAACTGTCGCACCTTGGTTTCGAGGGCAAAGGAAAGTTTACGGAAAAAATTGAATGTATAACATGGAAAAGAAGGATGACATATCACAATTATTTGAACGTCTAGAAGGAAGTTTTGATGTACACGAAACACCGGAAGGCCACCAAAAACGCTTTTTGGAAAAATTGCAGCACCAATCAAAGGCACACAGCAAGAAAACACATATACTTTGGAAGGTGGCATCGGTTGCCGCTGCTGTGGCATTGCTCCTTTATTTAGGGAGCGTGGGAATGGCAGAGCAAACGCCAAAAGAAGCAGACTTGGCAAGTGTTTCGCCAGAAATGGAACAAACACAATCATTTTTTACTACAACCATCAATCGTGAAATTCAGGTACTTATGAAATCTGAATCTCCTGAGAACACAAAAATTATTGAAGGAGCACTCACAGAAATCGAAAAGCTAGAAACAGAATATCAGCAGCTCAAAAAAGACTTGGTGTTGAGCGGCAATAACAAAAGGGTAATCCATGCCATGATTACAAATTTTCAGAACAGGATTGCCATTTTAGAACAGGTTTCAGCAACCATAGAATCTATAACAATATTTAAACAAAACACAGATGAAACACTATTATAATATTTTGTTCTTGCTCACCTTGCTACCTGCAATTGTGGTTGCGAACAACGGAAAATTAAAAGGAAAGTATACCAAAGAAAAGAAAATCCATAAAGAGTATACGGTGAATGCAAACGCTGGATTTCAGCTTGATAACTCCTTCGGAAATGTCACCATTTCAACTTGGAACGAAAATAGAACCGTTATAGACGTGGTGATCACGACCAACGGTAATAACGAAGCTAAAGTAACCGAACGACTAAACGATATTACCGTAGCGTTTACAGCCAATGGCAGTAAAGTTTCAGCTACCACCGAATTCGATAAAAAAAGTAATTGGAAAAGTTGGTGGGGAAAAGGAAAAAATAATGTTTCGGCAGAGGTGAATTATACCATAAAATTGCCGGTAAACAATACCGTAAACCTTAGTAACGACTACGGAACCATCACCTTAGACCAATTAATGGGTAATGCAAAAATCTCTTGTGATTATGGGCAACTCATCATTGGGGAGCTTATGGCAGACGATAATTATTTGAACTTCGACCATACCAACAACTCTACCATTCGTTATATGAAGAGCGGAAAGATAAACGCAGATTATTCTGGGTTTCGGTTAGATAAGGCCGAGAAGCTTGAACTGAATTCAGATCACTCCAACTCAGATATTGGGGAGGTTGGCGACCTTAACTACAACAATGACTACGGAAAAATTAGTGTCGAAAAAGTTACGACCGTTATTGGCCGTGGCGACCATATAAGCCATAATTTCGGCAACGTAGCGGGGTCGTTGAACATCAACACCGACTATGGCGGTGTACGTGTAGATCGGGTTGAACCTAGTTGTAAACAAATTCAAATACGTTCAGAATATGCCCCAATTGTACTAGGCCTGGCGCCAGGTTATACTTTTACTATTACAGCCGATTTAACCTATACTAATTTCAAAGGGAAAGAAATGATGACATTTACCAAACAACATGTGGAACATTCAGACAGTCGTTTTGAAGGATATTTCGGCAACAAAAACAGCGGAAACACTATAAACATTAATGCCAATTACGGCACCATCACTTTTAAAAAACTCTAACAACAACTAAAACTTAACACCATGAAAAAAATCAGCACAATCTTATTAATTCTTGCCATTTGTACCGTTGCGCCCCTTGAAATGAATGCCCAATGGAAAAACAAAAAGATTAAAGGTAGCGGCAATGTAACCGAGACATCCAGAACTACGCAACCATACGACGAAGTTCAAGTAGTGGGCTCTATCACTGTAAATTTGGTTTCGGGCAATGAAGGAAATATCACCATCATGGCAGACAATAACTTGCATGAATATATAGAAGTTGAAACCAATGGCGATGTTTTAAAAGTAAAGATGAAAAAAGGCATTAGCTATTCATCAAAACACGATATCGTAGTGACCGTTCCATTTACAGACTTGTCTGAAGTATCATTAACCGGTTCTGGAGATGTTACTAGTACAAAGCCCATTAAAGGAAACTCCCTTACTTTTAATGTGGTAGGCAGTGGTGATATGATATTGGCTATAGACGCCGAAACGGTAGAAGCAAAGATAACCGGCAGTGGCGATATGCGTCTTTCAGGTTCTGCAAACAATCTAGAAGTAAAAGTGAGCGGCAGTGGCGATTTTGAAGGCTATTCGTTAAATGCGGCCAATACTGAAGTTTACGTTTCTGGGTCTGGAGATGCTGAAGTGAACGCAAAAAATGCACTAAAAGCACGCGTAAACGGCTCTGGAGATGTTCGCTATAAAGGAAGTCCGGAGATGAGCGATACCAAAGTATTGGGTTCAGGAAGCATTAAGTCGAACTAAACAAGACCCTTTATTGCATAAAAAAAGCCGCTCAACTATGGAGCGGCTTTTTTTTATATGTGGTAAGTACTATTGAAGTTCTACCAAGAACTCACCGTTGGTAACTTCATACACCGTAGGGTCTTCATTGGTAGGATCTTTTGCTGAAAAGCTGAACGTTCCTTCAATGACTCCCGTTGCAACATCAAAACTAATAATTTCGAGAGTTCCAGGGTCTGAAGTAAAGGCAGAAACATTCACGACATCAGGGTTGTAACTTCCAACCACTTCACTACCCGTAACCAGCATAGGGCTCATACCATAGGTGCCGGCGCCAATAGAAGCTGGAAAAACAATTTCCATCACCCGATTGCCAATATTCGCTGAAATCCGAACAATAGACACTCCTTCAAACGTATCTTGCGTAGCCATTGCAATTTCAGGGTCAAATAGATTCCCGTCTACTTCGGCTTGAAAAAAGAAAGATATATTTCCTGGTGTGGGTACAAATGTAACATCTAGAGTACCTTCGGTAATTTCAACCACGGTTGGGTCTTCGTTCAATGGATCGTTCGCTGTAAAGCTGAAATTAGCCACTAATTTACCTGTTTGTGAACTGAATTCAGTAATGGTAATACTTCCAGGGTTTGAAGACAGGTTCTCCCCACCGTTATTTGCATTGTAATACCCAATTAGTTGAGCACCGTCAGAAATTCCGTTAAACAAATCGAATGTTCCCGTTTGCAATGTTTCAGGCACATCTAACCGAATAGAAGCCCCCACTGTATCTTTCGCAATAATTTGAATCATTGGTTGCATCCCTACCATATATTGTGACACCGTTACACTCACAGGTTCAAATGGCGTTCCGTCTACTTGTGCAAAGAGTTCGTCTGGATCGGTTCCTCCACCAGAGCCTCCGCCCATAGTATCATCAATAGTATACGGGATGGTATTAAAAGCACCTGCGTTAATATTTATGGTTTCAATTACAGGACTTCCATCAGAACCTATTACAGGATTTCCAGCATCATCTAATTGAATACGCCCTGCGGAAAAGGCAAAAGTTCCAGTTATGGTCTGTTCATCAGTATTGTATTCGGAAAGATTCAATGTTCCTGTACCGCCCAGCGCTACAGTTGAAACATACGGATTTGGGAGTGTGCCAGCACCATCAATATAAGCTGCACCATTTTGAGATCCTGTGCCTTGCGATAAATCGAACTCACCTACTGAAGGATTTTCAATAGCAAGTGTTATAGATTCTCCCGTACTAGATTTCAATCCAGTGATAGAGAGTATATTTGATTGGGAAAAATAGATAACTTGTGTGCTTTCGGCTACAAAAGTTTCACCTCCAACAGTCGCAACAAATTCGCCCTCTTCAGCAGTATTATCTAATGGATCATCGGTGATAAACTCTCCTTCCAACGGTTCGTTTTCACAACCTATAAAAAGTAAAGATAAGAACGCAATAAAGAAATAGGGATAGGGTCGAAATATCTTCATAAGAGTGATTTTGCTATGGATTATTAACGCAAACATAAGTAAAAATTGTATATATCGGCTAATTTCTTGGGACGCGGAATAATAAAACAACCCCAAGCCCGAAAAACACCACCAAGAACAATATGGAGTTGCGCATACTACCTGTAAGCTGGTCTATAAAGCCATATAACAACATACCAATTACAATACCTATCTTCTCTGACACATCATAAAAACTGAAATAGGAAGTGGTGTCTTTCGTTTCTGGCAAGAATTTAGAATAGGTAGATCTTGATAATGATTGAATTCCGCCCATAACCAATCCAACAAAACCTGCAGTGGCATAAAATTGTGTTGGGCTCGTCACAAAATATGCTACCACACAAATAACTACCCAAATAATATTAATAACGATAAGCGTTGAAATATTTCCAAATTTTTCCGAAGCACGTGATGTAAGCACGGCTCCTACAACTGCAACCAATTGGATGATGAGTATGCTAATAATGAGTCCCATGGTTTTTTCATCGTCACCACCCCAGCCTATTTCTTGTTCTCCAAAATAAGTGGCCACCAGCATCACCGTCTGCACCGCCATACTGTACACAAAAAATGCAATGAGGTAACGTTTTAGTGCCTTTGTTTCTGAAAGCGACCTATATACAGACCGTAGTTCTTTAAAGCCATTAAAAATCACTTGTCTAGAAACTTTATGTTTATTCCTATTCCCCATGGGCAAATAATAAAAGGTGTATTGGCTAAAACCAATCCACCATACCCCTACGGTCACAAACGATATTTTCATGGCTTCAATACTTCCCTCTCCCCCTGCTTCAAGACCAAACCACTCCGGCTTCATTACCATGGCAACATTAAAGAGTAATAACACCACACTACCGATATAGCCTAAAGAATACCCTTTCGCACTTAAGCGATCTTGTTGTTCTTTAAAGGCAACGTCTGGCAAATATGAATTGTAAAACACCAAGCTACCCCAAAAACCAACGAGTCCGAAAAAATAAAACAGCAGACTAATATAAATTCTTTCCAAGTCGAAGAAATAAAGTCCCACACAAGAAAAGGCTCCCAAATAACAGAAAAACTTAAGGAAATTTTTCTTGTTTCCTACGTAGTCTGCAATCCCCGAAAGCAACGGAGAAATAAAAGCAACCACCAAAAAAGCGACAGCTGTAGTGTAGCTTATCAAGGGAGTACTTCTAATTTCGCCACCAAAAACTTCAACAGAGGTAATATCAGCTTTCGAAAAAAGGGCCCCGTAAAATATCGGGAATACAGCCGATGCGATCACCAAACTATATACCGAGTTGGCCCAATCGTAAAAGGCCCATGCATTCAATAATTTTTTGCTTCCCTTGGGTGCGTTTGTTCTCATCGGTCGGATTTAAATAAAAAAAGCTGCCTATGAATTTAGGCAGCTTCCAAAGTACTAAAATTTGAAATACTTTTTATTTAATTTTTAAAACTCGTCACTCCAAACTTTCGAGCCTCTGCTTTTGCTTCAGCAGCCCAAGAAGTAATATTGTTAATTCGGGTGGTACTCGAAGGGTGTGTGCTCAAAAATTCTGGGGGAGCATTTCCTCCAGCATTTGCTTTCATACGTTCCCATAATCGTGCTGCCGCCATAGGCTCATAACCCGCAATTGCCATCAGTGTTAAACCGATACGGTCTGCTTCACTTTCATGGTTTCTACTAAAAGGCAACATGACGCCAACGGTAGATCCCAATCCGTACGCTTGGTTAAAGATTTGTTGTTTTTTCGGGTCGCTTCCCAAGGCAAGATTACCGGCAACGGCTCCAATTGCTTGATATTGCGCAGCACTCATACGTTGTTGCCCATGATTTGCCAATGCGTGGGCCACCTCATGCCCCATTACGGCTGCAACTCCTGCTTCCCCTTGGGTAATTGGTAAAATTCCAGTGTAAAAAACAATTTTACCTCCTGGCATACACCATGCATTTACTGCAGGATCTTCTACCAAATTATATTCCCATTGGTAATTGTTTAGGTAGCCTGCATACCCATTTGCATTTAAATACCGTTCTGATGCTGCCGCAATTTTCTGTCCGACGTTGGTTATCATTCGTGCATCGGCGGTATTTCTAACTACTTTGTTTTCTTGCAAAAACTGATCGTATTGCTGAAACGCCATCGGGAATATCTGGGAGTTTGGAACCAAGGCCATGGTCTTTTTGCCTGTAAAAGGGTTGGTTGCGCAAGCCACTGCTAAAAGGGCTACTATTCCCAATGAAATAGTTGTTTTAAAAGTCATGATGTATTGTTTTTATTAGGTTTAAAGATACAGTAAATGTTAAAATCTGCATCTTAAAAAAAAGTTATATCTCAGTCCATCTAAAATAAAAAAATGGAATGACTTTTGTTCTAAGAACATAAAGCATACCAAAATGGTACATCCCTCTGAGTTTACAGTAAGGGATATCTCGATTTCATTTAATAACCAAATACAATCTATATGAAAAATTTACTATTGTTTTTAGCCGTAACCAGTGCCCTAATTTTTAGTTCGTGTGAAGGAGATCCAGGACCTCCAGGTCCGCAAGGAGAACCAGGAATTAATATCCTAGGGCAAGTTTTTGAAGTGAATGTAAACTTTCAGTACAATCCTGATACCGGACTACAAGAAGCGCTCGTGAACTTCCCGAGCACGGTTGAAGTGTTTGAAAGTGATGCCATACTCGTATATCGATTGGAAAAAGTGGTGCCCGCAAACGGCGGATCGGCAGATGCATGGAGTGCCTTGCCACAAAACTTTTTCTTAGGCAATGGTGATATCATTCAATATGTGTTTAACCATACCTTCTTTGACGTGGAATTGCTAATTGATGGAAACTTCGACCTTTCTTTGTTAGGGTCAGACTTTACTTCCGACCAAGTTTTTAGAATCGCAGTGGTTCCTTCTGAATTTGCTACCGATGGAATTTCAATGGAAACCCTTTTAGAAGAACTCACCATAGATCAAACTGAAATAATTACAATAGATAATTAGATTATGATAAAGAATTTATTCCTTTTAGTAGCCATAGGCGTACTATTTAGCTGTAAATCTGACGCACAAGATGCGTCAGAAAAAGCAGAAACCTTCCCAGTAACCAAAACAGAAAGCGAGTGGAAAGCCCAGCTTAGCGACAAAGAGTATTATGTCTTACGGGAAGCTGGTACAGAACGCGCAGGCTCATCAGAATTAAACAAGAATTACAAACCAGGCACCTATATTTGTGCTGCATGTAGCACGCCGCTCTTTAAAAGTGAACATAAATTCGACAGTGGAACAGGCTGGCCAAGTTTTGATCGCGAAATTGAAGGGAATGTCGCCTTTTCTACAGACAATAATTTGGGATATACCCGTACCGAAGAACACTGTGCAACTTGTGGTGGCCATTTAGGACACGTTTTTAACGACGGCCCGCGCGAAACTACCGGCAAACGCCATTGTATTAATGGTGCTGCGCTTGATTTTATTCCTGAAGGAGAAAAACTACCAAAAAATGAGTAAATATCCTATCCAAAAAACGGAAGAACAGTGGCTTGAAGAATTGGGGCCTGAACGGTACCGAATCCTTAGAGAAAAGGGCACAGAACGCCCTTTCACTGGCAAATACAATCTTACAGTCGCCAAAGGTACGTACGCCTGTGGGGCATGTGGAACAGAATTATTTGAAAGCAATAGCAAATTTGACAGCGGTTGTGGTTGGCCCAGTTTTGATGAAAGTATTGATGGTGCCGTTGCGTATGTAAAAGATACGTCACTCGGCATGCTACGCACCGAAATTTTGTGCGCTAATTGCGGAAGCCACCTAGGGCATGTTTTTAACGATGGTCCTACCCAAACTGGGCAGCGGTATTGCGTGAATTCATTGTCGGTAGATCTAAAAACAGACTCAGAAGATTAAACTGTATTCAGAGAAAAGTTACATCCCAAATTCCACTTATGGAGTTTGGGATTTTTTTATGGTCTCAAGAACTTCTAATGTATCACATCTTGAAGTTGTTTTTTGGATTTGAAATTTGATTTTTCGTTTTTGGGATTTTTAAAGTAGCATTTCGTAAATTTGAACTCTTATTAAATTAGAAAAAAGCTTTATGACTAAATACGATATCATTGTTCTTGGAAGTGGCCCTGGTGGCTATGTTACTGCAATTAGAGCTTCCCAGCTAGGTTTTAAAACAGCTATTATTGAAAAAGAAAGCCTTGGCGGTGTTTGTTTAAATTGGGGGTGTATCCCTACCAAAGCATTGCTGAAAAGCGCACAGGTATTCGATTACCTTCAACATGCTGAAGATTATGGTCTTTCTGTGAAAGGAGCCGATAAAGACTTCGGAAAGGTGATAGAACGAAGTAGAGGCGTTGCAGACGGGATGAGTAAAGGTGTTCAGTTTTTGATGAAAAAGAACAAAATTGACGTCATTGAAGGCTTCGGAAAAATTAAACCTGGCAAAAAGGTTGATGTAGATGGTACAGAATATAGCGCAGACCATATCATTATTGCTACTGGAGCGCGTTCTAGAGCACTTCCCAATCTTCCGCAAGACGGAAAGAAAGTAATTGGATATAGAGAGGCGATGACGCTAGAAAAGCAGCCAAAGTCGATGATTGTTGTAGGTAGTGGCGCCATTGGCGTTGAATTTGCCCATTTTTATAATGCTATGGGAACCGACGTAACCATTGTTGAATTTCTACCAAACTTAGTTCCGTTAGAAGATGAAGATGTTTCAAAACAATTCGAGCGTTCCTTCAAAAAGGCTGGAATTAAAGTGATGACAAATTCTTCCGTAGAAAAGGTAGATACAAGCGGAAAGAGCGTAAAAGCTACCGTAAAAACAAAGAAAGGCGAAGAAATATTAGAAGCGGACATTGTTCTTTCAGCAGTAGGAATTGCTGCTAATATAGAAAATATCGGATTGGAAGATGTAGGTATCGTTACTGACAAGGGAAAGATTATGGTAAATGATTGGTACCAAACCAACATTCCAGGATACTATGCTATTGGCGATGTGGTGCCAGGGCAAGCATTGGCGCACGTTGCTTCAGCTGAAGGAATTACCTGTGTTGAAAAAATTGCAGGTATGCACGTTGAAGCCATGGACTACGGAAACATCCCAGGATGTACGTATGCCACTCCAGAAATTGCAAGTGTGGGTATGACCGAAAAACAAGCCAAAGAAGCAGGATACGAACTGAAAATTGGAAAGTTTCCTTTTTCAGCTAGTGGAAAGGCTAGCGCTGCGGGCACTAAAGACGGATTTGTAAAAGTGATTTTTGATGCAAAATACGGAGAATGGCTGGGTTGCCATATGATTGGCGCCGGTGTAACCGATATGATTGCTGAAGCTGTTTTGGGAAGAAAGCTTGAAACAACAGGACACGAAGTGTTAAAAGCAGTGCACCCCCACCCTACCATGAGCGAAGCTGTAATGGAAGCTGTGGCCGATGCATACGGAGAAGTGATCCACTTATAGAATATTTATATTATTTTTAAAATGCGACTCAGACATGGGTCGCATTTTTTTATAGACTGAATCCAAGTCCCAAGAACAGCACATTTGGAGACAATTCTTCGAATCCAAGGGTGTATTTCAGGTTTACTTCTACATTTTCAGAAAAATGATAGGCAGCGCTCACATCGGCGCGAACTTTAAAACTGTTTGTAAAGAAGTCGAAAAAATAGTTCAAACTGGGGCCCACCAATAGGCTAAAGTCTCTGCCAACATAGTATTCTGCATAGATGGGAGCATTTATAAATCGGAACTCCCCTACACCTTTGTAGAGCACCTCGGGTTGTATGTGAAAGGTTTCACTGATGGGAACATCTAAAAAAACACCTCCAAAATAGCCTACTTCAGTTTCAGGATTTTCTCCAAACTGTTCTTGGTTTTCATTGAAAAAAGTAAGGCTTACACCACCCTTTACACCAAAATTGGTTTGGGCGCACACTGAATTCGAGAAAGAAAATAGAATAAAGCTAACAATTAAGATATACTTCATGGTATCGATTTTTTAAATAGTCGCGTTTACAATAGCACTAAAATTTCCGAAGTACAGAAAAACTTATAAAAAATTATGCTGTAAGAAAACTTTGCAGCGCCAATTCGTAACTATCGAGACCAAAACCGATAATTACACCTTTTGCTCCCGCGCTTATATACGACTGGTGACGGAACGTTTCTCGGTTAAATGTGTTTGAAATATGAACCTCTACAACGGGAGTTGTAATAGCCTTTACGGCATCTCCAATCCCCACAGAGGTATGGGTGTAGGCAGCAGCATTTAGAACAATCCCGTCATAATCGAACCCTATTTCATGCAGTTTATCGATGAGTTCGCCTTCTACATTAGATTGGTAGTGGTATAACTCTAAATCTTTAAACTTAAATTGCAAATCTGAAAAATAATCTTGAAACGACTTCGCCCCATATATTTCGGTTTCACGCGTACCGAGTAAGTTGAGGTTAGGACCGTTAAGGATTGCAATTTTCATAAGGTAAAGATAGGAATAAAAAAAATCGGGCAAAACACCCGATTTATCATTTTGAAATTTTTATAGCTTAGAATCCGAAGTGTAATCCAGCTCTAGCGTGAACATAGCCAGCCTCTAAGACCACGTATTTCACTTCAGCAAAAACACTTACGTTATCTACGATATTATAGCGATATCCCGTTCCTAGATTTATGCCGAATTCTGTATCGGTAACAGAAGACTCATCTCCTATAACACCACCACCAATTCCTAGGTTTTTTACCGTTAGCGAAAGGTATTCTCCACCAGCGAGCACATACAGCTTGTCTATTACGTTATACCTACCATTCAAATCGAGTGCAAACCACTTGTTTCTGATGCCCCCACCTTCTGCGGAAGCAAAGGTACCTGAAGCAGTCAGCCCCCATTTTTCATTAAAATCATAAGTAAGATCGGCTCCTGCACCAATGGCATCAATTTCAGTAAGGTAACCTGCATGTATGGCAGCACCAAATTCTTGCGCCTGTGAAATATATGCGGAAAGAACGATTGCTAGTGTTAAGAGGATTTTTTTCATTTAGATATGATTATAGATTAAGTTTCAAAAATACACTTTTTTAGGCATAAAAAAGACTGCCGTACTTACGACAGTCTTTCATTTATTTAAAGTTAACTTTAGAAGCGGAAAGTAGCTCCGAAATTAACAGATGAGAATGTTCCTCCGTCTACCGTGATACCCGAATAGGATGCCGCTGCGCCAACGCTTTCGGTAAACATATAGCCTACGCCAGGTCGGTAATAAAATCCACCGTCATTGCCGTCTGGTGCTACACCAATTCCATAACCCAAATGCGCATTAAAGAAAAACTGTTCTAACCAAAAACGGGCTTCTCCGCCAATCGGTATAAACGTGGCGTCGTCATTTTCAATGGTAATCGGACCAAAATCTTCTTCTTTTCCGAAGTAATGCAGTACTGAGGTAGAAGGTCCCACATGAAATACATCATTCACGGCAAACAAATAAGAAAAATCTAAAGCGAGACCGAAACCATATCCTCCATCTGCATCGCCTACTGGAATGGCTGCGTTAGCACCTAAATGAACTCCTTGAGCATTCGATGCTGTGATTCCAAACAAAGTAAATGCTGCTACAATAAATAATTTTTTCATAATTAAGTTGTTTTAGTTAAACTACCTTAAAGCTACAAAAATATTCGGATATACCCATATACGGCAATTGCCGTATTTATCGACAATATTATTAACATGCTGATATACAAAACAAAAGCTCCTGTTAAGGAGCTGTATCAATGTATTTTAAATTAACTAATACTACAAAAAACTATACCCAACAGATAGGGTAACCACGCTGTTCTTTCCGCTAGAACCTGGAGCTTCCGGCACATCAGAAAAGCCAAAATTGTATCGTCCTTCTAGTCGCAGACCCAACGGCACATCGTACCCCAGCCCCACTACTCCAGATACATCAAAGTCGTTAACGGCAATATCGTTTATAACCTCGCCTATTACTGTTTGGGTATCGTCATTTACTACTACTCCAAATTGCGGACCAGCTTGTACGTGAAATCCTTTTACCAAATAAATTTTTGCTACAATAGGAACATTCACATAGTCTAAATTGAACTCTCCTGCATCAAACTCTGCTCCTTGTTGAGAATAGAGCAAATCTGCTTGGATTCCGAAACGGTCACTAAATTTCCCACCCACAAAGGCTCCCACAACGATTCCGGTTCTATTGCTAAGGTCAAGTCCTTGGGCATCACTAATGCTCGCAAAATTTACCCCGGCCTTTACACCAAAGTCAATACCCTGGGCAGAAACATTGGCTGCCATAAACGCAAGTGCGCATACTAAAAATACTTTTTTCATTGTTCTTGTTTTTAAATTAGATGCCTCAAATATAATTGAAAGCAATCCTGTTATTTATTAATATTATATTAAATTGACTTTCAAAACACCCTTCCATGAAATGGCAACAGGCGCTCACAGACTATAGCAATTATCTTCGTATTGAGCGCGGACTTTCAGAAAACACCTTAAAAAACTATGCATTGGATATTCGGAAACTGTATCTCTGGTTAGAAGAAACAAACCGTACCGCATCTCCCCTTTCTATAGTTGAAGAAGATATCCAAGAATTTTTATACCACGTAGGAAAAACGATGAACCCAAGGTCACAGAGTAGGATAATTTCTGGGCTTCGCGGATTTTTCAGCTTTCTTATTTTTGAAGGGTACCGCACTACCAATCCGTTAGAGCTTATTGAAAGCCCTAAAACGGGCAGAAAACTACCAGACACACTTTCGGTAGATGAGATAGATCAGTTAATTGGTGCTATCGATCTTGGGAGCCCTCAAGGCGAACGAAATCGCGCTATTCTAGAAACCCTGTATGCCTGTGGGTTACGGGTATCAGAACTTATAAATTTGAAAATTTCAGATTTATTCTTCGAAGAAGGCTTTGTAAAAGTAACGGGGAAAGGCGATAAACAACGCTTCGTGCCCATTGGTGCTAACACCATTAAATATATCAACTTGTACCGAAATGAAATTCGTGTACATCAACAACCGAAACCCAAGGCAGTAGACACCCTTTTTCTAAACAGACGCGGCAACGGACTCACACGAGCTATGATTTTCACGATTATTAAAAATTTAGCCGTCACAGCGGGCATTCAGAAGAATATTAGTCCGCACACCTTCCGCCACTCCTTTGCTACCCATTTACTCGAGAATGGAGCCAATTTAAGGGCCATTCAGCAAATGTTAGGGCATGAGAGCATTACCACTACCGAAATCTACACACATATTGAAACCTCCCATCTTACAAAAGTGATGGAAAAGTTCCACCCACGGAAATAGTGTATCGTTAAATAAAGGCTAAAGTGATTTCATTTCTTTCAATAGCAGGTTAAGTTCATTAAATTTATGAAAAACCAAGAAAATGAAGACACTACAATTTAGTAACAAAGATACCATGCAAACCATTGGATTGGGAACATGGAAAGCTACAGGAAACGATGTAAAGCAAGCTGTTAAAGACGCATTGTATGCTGGATACCGACATATAGACACCGCTTCTATCTACGGAAATGAAACGGAGATAGGAGAAGCACTAGCCGAAGTTTTTTTAGAAGGAAAAATTTTTCGAGAAGATGTTTTTATCACCTCCAAACTATGGAACAACGCCCACAAAGAAGGCCAAGTTATGCCTGCACTCCAACAGTCGTTAGATCGATTGCAATTAGCGTACCTAGACCTTTATTTAATTCACTGGCCCGTAGCGTTTAAAAATGACGTACAGCATCCCGAAAAACCCTCAGACTACTATTCGCTCGAGGAAGTTCCGCTTATAGAAACTTGGCGACAGATGGAAACAGCAAAAGAAACCGGTATGGCACGCCACATTGGAGTTTCAAACTTTAGTGATGTAAAGTTGAAGGAACTACTATCGAAGGCAAAGATAAAACCAGAAATGAACCAGGTAGAATTGCATCCATTGCTCCAACAGGACGATTTACTCGCCTATTGTAAAAGTGAAGGTATTTTTATGACTGCCTATTCCCCATTGGGTTCTGGTGACCGTTCGTCAGTTATGAAAGGAGTAGATGAGCCTAGCTTATTTGAAATTGACACTCTCAAGCAGATTGCTAGAAAACACAATGCTTCTGTGGGGCAAGTGCTCATAGCGTGGCACTGTCATCGAGGCACTGCGGTCATTCCGAAATCGACTAGCAAAGAACATATTGAAGAAAATTTCAGGGCAGCCAATTTGAATCTAGATGCAGACGATATGAAACAAATAGCCGCGCTTGATGAATGTCGCAGGTTTATCACAGGCGAATTTTTTGAAGAGCCTAGCAAAGGGTATAATGATATCTATGATGAGAAGTCACCAATTGTGGAAGCTGTAAGAGACGGTATCGATAAAATAAAAGGTGTGTTTTCTTCAGATAAATAGAAGCGTACCATTTAAAACAAAAAAAGCTCGGAATCTATCCGAGCTTTTTTTTATTCCTCTACGATAAATTACTTTGCGATATTTACCGCTCTGGTTTCACGAATCACAGTTACTTTCACTTGGCCGGGATAGGTCATATCGGTCTGAATTTTTTGTGAAATTTCAAAAGACAACTGCGCTGCCTTATCATCACTAACTTTTTCACTTTCAACCATCACACGAAGTTCTCTACCCGCCTGAATCGCATAGGCTTTATTTACACCATTAAATCCGAACGCAATATCTTCTAGGTCTTTTAAACGTTGGATGTAAGAGTCTAACACTTGTCTACGCGCTCCAGGTCTCGCACCGCTAATTGCATCACACACTTGTACGATAGGAGAAAGAAGACTTGTCATTTCAATTTCATCGTGGTGGGCTCCAATCGCATTACAGACTTCTGCTTTTTCGCCGTATTTTTCGGCCCATTGCATTCCTAAGATTGCGTGTGGAACTTCCGTTTCAGTTTCAGGAACTTTCCCAATATCATGAAGTAATCCGGCGCGTTTGGCCAATTTTGGGTTCAACCCTAATTCGCTCGCCATCACCCCACATAATTTAGCGACTTCCCTTGAGTGGTGTAATAGGTTTTGTCCGTACGACGATCGATAACGCATACGCCCTACGGCTTTTATCAATTCGGGATGCAGTCCGTGTATTCCCAGGTCGATAACGGTTCGTTTACCAACATCGATGATTTCTTCTTCGATTTGTTTGGTTGTTTTCTTTACAATTTCTTCAATACGAGCTGGGTGAATCCTACCATCGGTTACTAATTTATGCAGCGAAAGTCGTGCTACTTCACGGCGAACACTGTCAAAACAAGAAAGGATAATAGCTTCTGGGGTATCGTCTACAATAATCTCAACTCCCGTGGCAGCTTCAATAGCACGAATGTTTCTACCTTCCCTACCGATGATTCTTCCTTTTACGTCGTCACTTTCTAAGTTGAAAACCGAAACGCAGTTTTCGATAGCTTCTTCGGTACCGATACGCTGTATGGTACTAATAATAATTTTCTTGGCTTCTTGTTGGGCCGTCATTTTGGCTTCTTCAACCGAACTTTGAATATACGCCATGGCATCTGTCTTGGCCTCTTCCTTTAGGCTTTCCATAAGTTGTGCCTTGGCATCTTCAGCAGAAAGACTAGAGATTACCTCCAACTGCTCTATTTGGCTTCGATGCATTTTCTCTACTTCGCTCTTTTTCTTTTCTAAAAATTGAAGACGATCTTCGTAATCTTTGCGCTTAGCATCAATATCTGCGTTCAGTTTTTTGCTTTTTGCCAATTCACTTGACACTTGTGATTCTTTATCGCGCGTACGCTTTTCGGCCTCAGCCATTTTTTTGTCACGACTGTTGATTACTTTTTCGTGCTCTGATTTCAGTTCGATAAATTTTTCTTTTGCCTGAAGAATCTTGTCTTTCTTAATAGCCTCGCCTTCTTGTTTGGCCTCTTTTAAGATACCCGCCGCGCTTTTTTTGGCGTTTTTGATAAGCTGTGAAGAGTTGTTGCGCTCTAAGATTTTTGCAATAACAAATCCTATGATGATGCCGACTATAGCGGCTATAATTCCAATAATAGTACTATCCATAATAATGGTTTTAAAGTTGCGCCACAATGGCTACAACCGAATTGGCCCGTTGTGAACAGGGCATAAAAAAGCCTACATTAATATGGGATTTTGAATAAACTCCTTAAAGAAAAGTTTAGGGCTAACAAGCTGGTCAAGTATCCGCTCAAAGACGGCTCGCTTTTACAACTTCAACTCACCCTTTTTAAAGAATTCGTGTTGAGTTTACCAAAAATAAGTATTAATGTAGGCAGTAACCTTACTTATATGTTAAGAACGTTTACGATAGGTGCTCTTGCAATAAGTCATTGAGTGCTTGTAGCTGCTCTTCTACTTGTTGCGTGTCCGTATCTTTGTCAATCTCCTTTTGTTCTACCTGGGCGGCAAACTGGAGGGCACACATGGCCAAAACATCCTGTTTGTCGCGAACGGCATAACTTTTTTCGAACCGCTTAATCATTTCCTCGATCTTCTTGGCGGCTTTTCTAAGGCCTTCTTCCTGCTCGGGTGCTATGGTAAGCGGGTATACCCGGTCTGCGATCGATAACTTGATTTTTAACGGGTTGGACATTGATTTTATTGTTTCATTCAGAAAGTTGGCCAATACATTGGTCTATTTCCCGAACTAAAGCATTTATTTTGAGCTTTGTTTCTCGTTTATGTTGGTCGCTGCCCAGCATCGAATTTGCCAACTGTAACGAACTGCATCTCTCACTCCACTGCTGTACTTCCTCCTGTGAGGCCTCCAACAGCTTTTGGGTCTCGTTGTGCTGCTCTTCCAGTTGCAAGTTTTTTTGCTTCAGCTTTTCATACGAATGAAGCAACTTGCTAATTCTATTCTCCAGAGTGTCAACGATTTTTGAAAGATCGTTCATTATAATATAATTCAATACTGCTTTCACAAAGTTAACACACGCCGCCAAATAAGCCAACTGTTTTCTACAATTTTTTGTAATATTGAATGTTATTAGAGATACCAGCTCACTGCTCCCCTTAATAGTTAGCACATTACGTTTTTATGAAGTATTTATTTTTACCTTTTGCCTTGTTTTTTACGATCACAAGCTTGGCACAAAACCAATTGCCTACAGATTATTTTAGCGATCCGTTAGACATACCCATCATTTTATCGGGTAGCTTCGGCGAATTGCGCAGTAACCATTTTCATAGCGGTCTCGATATAAAGACACAGCAAAAGCAAGGGTTTCCTGTCTTCGCTCCTGCAGACGGGTATGTAAAACGCATTAAAGTGGCGCATTATGGCTACGGAAAAGCCCTATACATTCAACACCCGAACGGTTACACAACGGTGTACGCACACTTGCAACGCTACGCAAATGATATAGAAAAGTACGTGAAAGAAAAGCAATATGCGAAAGAGAGTTATGAGTTTGAAGATTTTCCGAAAGACACCTACCTGCCCGTAAAAAAAGGAGAAATCATTGCCTACACTGGCAACAGTGGAAGCAGCGGTGGGCCGCACCTTCACTTTGAGATACGCGATCCAGGCTCTAGGCCTATGAACCCCATGCTCTTCGGAATTGAGATACCCGACACCAAGGTTCCGCTCATCAATTCTGTGTTTGCCTACCCAGTTGGAGACAAAGCGCATGTAAATAAAAACTCAAATCGCACCAAACTTCGGTTGATACGCCAAAAAGATGGAAACTATAAAACCGAGAAAATTTCGGCCTGTGGCACCATCGGATTTGGAGTTTCGGCATACGACCAACAAAATGGTGCTTCTAACAAAAACGGCGTGTACCGCATCAAAACCACCCATAATGGCACCGAAAAGTTCGATGTTCTGTTTGAGAAATTCAGTTTCGGTGAAACGAGGTACCTAAACCGATTTATAGATTACGGCTACTTTGAAACGAACAGAAGTCGTGTGCAGAAGCTTTTCCGCGAAGAAAACAATCCGCTGAGCATCATTAAACAAGAAGACGAAAGCGGTTTTATTACGGTAGAAGATGGTTTTTCATCAGATTACACCATAGAGGTTACCGATTATAAAGGCAATGCAATCAAAATTGTGGTTCCCATTGAAGGCGAATACGAAGAAAATCCGACCCCGAAAGACATTTCAGAAACCGAGCATTACGTCTATGCCAATGAAGGTACTTCTATAAAAAAAGGGAAGTTCAACATTTACATACCTTCTGGGAGTTTGTACGAAAATGTATATCTAGACATCGAAGCTTCGGGTGATACGCTTCAGTTTCACGAAGATGTGGTGCCTGTACACAAAAACATCACGATTAGCGTAGACGCTTCAAATTACAACAAAGAAGATCTTTCAAAATTATTCATTGCCCGCCTTAGTAGTCGCGGTACACCCTATTACAACAACACTTCACGTAGCGGTAGTAAACTAACAACCCGTACACGAACGTTTGGCACTTACACCCTAGCAACAGACACTACACCCCCTAAAGTAAGGCCGGTAAACTTTTCTGATGGAAAGTGGGTTAGCAAAAATAAAACCCTCAAAATTCGTATTGATGATGACTTGAGTGGAATTGCAAATTATCGTGCTACGGTGAACGGAAAATATATTCTGACAGAATATGAACACAAAACAGACGTTTTAACCTATGATTTTGATGACGGAATCGTAACTGACACTGAAAACAATCTCAAACTAATTGTCGTGGATAATGTGGGAAATAGTACTACATTTGAAGCAACTTTTTTCAGAAAATAACCAGATTTATTGCCTTTGAAAACTACACTATTTACCCTCGTTTGTTCCCTTCTCTGTATCTCAGGAGCCCTATTCGCGCAGAATGCCACTATTAAAGGGGTGATTTTAGATGAAAATAATGTGCCTATTTCCGCAGTAAACGTAAGCATTGCTGGCGGCCTGGGAACCCAATCTAATTTTGATGGGTACTATCTTCTTGAAGTTCCGTCGGGACAGGAAATTACAATTACCTTTTCACACGTTAGCCATAAAAATGCAGTAGTGACTATTCCCGCCCTGAGCCCGAATGAAGATTTTGAGCTCAATCCTGTGTTAAAAGTAGACATCGAGCAAATTGCAACCGTGGTGGTTTCTGCCAACCAACGCAAACGTGTTCAAGGCCTTACAACCATTAGCCCTGAAGCCATTCGAAAAATTCCTGGGGCAAATGCTGGTGTTGAAAACTTACTGAAATCACTACCAGGAGTCATCAGCAACAACGAATTAAGTACGCAATACGCCGTGCGTGGTGGTAATTACGATGAAAACTTGGTGTATGTAAACGAAATTGAAGTGTATCGCCCATTTCTCATACGAAGCGGGCAACAAGAAGGATTGAGCTTCGTGAATAGCGATATGACGCGTTCTGTCGATTTCTCGGCGGGTGGATTCCAAGCAAAGTACGGAGACAAATTATCGTCGGTGCTAGACATTGAATACCGACGCCCTGTATCATTTGGAGCCACTGCAGACCTAAGCCTGTTGGGGGCAAGTGTTTCGGTTGAAGGAATTTCAAAAGATGAGCGCTTACGCGGAATCGTAGGGCTGCGTTACAGAGACAACAGCTTATTTGTAGACGCGAAACAGACTGAAACCAACTTCAGACCGCGATTTGCCGATGCGCAAACCTACTTAACCTATAAATTCAGTAATAAGTTTGAATTAGGATTCTTAGGAAATATAGCCATCAACCAATACGATTATGAACCGTTAACGCGCCAGACCAACTTCGGAACCTTAGCAGACCCTATCGCATTGCTAGTATTTTACGAAGGACAGGAAGAAGATCGCTACAACACCTATTTTGGCGCCCTGAAAGGTACATATGCAGTTTCAGATACCTACACCGCCAAATTTATCGCTTCGGCCTACCAAACTACAGAGCAGGAATATTTCGACATCTTGGCGCAATACCGCCTAGGAGAAGTAAACACCAATATTGGCGATGACAATCTAGGAGAAGTGGAATTTAGCGAAGGCATTGGGTCACAGCTTACGCATGCCCGTAACGATTTGGATGCGTTGATTATGAATGTGCAACACAAAGGAATTATTTCTGTTGATGATGAATCTACCGTAGAATACGGAATTAAGTATACTCGCGAGGACATTCGTGACCGTGTTCAAGAATATGAGATTATCGATTCGGCCGGATTTTCTATTCGTCCGCCCATCATCGATTTTGCAAACAACCAACCATACGAACCATTTACGGCCCCCATTGTTCCTTTTACCGATATTCGAGCGCAAAACGATGTGCAGATCAACCGTTTTTCAGGATACGCACAATGGAGCAAATCGACTACATGGGGCAGCAACGATGTTTGGTTAAACGGTGGTGTGCGAGCGCAAAATTGGACGGTTAGCGGTGACGGTATTGAAAGTGTGTCACAAACCGTTGTGAGTCCGCGAGCCCAAATATCCCTAAAGCCTGACTGGGACATGGATATGTTATTTCGTTTGTCTGGCGGATTCTACCACCAATCTCCCTTCTATCGTGAGCTACGCGACTCTACAGGAACCGTTCGTCCTAACGTAAAAGCACAACAATCGATACACGTAGTGCTTGGGAACGATTACAGTTTTAATCTTTGGGAACGACCTTTTACGTTGAATAGCGAGCTGTACTACAAAAATTTAACCGATGTAAACCCCTACACGCTCGAAAATGTACGAATTCGATACCGAGCAAGGAACAACGCTGTTGCTTACGCCTACGGACTCGATATGCGTTTAGCTGGCGAATTTGTGCCAGGCACAGAAAGCTGGGTAAGTTTCGGTTATTTAAAAACAGAAGAAAACATTGATGATCGGGGATATATTTTTAGGCCTACAGACCAGCGCTTAAAGTTTGCTATCTTATTTCAAGACTACGTGAAAATCATCCCAGATATGAAAATGTATTTAAATTTAGTGTATCAAACTGGTTTACCGGGTGGGTCACCAAGTTATGCAGATCCGTACGATTTCCAAACGCGCCTTCCCGATTACAAAAGAGCCGATCTTGGAGTGTCTTATGTATTGGTGCATAAAGACAAGCTTAAAGATTCTGGTATCTTCAAACCATTTAAAGAACTGAGTATTGGTGCTGAAATTTTCAATATTTTTGATGTACAGAACTCCATTACCAGTACGTTTGTAAGAGATGTGTATACTAAAACCCAATACAGCATTCCTAACTTTCTTTCGCCAAGAGTGTACAATGTTAGGCTGACAGCAAAATTTTAATAACCATCAACTATAAAAAAAGCCGGGAGCGATTTGCTTCCGGCTTTTATTTATCAAAATTCTCAATTAAATATCTTTAAAGATAGAATGCATTAAACGTTTTTTATCGTTAATGCTCTCTTCTAGCGAAATCATAGTTTCGGTACGCGTTACCCCTTCAATATCATCAATCATGTAGATAATCTCTTTTGCCTGGGTGGTATCTTTCGCTCTAATTTTGCAGAAAATATTAAATTTTCCTGTGGTAACATGGGCAACCGTAACGTAGGGAATCTCGTTGATTCGCTCTAAAACAAATTGTGTTTGGGATGTTTTATGAAGAAACACACCTACGTAGGCAATAAACGAATAGCCTAATTTCTTATAGTCGATTGTTAATGAAGAGCCTGTTATAATACCAGCTTCCTCCATTTTTTTTACGCGCACGTGCACTGTACCTGCCGATATTTTCAACTTTTTAGCAATATCTGTAAAGGGGGTACGTGTATTTTCAATAAGCATATCTAATATGCTATGGTCGGTATCATCTAGTTTAAACTTTGCCATTCATTCATTAGTTAGGGAGTGCAAAAATAGCATATTTTACCCGCTGGAGAAATTAATCTTCGTTAATATACAACACTGAATTGTCTTTTTTATTGATAATCGTTGCAACTTTTTCACCAACATGGCACTTTTCTTGCGAATTAACTAATATTTCAGCATCCTGCGCCATCAGTTCTTTATGTGCATAATACTTGCTTAAATCGCCTATTTTTTCAATTCTGGGAACAAATTTAATGCGGCCGTCTACAAGCACTTCGGCGTATTGGATTCCGATTTCAGTACGTTTTTTCCTTCTACCAGTAGTTGCATTTCGTACAATGATGTCTAAAAAGTTCTTTTTATTCTCTGGTAAATTAAAGTATGATTCCAATTCAGCGCCCGAACGCGGTACAAACCCCAGCAATGCCAAAAGTGAGCAGCAGATGTATTTTCGTGTTTCTTCCCGCTGGTAATCGGTAGGCGCATGCCCAGCTTCAAACAATATGGTAGGCACTCCTGCCATTTGAAAGGCGTCACCCACACAGTTTTCATTAAACGCATCGTCATAGCGGCCAATATGGCCAGGAATATAGTTTTGTAACACTGCTGCCATGTTCGCAATGTCTAGCATGGCCGATTTCCGGGACGCAGTTATTTGTCGCGATGGATCAGCTGCTGGAGAAAGAAAAGAAACCGTGGCACATTTCCCTGTTTCAAATCCGTAGATAGTACGTTGGTCATGTAAATTAAGGCACAAATCGGGCTGCAACTGTTTACATACAGACGCCAGCACCTTACTTTCCGGTTGTGATAATAACTGCGCATCCCTATTTAAATCGACACCATTGGCATTCTCGCGAGTATATGCCTTGGCACCATCTGGGTTTAAAATCGGAATGATATATAGCGTATGCGTTTTTAAAAAAGTCTCAATTTGGCTCTGAAACCTACTTTCTTGGGTTAAAAACTTTATTAGGTCGATAACGGCTTTTGTAGTGGTCGATTCATTTCCGTGCATTTGTGACCAAGCTAACACCTTTTTTTTTCCTTGACCGAGCGTCACCATTTTTATGGAAACACCGTTTACCGAAGTTCCAATCTCAGAAATTTTTTGCATGTCACCATAAGTTTCTAAAATCGAAAAAACACGATCTGAAGTAAGGTAACGTCCTATTATTTTCGACTCAAAAAATGAGGAATAAGCATTGAGAATTTCCATAGGGATTTTGGCTACGCTACAAAGGTAAACAAAGCCATGTTTACATTTGTAAACAATGTTTTTGACTTTATTTGATGATTATTGTAACCAAATTGGATATATGTAACCATGATATGTTGCTCTAACACCATTCAATTACAAAAATATTATTTATTATATTTATTTTCAGTTATTTACACTCTTTTAAATGAAGTGATTATTTAATAATTTATATTAATTTAAAGGATATATTATGATGATAGTTAACAATATGTTACATTTGTAAACGTTAAGATGTAAAACAAAGTGTTACAATGGTAAACAGTGCCGATTTTACAAAAAGATTGGAAAAAATACTCGCTTTTTACGGGTTAACGGCTACTGCTTTTTCGGAAGAAATTGATTTCAATCGGTCTACCATTTCACACCTACTTTCTGGCAGAAATAAGCCCAGTTTAGAATTTGTAATGAAGGTCGTACAAACTTTTGAAGAGGTAGATTTATATTGGTTATTGAATGGAAAGGGTACCTTCCCTTCTACTGCTTCCACTACAGAAACTATTTCTACCCCTGTCACAACATCTGCAATCGACACTCCAGAAACTATAACGAGACCATTTCCGAAGGAAACCATAGAAACTACAGAAAGTGATAGTTCTCCACACCCCTCTTCTCCTTCACATGCTTCGAAAGCAATCGATCGGATAGTAATTTTTTACAAGGATGGAAGTTTTAAGGAATACTTACCATAAAATGTTACTGAAATTTCTGAAATTCGCACCATGAATCGATTTATGTATTTGTGGTGCTTTTTTTTACTTGTATTAGTGTGTACTAGCTGCTATGAAGTGAATCGCGATTGTGAAGCTTTCAAAACAGGCACGTTCGAATTTGAGGCTTTGGTTGGCACTGAGATTACCAAAACAACCTTCGTGCGCAACGATTCTATTGAAATTGACTATTTTAGAGGAAAGGCAGATACCTCATATATTCGGTGGATTAACGACTGCGAGTACATTGTGAAAAAGAAAAATCCGAAAAACCAAGCTGAAAAGCGGGCCATACACATGAAAATTCTTTCTACCGAGGGCAATACGTATCATTTTGAGTATAATTTGGTGGGTGCGCCTCGAAAAGAAAAGGGAACGGCTGTGAAGGTTAGTGATTAGTGCACTTCGACAGCACTTCGACTGCGCTCAGTTTGACAGGCTCAGTGTGACAAGTTGTGAGTTGTGAGTTGTGAAAGAATAAATTAGCTTAGATACAAAAGAATAAAACGAACCGATACCAATAACTATGTTTGAAATTTTAACTTCTCCCGACGCACTCGTCGCCTTATTCACACTGACGTTCCTAGAAATTGTATTAGGTATAGATAACATCATCTTTATTTCCTTAGCCGCCAGTAAACTTCCGAAGGAGCATCAAAAAAAGGCAACCAATGTCGGTTTGGTGCTCGCCATGCTTATTCGAATCATTCTACTCTTCGGAATTTCTTGGCTAGTAGCCATGGAAGCTCCTTTTTGGCACATCAACTTACCGTGGATACAGGCTGGTGTGAGCGGACAAGGATTGATTCTCATTGCGGGCGGACTCTTCCTCCTGTATAAAAGTACGAGTGAAATTCATGAAAAAGTTGAAGATAAAGGCCACGACGAGCGTGAAGTTAAAAAAGGCCGAAAAACAACCCTCACCAAGGCAATTATCCAAATTTGCTTGATCAACATCGTTTTTTCATTCGATTCTATCTTAACTGCTGTGGGTATGACCAACGGAATTAGCGATGATCCCAATGATGCGCTAGTGATCATGGTGATTGCCGTGGTGATTTCTGTCATTATCATGATGGTATTCGCAAATCCGGTGGGTCGCTTTGTAAACAAACACCCAACGGTACAGCTACTCGGACTCGCATTTCTGATACTTATTGGATTTATGCTTATAGCAGAGGGCGCCCATCTCTCCCATTTGGTAATTTTTGGTGGTGAAGTGGGAACCATACCGAAGGGATACCTCTATTTTACCATTGCATTCTCGCTGTTTATAGAATTCATCAATATGCGATATCGAAAGACTACCAGTGAAATTGTGACCACCAAACCTATTGAAGACGAAGAAATTGAGTAAAGAAACAAATACTTCGGAAGAAGCCTATTGGACACAACGGTACCAAGAAGCGTTAACAGGCTGGGATGTGGGGGCTGCTACCACTCCTATGACCGAATATGCAGACCAATTAAAAGATAAAAGTCTACGTATTCTAATTCCAGGTGCTGGAAATGCGTATGAGGCTGAATACCTCCATAAAAGGGGCTTTAGAAATGTTCATATCTTAGATGTTTCTGAAATTCCGTTGGAAAATTTCAAACAAAGAAATCCGTCGTTCCCTGAAGCACACATCCATCACCAAAACTTTTTTAAGCATAAGGGAACGTACGACCTTATTCTTGAACAAACCTTTTTCTGTTCTTTTGAACCCGACCAGATGACCCGGGTAAAGTATGCCACAAAAATGGCATCACTCCTAGCGCCTACCGGAAAGTTAGTGGGAGTGTTATTTAAAGAATTGGCAACGAAAGAAAATGAAGGTCGCCCGTACGGTGCAACTGAAACCGAATATAGACGGTATTTGAAGCCTTATTTCAACATACAAGTACTGGAAACCGCTTATAATTCCATTCAACCCAGGGAAGGCAGTGAATTATTTGGGATATTTCAGAAGAAAGAAAAACCAAAAGTCCAAAAAAACAATCCGCTACACGGCATTACCTTAAAGACCATCTTAGAAGAACTGGTTGATAAATATGGATGGGAAGAACTCGGAGACCGTGTGCGCATTAATAGTTTTGTGTCGAATCCTTCCATCAATTCGAGTTTGAAATTTTTGAGACGTACACCTTGGGCTCGTGAAAAAGTAGAGCAACTATACATTCATACTTTTAAAAAATGATTCGGTTACATTTCGTTTCGATTGAAAAACAATACCGACCTTTACCACATGACATCATTAGAATTTTTACAACAGAACGTGTTTCATGATCTCACCAATCTGAATAAAAAGGCTGAGAAGCCTGAAGACTTTAAATTTTCCGAAGAAGATTTTAAAAAAGTGTTAGAGCGTGCTAGTTATTTTGGAATTGCCATCTATTCTATCAATACATGGGCTAAAAACACGTCTTTTGGAGCGAGCATGCACCAAGATCACAATAAAAAAGCATCAGACAAACGTTGGTACACCAAGGCTTTCAACACCTTTAAACACCGAAAAGAAGGCTTAAAATATGCGGCAACGTATAAAGTGCCTCCTAAATTAGTATCGCGGTTTTCAACAGCCGCTTCTGAAGAGGAATAAACCACCCACCATTGGTTTATAAAGTAGAGAATTAACCTGATGAAGAGGTTACAGCTAATTTACCTAGGGTTTCAAACAGTACCTCCTTCTCTATGGGTTTGGTAAGGTAATCTTTCATTCCCGATGCTTTTGCTTTTTCAATAGCCTCTAAGGTTACATCGGCAGAGACTCCAATGACAGTGCTTTCTTGATTAATCTCCAAAAGTTTTCGTGTTGTTTCAAAGCCATCCATGTCTGGCATATGCACATCCATAAAAACTATATCATAGTTTACATTAGTTGCTTTCGCTATCGCTTGCCTACCACTTCCTACGTTATCTATATGGACACCCGTTTTTTGTAGAAAATTGAACAAAATCATGCGGTTAATCCTATTGTCGTCGATTATTAAACAACGCAACCCTGAAAGGTCGGGGATTTCTGTTCTATTAGTTTCAGTTGGCGTTTCAACAATGTCCATTGGCAGGCATACTGTAAAGCTACTACCTTTCTTTTCTTTGCTTGTAACAGTAATGGTTCCCCCCAACAACTGTACCAATTCATGGGTTATTGCAAGCCCTAGTCCGCCCCCTACATGGCGTTTTTTTGTACCATTTTCAACCTGAACAAAGCGTTGAAAAATAGATTGTAATTTATCTTTTGGGATACCAACACCCGTATCACTAATAGTGTATGTTACTATCAATTTACCGTCTTCCAACGACTCGTCATAGTTGATTTGAATTCCCCCTTTAGACGTAAATTTTATTGCATTGGAAATTATATTAGTAATAATTTGGTTGAACTTTGAGCTGTCAGAAATAACAGCGTATTGGTCTTCTGTAGAAATATTCGTCTTCAAAGACAGGTTATTTTCCACAATCTGGGATTCGTAGGTCGCAATAAGCTGTCTGAATTTTTCAGAGGGCTTGAAAACCTCTTTTGAAACAACTGCCTTACCGGCTTCAATTTTATGGATATCAAGAATATCATTTACCAGCCCCAATAAGTTCTGTGCCGAATTTTTCATTAGGCGCAAATACAGTCGTTCATTTCGCAGCAAATTTTTGGCGTGAAGGATTTCAACAAAACCAAGAATAGCATTCAACGGAGTACGAATTTCGTGACTCATATTCGAAATAAAGTCGGATTTATGTTTTGATGCCTCCTGAGCTGCGCGTTTTTGGTTTTTTAGTTCTTGGTTTAATTGTACCAATGTGTTATTTACAACCATTTGATGTTTGGTACGCTCTCTAGATTGCAAGAAATAAATCACCAACAAACCAACCAGTAACGAAATAAAGAACCCGTAGCTCAATCCTGTTTTCTGAATAAGATCGCGCTCCTTGTATATAGAATTTCCTCCCAAAAGGAGCTGGAAACTCCATGCTTTATCGATGTTTGGAATGGGTTGAACACTACTGGTATAACGCTTACTCTCTGAAACATCATCCTGACCAAGTTTATTGAATCGGTAAAATTCATTCCCTTCTTCATCTACCAATTTGATGTCTAGATTCTTCAGGTTTTTATTCAAATCGTTGAACTGTGATTCAAAATCCATCCCTGCCGAAACGGTCCCCTTAAAATCACCATCAATAAAAATTGGCACATCAATTAAAAACGCTTTTCCCTGTTGGGTGAGTGCAACCCAAGACGTCATATTAGACTGATCTTTTTTACTGTTCACCAACCAATCGTTATAACGATATGCGATTGGTTTAATATCTAATAAATAGGCCGCCTTGTTATTCTCAATGGGGTGTATTTCACGAATAATTCCGTTTTCATCAATCCACTCAACAATTTTTATTGCCGGATGCTGGCTCATGATACGCATGGCGTCGCTTTCGAAATAATTCATGAACTCACCATTACTTTCCTCAATACGGTCTTTAAGGTTTTCTAATGCGAGTACATTATTGCGCACGGTTCTTTCAAAATCGTTTACAACCATGGTGCCTAATGTAACCGTCTGCCCTTCTAGTTCTTGTTCAAGTTGTTTATTTGCCTGCACATAGATAACAAGGCTTACAATTACCGATATAGAGAAAACGATTGCAGCCTTAACATAAATACTTTTAGGAAATGTGCGTAACATGAAAGTGTATTACCGATACTCTAATAATATAGAATTTTCCTACAAAACTACAAACAATATTATTATTTAAGGTGTTTATTCTTAAGCAAGGTATTCTGCTCCTTCATCAAGTTTTCGATGTTCGCGAGCAATTCGATATTCTTTGGGGTTTCAACGGCTTTGTTTTTGGGATCTTCTGCTTTTTTCTTAAATCGATTCATGAACTTTATGACCACAAAAATGGTTAGCGCAATTATTGTAAAATCGATAAGTACTTCGATCAATTCTCCATAACCAATTGCCACCTCAGAAGCTTCCCCTTCAGCTTCACGAAGAATATATTTCCGCTCGGCCAGGTTTACATCATCTGTAAGCAGTGATAAGGGAGGCATCACCACTTTTTTCACCAACGTATTTACAACATTGTTGAAGGCAGTACCTATAATGATACCCACAGCCATGTCTATCATATTGCCCTTAATGGCAAAGTCTTTAAATTCTTTGATAAAACCTTTCATGAACTATATTTTTAATTCCTGATAATCCAATCACTTTGATTGTTCAGCGACACGGGTTGTAGGACCCGTTTTAGAAATTTTTTGGTTTTGGCAGCTTCGTAGTTAAAGCTAATAGTTGTCACCAAGTAGGCGAAGCACACCATAAATAGTACAAAATATATATTAAATTCGGTAAGAGTAATGGTATTACCATCTTCCAAACCTATATAAATTAAAACCCCAAACCATATTATTAACGAAAGCAGACTTAAATAAGGTAATCGCATTACCACAGCCACTTGCGTGGTGTTTACTGCAGCTGTAACCTCCCCCAATATTACAGGACGATTTGAGTTCTTACCCTTTTTAATTCGTTGTATTTTGAAGGAGTTTCCCTCAAATTTCCCTTTATAGCTGTCTTTTTTTGAAGAAGTATTACCAAAAACCTTGGTGACGAAAGATTCTTCTCGTGTGTCTATGTGTTGAAGCAGACGTTCCCGAATTTCATCTGCGGAAAGTTTAGAATGATAGGTATGACGATAATAGGGTACCGCATACGTTTTGATGATTTGGCCAATAGTATTTGTCGATTCCATTAGAATAGAGTTGCTTGGCCGTCGTTCCCAACAGGTGGTTCTTCATCGTCATCTCCTTTTTTGGAATCTACAAAGGATTTAGATTCTGAATCGTCATTTTCAGCTTTGGCTTCAGATGAAACGGTTTCTTCATCTACCACGTCCATTTCTTCAGTTTTCTTTTCAGCAGGAGCTTCGTATGGCAATGGTGAAAGCGCATTTATTTCTAGCACCTTATCCTTAGTAAGCTGGTTCCCCATAGCCGTTATGCCCTTGATAGCTATAAATTCTTCTAAATTGATTTCCTGATTCTCTTTTCGTTCTTTCCCGCGTTCTTTTACAAATACAATTTCCGCTTGCGGACGATAATCTGTAAACACACGCTCTAAATACGATTTAGGGTGCTCGGTAATGATCAACTCTTCCCGGTCTGGGTTTTCTATTAAAAAGCGCTTTACGTAAAACAACTCTTTTTCACCTTCCCAATAAATTGCTGAAAGCGGCTTTTTAGGTTCCCATTTTTCTAACACGATCATGTCTTCATCAAATCGAAGTGTAATTTCAGGAATAACCGTTTTTACCACGCCCTTTTGATTGATGAGCAATAAGCGGTCATGCGATTTAAATTCGCCCAACAGCTCCCCTCTTCCTTCTAAATTCAAGCGCTGTACAGTATCATCGAACCATATTTTTCGGGGCTTTAAGGTTGAAAGTCCCTTTTCTTTCAATTCGACGCGCTTTACTGCATATTTGGTAACAATATTTCCTTTAGAGCCGCGACCTTTAATAAGCTGGTCTGCAAAATCGAGATCCCATTTCAATTTTTTGATGCTTCCACTTTGGCGCAATAAGATGGTGACCACCTCTGCTTCCCCATTCGGGTTCGCCGTAAAATAGAGCACTTTAGAACCTTTGGTACCCGCGGTTAGATCGTATTCCCGATCGCGGGTCATAGAAGTGACCGCAAAACGTTTTACATAGGTGGCACCACGCGGACCGTCTTTATAGATCATATTATAAATGGTGCGCTTGTCTTTTTTCTTAAACACAGCAACGTGCAGGATGCCTTTGCCCACAAAGGTCTTGCTGCCTACTTTGGTGACCATCATTTTACCTTCTTCGGTAAAAACAATAATATCGTCTATATCGCTACAATCGGTCACGTACTCGTCTCTACGCAGGCTTGTACCCACAAATCCTTCTTCGCGGTTTACGTAGAGTTTTGTGTTCCTGATCACCACCTTTGTTGCTTCAATATCGTCGAACACTTTTATCTCAGCCTTCCGTTCTTTGCCTTCTCCGTAGTCTTTTTTAAGTCGTTTGAAATAATCTATGGCGTACTCAATCAGGTTTGCCAAATGATGTTTTACCTGGGCGATTTGATCTTCTAGCGCGTCAATTTTCTGTTGTGCTTTGTCGATATCAAATTTTGAAATACGTTTGATTCGAATTTCTGTTAACCGAACAATATCTTCTTCGGTCACTGCGCGTTTTAGATGGGCCGTATGGGGTTTCAACCCTTTATCGATGGCCTGAATCACTCCTTCCCAGGTTTCTTCTTCTTCAATATCGCGATAAATTCGGTTTTCAATAAAGATACGTTCTAGCGAAGCATAGTGCCACTGATTCTCCAGTTCGCCCAACTGAATCTCGAGTTCACTTTTCAGCAATTGAACCGTACGGTCTGTAGAACGGCGCAACATTTCAGAAACACCCACAAACAACGGTTTGTTATCTTCAATGACGCAACCCAGCGGAGAAATAGAGGTTTCACAATTGGTAAAGGCATACAGCGCATCGATGGTTTTGTCTGGCGAAATACCTGACGGAATATGAATGAGTATTTCTACCTCAGCGGCTGTGTTATCTTCAATCTTTTTAATTTTTATCTTTCCCTTGTCGTTGGCTTTCAAAATAGAATCGATAAGCGAAGATGTGGTAGTTCCAAACGGAATTTCGCGAATCACCAAGGTATTTTTATCGTGTTGCAAGATGCGCGCTCGACTTCTAATCTTTCCGCCCCGTAGCCCGTCGTTATAATCGGTAACATCTACCATCCCGGCCGTGGGGAAATCTGGATACAGTGTAAATCGTTTGCCTTGTAGATGCTTTACAGAGGCGTCTATCAATTCAATAAAGTTATGGGGCAATATTTTGGTTGAAAGTCCTACAGCAATCCCCTCACCTCCTTGCGCCAATAGCATGGGGAACATTACGGGTAAATTGATGGGCTCCTTTCTACGGCCGTCGTAACTGGCTTGCCATTCGGTGATCTTCGGATTGTAAACTACATCTAAGGCAAATTTCGAAAGTCGTGCTTCAATATAACGTGAAGCCGCGGCACGGTCGCCAGTTAAAATATTTCCCCAGTTTCCTTGGGTATCGATAAGTAAATCTTTCTGCCCTATTTGCACCATAGCATCTGCAATACTGGCGTCCCCGTGCGGGTGATACTGCATGGTATGCCCTACGATGTTTGCCACTTTGTTGTAGCGACCATCGTCCAGATCTTTCATAGAATGCATGATACGGCGCTGTACGGGCTTAAAACCATCTTCGATAGCAGGTACGGCTCGTTCTAAGATCACGTAGCTGGCATAGTCTAAAAACCACTCGCGGTACATTCCTGTAACACGGGTAATGGTTTCTCCCGAATCTACATTTTCTTCCTCACCTCCAGACACATCCTGATGGTTGATGTCTTCTGGGTTTAATGAATCGTCTTGGTTTGTGTTATTATCTTCTGTCATTAATACTGTTACTTATAAGAATATGGATAATAGATTATGGAATATAGACTAACTCAGTCTATCTATAAAACTCCCTATTCTTTTTTGCAATGATTGAATTAAGTTTATTGCATTTTGATATTCTATAGTCGATATATAATTTTGAGTTTTCGACACTTCTAATTGTGTTTCCCATTCAAAAGCAGAACCAAGGCTTGTTTCAAGGAATAATTTAAAATGTGCGTCAGTTGATTTTGCTGATCCTTCTGCAATGTTTGAAGGAATCGATACTGCACATCTATTCATCTGACTCGTAAGATTAAATTTTTCATGTTTGGGAAATGTTTTTGTTAAAGAGTAATTCATTTTCACAAACTCAATACCATCTATCCAAATAGTCAATTTCCTGAAATTATGTCGAGGCATTTTTTATTCAAATTTGGTCCATATTCCATACGCTATATTCCATTTTCATTTTGACGGTCTTCGCAATTTTCAATAAACAAGACCCTTCAACTGCCAGCCCGAAAGGTCCATTCCCGTCCGTACCGGAACGGGCGGACTGGCGGGCGCTCAGGGTGACATTGTAGGTTCTATTTCAATTTAATCCTCCACCGTATCCAATTCTACTTTCAGGTTCTCAATAATAAACTTCTGCCTATCGGGTGTGTTTTTCCCCATATAGAAACTCAGCATTTCTTCAATGCTCATCTGTTTGTCTAGCATCACAGGGTCTAACCGAATATCTTCCCCAATAAAATGCACAAATTCGTCTGGTGAAATCTCACCGAGTCCTTTAAATCGGGTGATCTCAGGTTTAGGCTTCAATTTGTCGATGGCATCACGGCGTTCTTCTTCGCTATAACAATAAATGGTTTCTTTTTTATTCCGTACCCGGAAGAGCGGTGTCTGCAAAATATACAAATGTCCTTCTTTGATCACTTCAGGAAAAAACTGAAGGAAAAACGTAATGAGCAGCAATCTGATGTGCATTCCATCTACATCGGCATCGGTTGCAATCACAATATTGTTGTACCGCAGGTCTTCCATCGATTCTTCGATGTTTAGAGCCGCTTGCAGTAGGTTGAATTCTTCATTTTCGTACACAATCTTCTTGGTAAGCCCGTAGCTATTGAGCGGCTTTCCTTTTAAGCTGAAAACGGCCTGGGTATTTACATCGCGGCTTTTGGTGATACTTCCCGAAGCCGAATCACCCTCGGTAATAAATAGCGTACTCTCCAAATTTCGTTCTTTCTTGGTATCGCCCAAATGAATACGGCAATCGCGTAATTTTTTGTTGTGCAGGTTTGCTTTCTTCGCACGATCTTTTGCCAATTTCCGAATTCCAGACAATTCTTTGCGCTCACGTTCTGCGGTAAGAATTTTACGCTGTAGCTTTTCGGCCACTTCAGGATTCTTGTGCAGGTAATTATCTAATTGTCTTTTTACAAAATCGTTAATGTAGGTACGTACCGTAGGAAGGTCGCCCCCCATATCGGTAGACCCTAATTTAGTCTTGGTTTGGCTTTCAAACACGGGTTCCATCACCTTGATACTGATGGCTGCTACAATCGATTTTCTGATGTCGCTCGATTCGTAATTTTTTCCGTAGAACTCACGTACCGTTTTTACTACGCTTTCGCGGAAAGCCGACAGGTGCGTTCCCCCTTGGGTGGTATTCTGACCGTTTACAAAGCTATAATACGATTCACTGTACTGGGTTTTGCTGTGGGTGATGGCAATTTCGATATCGTCTCCCCTAAGATGGATTACCGGGTAGAGCATATCATCTTTGTTCATATCGTCTTCCAACAGATCTTTCAATCCGTTTTCTGAAACAAACTTCTCCCCGTTGAAGTCGATCGTAAGCCCTGGGTTCAGGTAGACATAATTCCGAAGCATTTTTTCAACATATTCACTTCGGTATTTATAATTTTTAAAGATGCTTTCATCAGGAATAAAGGTCACTTTGGTCCCTTTACGTTTGGTTGTTTCTTCTACCTTAGGATCTTCTACCAATTCACCCAATTCGAAACGTGCCGCTTTCTGCTGTCCGTCACGTACCGATTCTACCCTAAACGATGCTGAAAGGGCATTCACCGCTTTGGTACCTACCCCATTAAGACCTACCGATTTCTTAAATGCGCGGCTGTCGTATTTTCCTCCGGTGTTCATTTTAGAAACTACATCAACTACTTTGCCCAGAGGGATACCACGACCGTAGTCGCGTACCTTCACTTCTTTGTCTTTAATTCGGATTTCGATGGTTTTACCAGAACCCATCACAAATTCATCGATACAGTTATCGATGACTTCTTTCAGCAAAATATAGATTCCGTCATCTGGTGACGAGCCATCTCCGAGCTTCCCGATATACATTCCGGGACGCATACGGATGTGTTCTTTCCAATCGAGCGAACGTATATTGTCTTCGGTGTAATTTGTCTCTGCCATAAATCGTGCTGAATAAGCGTTAAATATAGGATTATAGCAGAAAACCCAAAACCCAAATTGATGAAAGTAATTAACAATTAAGCGTCCTAAATTGTTAAGAAAATGAAATTTCAACTTCTTTTTTAAGGTTGGTAAAAACTTTGAAGATTTCAAAAGAAAACAATAAAACAGGCTTAACAATTTGTTAATGTAACTACATACACAGCTTGCTTCTCCTATTTTCGTACTATGAAAAAACTACTAATACTTTCCATAGCTTTAATTTCAATAATAACAAACGCCCAAAAAAGTGAGAGTCCGTATGAATGGGACTGGACACGTGATGGTATCTGGACAGGTGCCGCGTTGGGGGGAACAGTCACCGGATTTCTTTTAATCCAAAACAAAGATGATATAGAACCCGATGAATTTGCTCGCATCGAAAACGACCTTCAAGGGGCCATAGACGATATCAATGGGATAGACCGTTGGGCCGCGGGAAACAACAACGAATCGGCAAACAAAATTAGCGACATTCCATTTGCCATGTCATTTGCAGCACCATTTGTCATGCTATTTGACGATGAAATTAACGACCACACCGGGCAGTATGTTGGTTTGTATATTGAAAGTTTAGCGACCACGGCAGCTATGTACACCATTACCGCCGGATTGGTTGACAGGAGTAGACCTTATGTGTATGATGATTCTGGAGTGACAGGAAGAGACCGAAGGATGAGTAATAACGGACAGCGATCGTTTTACTCGGGTCATGTGGCCGCAGCAGCAACTGCTACTTTCTTTACTGCAAAAGCGTATGCCGATTTCAATCCAGATTCACCTGCTAAATTTTGGGTTTGGACCGGTGCTGCCGTGATTCCGGCTACTATTGGCGGATTTAGAATCGCAGCCGGGCAACATTTCTTAACCGATGTGGCGTTAGGATACGTATTGGGTGCAGGTGTTGGTATATTGGTGCCAGAATTACACAAGAAAAAAAATACTGACGGATTAAGTTTTTATCCGACAGGAGGAAGAACTTATCTAGGTGATGAATACACCGCTATGGCCGTTTCGTTGAAATTTTAAGACATCCAACTATTGAAATTTAAAAAGCCCCTTCTGTAAAAGGGGCTTTTCTATATTTAAATTCTACTGTTCGTTATACATTAAACCTGAAGTGCATCACATCGCCATCTTTTACGATGTATTCTTTCCCTTCCACACTCAGTTTTCCAGCTTCTTTTACTTTCGCTTCGCTTCCGTAGGCAGCATAGTCATCGTATTTAATTACCTCTGCCCTAATAAATCCTTTTTCAAAATCGGTGTGTATCACTCCTGCTGCTTGTGGAGCGGTTGCTCCTATTGGGATGGTCCACGCACGTACTTCTTTTTCGCCAGCCGTAAAGTAGGTTTGAAGATTGAGCAATGAATAGGCCCCTCGAATAAGTTTCGCCGCACCTGGCTCTTCCAAACCTAGATCTTCTAAAAATAGTTGGCGTTCTTCAAAAGTATCGAGTTCGGTGATATCTGCTTCGGTACCAACTGCAAGCACAAGAACTTCGGCATTTTCGTTGGCGACAGCTTCTTTTACTGCTTCTACATAATGATTTCCAGTAGCAGCAGAACCTTCATCTACATTACAAATGTACATTACAGGTTTATCTGTGATAAGTTGCAGCGGCTTTACAAATTCGTCCCGTTCATCTTCCGTAAAAGGAATAGCCCTTACTGAAATTCCCTTTTCTAAGTTTTCTTTAATCTTTAAAAGAATTGCTTCTTCCTTTTGAGCTTCCTTATTTCCAGTTCTAGAAGCACGTTTTACCTTATCCAACTTTTTCTCTGTAGTCTCAAGATCTTTTAATTGGAGTTCGATATCAATCGTTTCTTTATCACTCACTGGGTCTACTCTACCATCTACGTGTACCACATTATCGTTATCAAAACAACGCAAAACGTGTAGAATAGCATCAGTTTCCCGAATATTCCCTAAAAATTGATTTCCTAATCCTTCACCTTTGCTCGCTCCCTTTACCAAACCAGCAATATCAACGATTTCGACCGTTGCGGGCAATACTCGTTCTGGATTAACCAATTCTTCCAATTTTACCAAACGGCTATCGGGTACATTTACGACGCCTACGTTCGGTTCAATAGTGCAAAAAGGGAAGTTCGCACTCTGTGCTTTGGCATTCGACAAACAATTAAAAAGAGTGGATTTACCTACGTTGGGCAATCCTACAATTCCTGCTTTCATATACGATACTTTTTCAAAGCGGCAAAGATACACTTATAAACGTATATATAAATCCTTTGTAGATTTGAATTCAATTAAAAAATAGGAAAACTTTCAGGCTCTGTTGGCAGTTATTTAACAACTTAGAAACTACATTTACTTCAACTAAAATGATACAATTATGAAAACTACAATAAATTTAATCGCAGTCGCCTTATTGGCAACGGTCACTATGAGTGCCCAAGTACAGAAAGATGTACAGAAAAAAACGACTACGAAGAAAGTCCGGGTAACCGATGACAATCAGATAACTACAAAAGTTATTGAAGATACGGATGCCGAAATAGACGTGATAGAAGTAGAAGGTAACGACGAGCTAAACCAGCAGGCAAAAGTGATCAAGAAAGATGACAAAACCAGTGCGGTAGTTGCAAACGAGAACGTAGAGAACTCTAAAAACAAAATGATGGTTGCCCAAAAACAAAAGGCACAACAGATGGAGTTGGAGAAGTCTAAGAAAATGATGATGGAAAAAGCCGAACAAGAACGTATGGCGTTAGAAAAAATGAAAAAGGAACGTATGGCAGAACTGGAAAGAAGACGTAAAGAACTCATGAAACGCCCCAAAGGAATGGCAAAGTTGAAGAAAAATCCTGACGGAGACGGAATCAACTAATCATTATAGTTTATAATTTAAGAAAGCCCCGGAAGTTCATTCGGGGCTTTTTATTTTTAAATTAGGCAAAAATACGTAAGTTTACATCTCATAAATTGAATATCATGAAATTACAAACCATAGCACTGGCTGCGTTCCTTTTTACTACCGTCGGCACGGTAGCTCAAGTTGAAGTAAGCACGAAAAAAGTGACCGCCCAAAAAACAACAGCACCATCTGAAGGTGAAATTGAAACAATTGTTGTTAAAAAAGTAGATGATGCCGAAATTACTTCGGAAGCACAAACAGAGAAAGATAAAAAAGCGGCGGCTGCCATCGCTAAGATGAAAGCTGAACGTCAAGCTGAAAAGCAAAAAGCAAGTGCTGCGCTACTCGAGAAAGCTCGTAAAGAGGGTCTCGTAGACGTTTCCGACGAAGAAAAAGAAAAGCGCATGGAAAAAATAGAAGCGCAAAAGAAAAAGTACGAAGAACGGAAGAAAAAACAGCAAAAAAAACTCGAGAGAAAAACTGAAAAATACAACAAAAAAATTGACAATTAATCGCGCTTAGCGTTAGTATGCCAATTCTTTTCGGATGGCAAGCCAATATTCTTGAAAAGTATTCAGATTATTGTGTTTGCCATTTTTTATGCGCACAAAATTCCGTTTTCTTTCTGGTATAATTTGGTACAATAACTCTGCAGATGAAATTGGAACTACGGAATCTTCTGTGCCATGCATGATTGTAATGAGGCAGTCTACCGATTGAATGTACTGTGCTGTATTAAATTGATAACGTAAAAGGCTATTAACAGGAAGATACGGATAGCGCTCTTTTGCAAGTCGTTCCAAACTATAAAAAGGAGATTCGAGCACTAGCTTTCTCGGTTTGTTTTTAGATGCTACGTACGTAGCAAATGTAGTCCCCAAGGACCTTCCAAAAACTATAATTTTAGCTTGAGGATACCACTCTTTTGCCTGATCATAAAAAACTTCAGCATCTGCATATAGGTTTTCTTCAGAGCGGGGACCTTCACTTTTACCATAGCCCCGGTAATCCATCATTAGCACTTCATAATCGGCATTGGTAAATTGGCTAGCAATGGCGCCCCATTTAGATAGATTGCCTGCATTTCCGTGGAAATACAACACAATCCCCCTAGGCTTTTCAACCGTAAATCGAAGTCCGTGCAAAGTAGCACCCTCTGCCCCATCTAAGGTAATTTCTTCAAAAGGAGCATCATAATTAAATGTGTAGTCCTGCGGGAGGGTTTCTGACAAGAAAATGATTTTCTCCTGAAAGAAATAGAGTCCGCCCACTGCCAATACAGCGAGCAGCAAAAGAGCTGCGATAATCTTGAAGATTTTCTTCATAGTAGTACGTTATGTAGTTCGCTTTGCAGAATGTGCCACTTTAAAACTTGTAGAAGACAGATCAACTTTAGCGGGTTCAAAATTAATAATCTGACTTAAAATTTCGTGATACGACTCAAAATTATTCAAGTTTTTGTGTCCGCCATCAATAATGGGCCATAATCTCGTGATTTCAGGTTTAATTTTAGAGAGTTTCACACTGGTACTAAAAGGGATTAATTTATCATTGGTACCATGAATAATATGTACAGGACATTTTACATATTTTAACCATTTATAGGTTGGCATGGGGTATTTCAGCAAAATAGAGAGCGGCATAAACGCCATATATCGACCGGTAACCTTCAGCAAACTGTAATATGGTGCATCTAAAATAAGCATCCGCGGACGGTTCATTGAGGCCAATTTGGTGGCAAAACCCGATCCTAGTGAACGACCATACAGAATAATGTATTTTTCATGTACCCGTTCTTTGATTTTGTTATACACATCTTGGAGATCATTTTTAAGATTTTCCTGGGTACGTTTTCCTTTACTTTTTCCGAAGCCACGATAATCTACCATCACCACATCGTACCCATGGCGGGTGAAATCTACTGCAAATTTGCCCCATCCCTTCATACTTTTGCTATTTCCTTTCAAATAAAGAACAACACCTTTATTGCCTGCCCCTTTAAAGTGAAGACCGTTAATTACAGCGCCATCTTTGGTTTCCATGTTGTACTCTTCTACCGTTTGGTTCTCGTAGTAAAATTGAAATGCTTCTGGAAGCTTCTCCGGTTTGAACAAAAAATAGTCTTGTAAATAATATAAAAGCACACTTATCACGATATAAATCGCAACTACCCATATAGCAATATGTAACCAATACGGCATCTTACTAATGTACAAAAAATAATAAGGGGCATTGATTTAGCTGAAATATTAAGTTAAATTATCCTAAAAGGTGTTAAACATCAAATACTTTAGGAAACAGTTATAGCACCCTTGAAACAAATTAACAACTGCCCTCCTTATATTTGATTACTAATAATTTAAAAAACCAATAACAATGAAGAAGATAATGATGATTGCAGCATTGGCAGTAAGTACTGTTGCTGTTGCACAGAATAAAAATGAAACTGAAGTTGAAACTGTAAAGAAAACGGTGGTAACCGATGATGAAGGTGTTCAGGTTAAAACCAAAACAATGAGCACTACTGCTGAAACCGATATTGCCTTAGGGGAGCGAACAAGCTACCATAACTTTAATACGGTGATGAAGCCAACAGAGGTAGATACCAACGTTGATTATTACAATGACGGAACGAAATATCGTTTTATGCCTGAAACTACTGGATATTATGTAGTAAAATCAGGAGACAGAGATGCCCGCGTGGCACGACTGTACCCATCTAGCCAGAAAGGATATTACATCTATACTAAAGATGGAACAAGTTCATTAGGTTATTTTAATGCCGATGGTGATTTTGTAGTAGAAAGTTACGATCCAGATAATGATGGTGTTATGAATTATGTCTATAAAATTAAAATGGACAAAGACACCAAGGCTAAGATGAAGAAGAATAAAATGATGAAGAAAAATAAAATGAAATAATTTTTCGCCCCCGTATACAACTGTTGGTCAGAGACATCAATTTAATATGATTGAGACCGATGTATAAAAAAGAACACCCGTTAAAGCGGGTGTTTTCTTTTATTCAAAATGTGCTTTATTGTTATTCATGATGCATAAAGGCTTGTTTGCCGAGCAATTCTTCATCTGATTCAACATGGTCATCATCAGGCACACAACAATCTACCGGGCATACAGCCGCACATTGTGGTTCTTCATGGAAGCCTTTACACTCAGTACATTTATCGGGTACGATGTAGTAAATCTCATCGCTAACGGGTTCTTGGGTTTCATTGGCATCTACACTTTTCCCATTGGGCAATACTACATTCCCCTCTAAGTCGGTACCGTCGGCATAACGCCAATCGTCTGCTCCTTCATAAATTGCGGTATTTGGGCATTCAGGCTCGCAAGCACCACAATTAATACATTCGTCTGTTATTATAATAGCCATAGAAGTTTTCTTTTTCTAACTTTGCGCAAATTTAAGGTCTACGAATGGCAACTCCAAACGCATGATGCAATTACAACAAAGAATTAACGCCTTCTCCGCGCTCGGAACTTTTTTAAAGCAATTTGGGTCAGAACATCCGGTAAAACAAGCTGATATTCCTTACAACGACGAGTATTTCAGTAAAATGGAGTCAGCCTTACAACGGGCAAAGAATTCAAATGGGTGGTTCACGGATGAGAATCTCAGGTTTGCTTGTGAAAGTTGGGGGGTCGCACTTACTGTAAGAAATATATCCGATTGGCTTTCACCCTATAATATTTCCGAAGAAAAAACACCGAAAAAAGTAGCCATCATTATGGCGGGTAATATTCCCCTAGTCGGTTTTCACGATTTTATTTGCGTGCTGCTTTCCGGACATCACGTCAAAGCCAAATTATCGAGCAACGACCCTGTACTCCTGCCGCTTCTGGCTGAATACCTGATTACTGTTGAAAAGGAACTGCAAGCTTGTATACAATTCACTACGGAAAAATTAACCGATTTTGATGCTGTCATCGCCACAGGAAGCAATAACACCGCACGTTATTTTGAGCACTATTTTGGAAGCTATCCCAACATTATCCGAAAAAACCGAAACAGTGTAGCAATTCTTACTGGAAATGAGACTGCGGAAGATATGGAAGCTTTGTCTGACGATATCTTTCGGTATTTCGGGTTGGGCTGTAGAAACGTGTCAAAACTATTTGTGCCAGAAAATTACGCCTGGGATTCGTTCTTTGAAGGTATGTACAAATGGAAGGATGTTATCAACAACCACAAATATATCAACAACTACGATTATAATAAGGCGGTTTATTTAATGAGCAATTGTAAATTGTTAGACAACGAGTTTCTTTTGCTGAAAGAAGATCAATCTTTCTCCTCTCCTATCGCTGTGGTTTTTTATGAAACGTATGCAGATACTACCGCTCTAGAGACCATGCTAGCATCGTACAAAGATGAAATTCAGTGTATCGTGTCTAAAAATCATATCCCTTTTGGTGTGGCACAACAGCCAGCATTAAACGATTATGCAGATGGGGTGGATACCCTTCAATTTTTATTAGAACTCTAACGCAATCACAGCCATAAACTTATCAATTATTTAACTTGTTATCCATTTCATATTTTTAATCTTTGCAACGACCGAAAATCGATACTCCCATGAAAAAACATAATTTTAGCGCAGGACCGTGTATTCTAGCTCCTTCAGTGCTTGAAAAAGCGGCTGCAGCCATCAAAAATTTTGACAACCTTGATCTCTCGTTGGTTGAAATATCACACCGTAGCAAATCGTTTGTAAACGTTATGGAACAGGCACAATCGCTCGCGCTAGAGCATTTGGGTCTTGAAAACAAAGGGTATCAAGCACTTTTTTTACAAGGCGGTGCTAGTCTCGAGTTTTTAATGGTAGCGTACAATTTGTTACAATCGAAAGCAGCGTATTTAAATACCGGAACCTGGTCTAGCAAAGCGATTAAAGAGGCCAAGATGTTTGGTGAAGTGGTAGAGGTGGCTTCTTCAAAAGATGGTAATTTTAATTATATCCCGAAAAACTTTACCATTCCGTCAGATGTAGATTATTTTCACTGCACGAGCAACAATACCATATTCGGTACGCAAATGCAAGAGTTTCCTGAGACTTCAGTGCCTTTGGTTTGCGATATGAGTAGCGATATTTTTTCACGGGTACTAGATTTTTCAAAATTTGATCTTATCTACGCGGGGGCACAGAAAAATATGGGGCCGGCAGGAACAACGCTAGTTGTGATCAAAGAATCGATTCTTGGAAAAGTAACGCGCCAAATCCCGTCCATGCTTAATTACAAAGTGCATATAGACAAGGATAGCATGTTCAACACCCCAGCGGTATTTCCAGTGTACGTGTCTATGTTAACCTTAGATTGGTTAAAGGAAATCGGCGGTGTTTCAGCTATTGAAAAATTAAATAATGAAAAAGCCGAACTACTCTACACAGAAATCGATCGCAACGAATTGTTTACAGGCTTTGTAGCAAATAAGGAAGACCGCTCGCGGATGAACGCCACGTTTAATTTGGTAGATGACAGCCACAAAGAAAATTTTGATGTTTTATGGAATGAAGCAGGCATTAACGGATTAAACGGCCACAGAAGTGTGGGCGGCTATCGTGCCTCTATGTACAATGCCTTACCGATTGAAAGCGTACAGGTGTTGGTAGATGTAATGAAAGAATTAGAACGAAAAGCATAAGAATAAGATATTTCAGAATACTTAATAAAAACCTCAGTAATAATAAATATGAAAGTTTTAGCCAATGACGGGATTTCACAAAGTGGAATCGATGCCTTAGAAAAAGCAGGAGCCGAAGTAATCACAACCAAAGTTGCACAAGAGCAGCTTATCAATTTTATAAATGAACACCAAATAGATGTAATCTTGGTGCGCAGCGCAACCCAAGTTCGTAAAGATATGATCGATGCCTGCCCTAGCCTTAAAGTGATAGGTCGCGGTGGCGTTGGGATGGACAATATTGATGTTGCATACGCACGTGAACAGGGGCTGCACGTGATTAATACGCCGGCGGCTTCATCATCTTCGGTTGCAGAATTAGTTTTTGCACACCTCTTTGGCGGAGTTCGTTTTTTATATGATGCCAACAGAAATATGCCACTAGATGGCGACTCGAAATTTAAAGAGCTGAAGAAAAATTATGCCAAAGGAAGAGAACTTCGTGGCAAAACAATCGGAATTATCGGTTTTGGGCGTATTGGTCGCGAAGTGGCTAAAATTGCGTTGGGCTGCGGTATGAAAGTAATTGCTAGCGATAATTACGTAGGGGAAGCAGATATTACCCTCGATTTCTACGACGGCCAACAGGTTACCCTTAAAATTAAAACCGAGCCGGTTTCAGAATTGATACAGCACAGTGACTTTATTACCCTGCACGTTCCCGCACAGAAGGAATATATAATTGGTAAAGAGCAAATTGAAAAGATGAAAGACGGTGCCGCCATTATCAATGCAGCGCGAGGTGGTGTGATAGATGAAGTAGCTCTTATTGAAGCGTTAGAGAGTAAAAAACTGTCTTTCGCCGCTTTAGATACCTTCGAACAGGAACCAACGCCAGCTATAAAGGTGTTGATGAACGACAAAGTTTCTTTAAGTCCGCACATTGGTGCCGCCACTAACGAAGCCCAAGACCGTATTGGTACTGAGCTAGCAGAGCAAATTATCAACATTTTAAAACCTGTATCTTAAAGGTATTCTTCGTACCTTTCAGCTTCAAATTAAAAAAAAACAACAACATGTCTGGAATATTAGATTTATTGAACAGCGACCTCGGAAAACAAATTATTGGTGGTGTAAGCCAAGAAACCAATCAACCTGCAGATAAAACTGCGTCTGTAGTGTCTATGGCTTTGCCATTGCTTATGGGTGCCATGAAAAGAAATGCCAACTCACAAGATGGCGCTGCTGGCCTTATGGGTGCATTAGACAACAAACACGACGGAAGCATCTTAGACAACCTTGGTGGTTTTTTTGGAGGCGGTGTAAACGAATCTGCCAAGCAAGATGGCTTGGGTATTTTAGGTCATGTTTTGGGAGGTTCCCAAAATAACGTGGTAAGTGCTCTTTCAAATAAATCTGGAATGGATACCGATAGTGTGATGCGTATTCTAACGGTAATTGCGCCTATTGTGCTAGGGTATCTCGGAAAAGAGAAACGACAGAAAAACGTTTCTGACCAAAGCGGTATTGGCGGACTCCTTGGCGGATTGCTAGGTGGTGGAGAGCAAGAAGCGCCCAAGCAACAAAGTTTGATTGAATCTATTTTAGATGGAGACAATGATGGTAGCGTGATTGACGATGTAGCCGGAATGGTACTCGGTGGTAAGAAAGGCGGTGGCGGACTTCTAGGAGGACTCTTCGGAAATTAAGACATGGAAATAGTATGGAAAAACGCTCTAAATGCAAGTTTGGAGCGTTTTTTGTTAAATGAAGTTAAAACCAACCTTTTCAAAATGCGAATTTGTAAATTTATAGATTATGAAAAAGGTACTTTTTTTACTACTGATACTTGGCGTGATTGTGGGTTGTTCTACAACTAACAACCCTGCCATTTCGGGTGCCGAAACAAACGGTTCTAAATATGAAGAAGAGCCGGTACGTATTGCCAACGACAGCTTGGAATATGAAATTATCATCACAGATATAGGCTTTCCGCGGTTTCTAAATACGCAACCTCCAGAATCCTACTACAGTCTGAGTTTTCTCGAAAGGCGCAATCAATTTTTTGTTGGTGAATACAACAGACGTGTACAAGACATTCGATATTCTAGACAGTTGTATCCGCAGCGTATAGAATATGATCCCACAACTAATTACGGAAAAGAAGTGAATTATTTGTTATTTCAGTATTTCAGATATTTCGCTAGAGAGTATAATCAAGATTTTCCAGGCGTCAGAAATTGAAAAAACTAAAACAACGTTGGAATATTACTTCAAATTGGCAACTTACGGTCATATTTGTGGTTTTTGCTGTCACGGGAAGCACGGCAGCTAAATTTGCCGGACCCTTGACTGAGGCCATTGGTCTTACCAAAGATCATGGTTGGTATGTGTATTGGCCAGTACGTATCGTGATCATTTTTCCAATATATCAAGTATTGCTCGTTTTCTTTGGGTGGCTCTTTGGGGAACCCGAATTTTTTTGGAACTTTGAAAAAAAAATGCTTCGTGGCATGGGCCTCGGTTTTTTATTGAAAAAGTAAAATGAAACAACTAAAACACATCGTATTTATTTCAGCGGCTTATTTGTTGCTGACAGTGGTGGTGTTACCTTCTGTTGTTCAATTTTCACATATTTTTGAAGCGCATGAGCATGTATTCTGCGGAGATGTTAGCACACATTTACATGAAGAGCAGTTTGATTGTGACCTAACAAAATTTATAACGCCTGTATTTCAAATTGATGAAACCGATTCTGAAATACTCGTTCTAGTTTCTGAATATGCTAGCTTAAAGCAAAATTACACTCCTGTTTTCAGTAGTAGACTATCGCAGTCTAATTATTTGAGGGGCCCTCCTTCTGTTCAACAAATACACTGATCCATTTTTTTTGTTGAATAATCCAACCCTATGAAATATTTTTTTATGGTAGTGTTGGCCTTTTTGGCTTACCCTACCGCTATATCGCAAAATTGTGACCTCACGTTGCGTGGCACAGTAATAGACATGCATGATGGTACGCCGTTAGCGGGTGCTACGGTTGTACTTGCAGGTTATGATGTGGCCAAAATAACCGATTTTGATGGTAATTTTGAGCTAACTGACCTCTGTAATGATAGCTATAATCTTCAAATTTCACATCCGGAATGCACCACAAAGGCGTTTTCCGTAGAAATTTCAGAAAATACCCAGAGCGTATTTAAACTTGAGCATCATTTAGAAGAACTGAATGAAATCTTGATTAAAGGGAGTACCTATTATACCAAGGCAGAGACGGTTCTTGAAAATAGAATCCTCTTGGAAACTTTAGAAGGGTATAGCAGTGCTTCGTTGGGAGATGCCTTAAAAACGGTTAGTGGGGTGTCATCTTTAAATACGGGAAATACAGTTGTAAAGCCTGTTATTAACGGATTGCACAGTAGTCGGGTTACCATCATCAATAATGGTGTAAGACAACAAGATCAAGAATGGGGCGCAGAACATGCACCTAATATCGATTTGAACACCGCGAATAGCATTACTGTACTCAAAGGTGCCGCAGCGCTCCAATATAGTGGAGATGCCGTTGGGGGCGTAATCGTTTCTGAGCCTGCGCCTATTACGTTACGTGATTCGTTGTACGGTAAATCAATTTTATCTGGACAAACCAATGGGCGTGGTGGTGCATTTACCACTACCCTTACCAAAAGTTATGAAAACGGTTGGTTTGCACGATTTCAAGGCACTGCGAAGCGGTATGGCGATTTTGAAGCTCCCGATTATGTATTGAGCAATTCAGGTGTTTCTGAACAAGATTTTTCTGTGAATGTTGGATTGAATAAAATACAGTACGGATTCGATGCTTATTATTCGTTGTTTAAAAGTGAAATCGGAATCTTACGTGCCTCACATTTGGGTGGTGCAGAAGATCAGGTTGTCGCCATCAATAGTGAAGTACCGCTGGTAATACAAGATTTTACCTACGATATCGGCACTCCAAGACAGGACGTAACCCACCAACTAGCAAAGCTTTCAGGTTTTTATAAGTGGAATGAGTTGGGCACGGTACGTTTGTCATACGATCTGCAACAAAACGAACGATTTGAGTTTGATGTAAGACGTGGTGACGACGATGGGAAACCTTCGGTAGACCTTGAATTGGTTACACATAACCTCGAACTCTCGTTAGAAAGTGATATTGGAGATGCTATTTCATTAAAAACTGGAGTGATGGGGAATTTTCAGGAAAATTTTGCAAATCCGTCGACGGGTGTGAGACGACTCATTCCAGATTACAAGCAGTACAAATTCGCTTTCTACGGAATTGCCGATTATCAGGTTTCTGAAGCACTCATCGCTGAATTTGGCGCAAGATTTGACCACACCTACATGGATGTTTTCAAATTTTACCGTACTTCTTTTTGGGAGTCAAGGAATTATGATGTTCAATTTCCTGAATTAGTCATAGAAGATTTTGGAAACCAATTGCTCACCAATCCAGAATTGAAGTTCAATAATATTTCAGCCACCGCGGGCCTCTCGTATGAGTTTGGAGAAGATTACGTATTGTTTTCAAACTATTCGTTAGCATCGCGCGCGCCGAATGCATCCGAATTGTTTAGCGAAGGCTTGCACCATAGTGCGTCTAGGATTGAGTTGGGTGACTTGAGATTTAACTCTGAAATCTCCCAAAAGATTATGGTTACGGCACAGAAAAAAGGAAATAAGTTCTCATTTGCTGTAAATCCGTATGCAAATTTCGTTCAAGATTTTATAGTGATAGAACCTACTGGGGTGCAGCAAACTATGCGGGGTAATTTCCAGGTATGGGAATACAGACAGACCAACGCACGGTTACTGGGGGTTGACTTAGATGCAAGTTTCAAAATTTTGGAAGACCTGACCTATACCCATCAGTTTTCTATTGTAAAAGGTTGGGACACTTCACAAGACCAGGCATTGATAAATATGCCCCCTGCTAGTTTAAATAACGGTTTGCAATATGTATTACCGATAAAACAGCGGGTGCGTATCGGACTAGAAAGTAGTTATGTGTTTCGTCAAAATGAATTTCCTGATAACAATTTTGAAGTGTTTTTACCAGAAACAGCCTCTTTTGAAACTGTAGATGTGAGCACTCCCCCACCCGCATACCACTTAATGAATCTTACGGCAGGCACTTCGTTTGCTTTGGGAGATGTAACAAAGTTAGATCTCAATTTAAAAATTACAAACCTATTTGATACTTCCTATCGTGATTATTTAAACCGACTGCGATATTATTCTGATGACTTAGGGAGAAATCTATTAGTACAACTAAAAATTAATTATTAAAAATTCAAAAAATGAAAAACTTAAAGTTTATATACTCAATAATAGTACTTTCATTCGTGTTCACCTCATGTAGCAACGATGATGATGTGCCAGTTCCAGTAAACGAAGAAGAAATAATTACAACCGTAATTGCAACTCTTGTTGCTGAAGGAAGCACAGTAACCCTTACCTCTAGAGATTTAGATGGCGATGGTCCCGATGAAGCAGATGTGACAGTCTCGGGAGATTTTCAAGTAGGATTAACCTATGTTGGAAGCGTTCAGTTTTTAAATGAAACTGAAAATCCTGCTGAAGATATTACCGAAGAAGTAGAAGAAGAAGCCGAAGAACACCAAGTTTTCTTTTTGCTGAGTGCAGGTCTTGACGGCACGATAAATTATGGAAATAACGATGGTGATGGCAATCCATTGGGTACACAATTTTCGTTGTTGCCAAATGCTGCTGGAAACGGAAATTTTGCTATCATATTACGTCATGAACCGAAAAAGCCAAATGACGGAACCCTAGATGACGCAGGAGGTGAAACGGATGTTATTGTTACCTTTCAAGTTACTTTTGAAGAATAATTTAGCCCAGAAAAAAAATCCCAGGAAACAGTTCCTGGGATTTTTTTTATTCTACTACCTCAACTTCTATCGTTTGAGGTACGGGATCTTTTTTCCCCTGCCATACGTAGGTGTACAACCACATGAGGGTAAATGTTGGGATAAAGTCTGAGATCGGTAAGATTTCTTCAATAAAAACTACTACCGATGCAATCTTTCCTTGTTCGCCACTATACATTTCGCTCATTTTTTTAGCAGCAAAGGGAGCCCACAATATATCGAGAAAAGGTCCGATTACAGGAATTGCCATGGAAACCATACCAATTGCATCATAAAGTAGCCCTTTTCTTAGGTTTGATGTTTTTTTATTTTTCATTTTTTGTGTTATTTATTCTTCAAGAATAACGCAAGAAAGATGCCAAAGATTGTGCTGTCAGTTAGTGTAAGTCGCTCGTAATAAGTTTTAAGAACTCGTTTCGGGTTTCAATTTTTTCAAATTGCCCACGGAAACCGGATGTTGTTGTTACACTATTCTGTTTTTGTACCCCACGCATCATCATACACATATGGCTGGCTTCAATCACCACCGCTACTCCTTTCGGTTTTAGGGTAGTATTGATGCACTCTAAAATATCGTGTGTGAGCCGTTCCTGCACTTGAAGCCGTCTCGCAAACACATCTACCACCCGTGGTATTTTACTAAGCCCTACAATGTGACCGTTCGGGATATAGGCTATATGGGCTTTTCCGAAGAAAGGCAAGATATGATGTTCACACAATGAATACAGTTCGATATCTTTTACCACCACCATATCGTTGTAATCTTCTGCAAACATGGCGCTTTTTAAAATATCTGCGGCATCTTGGCAATGACCTGAAGTTAAAAATTGCATTGCTTTCGCAGCACGTTCTGGAGTTTTTACAATCCCTTCCCTATCTACATCCTCGCCTACTCCCTTTAGGATCTTGGTAAAATTTTTGGCAATTTCATTCGTGGTTTCAGCATCGTAAGCATCAATATTCTGGTAACTTCCCATAGTTGGTTTATTTCAATTTGTCTGAATAATAAGTTTTAATTTTCTTAATCTTGGGATCGATGATAAATTGGCAGTAGGGTTGTTTTTTATTATTGTTGTAGTATTCGTGGTGATCTACTTCGGCGGTATAAAAAACATCTAGGGGTGTAAGCTCTGTAACGATAGGATTATCGAATACTTTATTTTCTTCTAATAAAGAAATTAGCTTCTCTGCAGCGCGTTTTTGTTGGTCGGTAGTGTAGAAAATGGCACTTCTGTATTGGGTCCCCCTGTCGTTTCCTTGTTGGTTTAGTGTGGTAGGGTCGTGAGTAGCAAAATAAATTTCTAGAAGTTCATCAATAGTAACTACACTTGCATCATACGTTACTTCAACACCTTCGGCATGGCCAGTTCTCCCCGAACACACTTCACGGTACGCAGGGTTCTTTATTGCACCTCCTGTATAGCCAGGAACCACCTTCTCTACTCCTTGAATACGTTGAAAAACAGCTTCCGTACACCAAAAACATCCGGCCGCAAGTACAATTTTCTCTTTCATACACTACAAAGTTAGCGTATGGCACTTTCAGCTTAACATAAAATCTGTTTTTTTAACTTTTTATTAGTATGTCGCCCATAAGATGGAGCCTAGATTTGTGCTTTCACCATTTTCGAGCCTTTCAAGGGTTTTAACGCTTTTATCATCACAATTTTCATGAGTAGGTTTTCAGTACTCTTTACGATTCTTATTATTTCATTTAGTTCCCTAACTGCTCAAGTTGAAAATCCATTAAATAGAGATATAAAAATATTAAATGCCCAGCGCATTTCAGAAGCACCAGAAATAGACGGTGTTTTAGATGATATTGTTTGGCAGAATATTACCCCTTCGGGCGATTTTCATAAATACAGGCCAGGGAACGAAGGTGTAATTCAACCAGAATACCAAAGTGAAGTAAAAATGGCGTATGACGATAAGGCGATTTATATCGCTGCTTTTCTTTATGATCCGAACCCGGATGCTATCTTAAAGCAATTCTCACAACGCGATGATATTTTTGTTCAGGCCGATGCATTTTCAGCCAGTATCAATACGTATAACGATGGAATTAACGAAACACGTTTCTACGTGACTAGCGCAGGTACGATAGGCGATTCTAGAGTAAGTAGTAACGGGCAGGATTTCGGTTATAATGTTGTTTTTGAATGTAGGATCTCTTATGATGAAAAAGGATGGTATGCCGAATATCGAATTCCTTATAATGCGCTTCGGTTTCCAGAAAAAGAAGTACAAAATTGGGGAATTAACTTTTACCGAGAAATCAAACATAAAAATGAAACGCACACTTGGAGTTTTATTGATAACAGCGTTGGTCGTGAAACCCAATACAACGGTCGTATAGTTGGTATCAGAGATATCAATCCGCCCGTGCGTCTCACCCTCTTCCCTTTCGCCCAAGGAGTGGTGACAAAGTTTGGCGATGAAACTGAAACGAGCTTATCGGCAGGTTTAGATATAAAATACGGACTTAGCGATAGTTTCACCTTAGACGCAACCCTAATACCCGATTTCGGACAAGCGGCATTCGACAATGTAACTTTAAATTTGGGACCGTTTGAACAGACTTTTGGTGAAAACAGGCAGTTTTTTTCTGAAGGGATTGAACTTTTCCGCAAAGGAGGCATCTTTTTTTCTAGAAGAATTGGTAACGAGCCCACGGGAGCTTTCGAAATTGATGACCAAGAAAAAATCATTGAAAATCCTACTCGAGTAAAGTTATTGAATGCCATTAAAGTGTCTGGACGTACAGAGAACAATTTAGGAATTGGCGTACTGAACACCATCACAGGTAAAACCGTATCGGTAATTCAAGATACCATCACAGGGGCTGTTAGAGAGGTGGTAGTAGAGCCTGTAGCCAATTATAATGTGGCAGTGCTCGACCAACAATTTAACGACAATTCGTCTATTTCGATCATAAACACCAATGTAACACGTGATGGAAATTTTCGGGATGCGAATGTTTCTGCTTTTGTCTTTGACGTGGCTGATAAAGGAAATAACTTTAGAACTTCTGGCCGTGCAGTTGTGAGCAATGTGAATGAAGCGAGCGGATTTAAAACTGGGTTTCGTTCAGAGTTGGATGTGTTCCGAATTAAGGGAAACTTTCGATATCGTGCAGGACATGATTTTGCCAATAAAACGTTCGATATTAACGATCTGGGTGTAAACTTCACCAACAACTACAACAATTTTACTGCGGGTGTTTCGTACCAAATTTTTGAGCCTACGGAAACTTTCAATAATTACCGTTTCAGTCTTACGGCGAGACATAGAAGGTTGTATGAGCCAAGTGTGACGACCCGAAACAGTTTAGAGTTTGATACGTTCTTTTTTACCACCCAACGATTGGCATTTGGCCTGAATGGCAGCTATAACACAGAAGACCGTGATTACTTCGAGCCACGAGTAGCAGGTAAGTTTGTTATTTTTCCGGCAAACGTAGGTGGCCGCACATTTGTGTCGACAGATTTTAGAAAGAAGTTTGCCTTCGATCTAGGGCTTGGTTACAGAGCGTCAATTGATGCGCCACAACGTTCCTACTTTGTCGATTTTTCACCGCGTTATAGGTTCTCTAACCGTTTTTCGATGGTGATGCGTTCTGAATTTTCAAAACGAGATGACCAATTTGGTTACATAGACAATACAGATGATGCTATTTTCTTCGGCCAACGTGATATTTTGGGTATTGAAAATGCGATTACTGCGAGTTATAATTTTGATCCTTTTAAGGCAATCGACCTTCGTTTTAGGAACTTCTGGAGTACTGCAGACTATAGCGACGACGTATTTTTTGTGCTTAATGATGATGGAACTCGAGATCGTTTTGATTATGACATTTCAGAAAATGACCCCAACACCAACTTTAATATCTGGAATCTCGACCTCAGTTTCAGATGGCGCTTTGCTCCTGGTAGTGAGGCCTCCCTATTGTATCGTAACCAAATTTTTAACGTGACAGACATGGCGACATTAAATTACACTGAAAGCTTGGAAAACTTGTTCAACCAAGACAAGCAGCATACAGTTTCGTTACGGGTTACCTATTTTATAGATTATAATAATGTAAAATATCTGTTTCAGAAAAAAGCGTAGGAAGCCTTTATTAAAATCTGTACTTTCGTAAAAAAGAAACCTATTGATAACTGCCAAGAACATCCATAAATATTATGACGAACTCCACGTTTTGAAGGGAGTAGATTTGCACATAGCAAAGTCTGAAATCGTTTCTATCGTGGGTGCCTCGGGAGCAGGAAAAACGACACTCCTGCAAATTTTGGGCACTTTAGACCATTTTTCTGAAGGAAGTCTCATACTTCAGGATACTGCCATTGCCGGATTGAAGCAGAAAGAAGTGGCTGCTTTTAGAAATAGCAACTTGGGGTTTATCTTTCAATTTCACCAATTATTACCAGAATTTACAGCATTAGAAAACATTTGTATTCCTGCATTCATTAAAAAAACACCGAAGCCTGAAGCCGAAAAGAGAGCAAAAGAGTTGTTACAGTTCTTAGGTTTGTCACACAGAGAAAATCACAAACCCAACGAACTTTCGGGTGGTGAACAGCAGCGGGTGGCTGTTGCAAGGGCACTGATTAACAACCCTGCTATTGTATTGGCCGATGAACCTAGCGGTAACCTTGATACCGAAAGTGCCGAAAACCTGCACAACCTTTTCTTTAAATTACGAGACGAGTTTGGGCAGACCTTTGTGATTGTAACTCATAATGAAGAATTGGCAGAAATGGCCGACAGAAAGCTTGTGATGCAAGATGGCGTTATTGTAAAAGGCGCATAAAAATCATCTCTAGGGTATGAAACAAAGCGAATTAAAAGATTTTCTAGACGAAAAGACGCTGCGCTATAACCAACCAAAATTTATTGAAAGTGACCCCATACAGATTCCGCACCAATTCAGCAAGAAAGAAGATATTGAAATAGCCGGATTTTTAACTGCCACCATCGCCTGGGGCAACAGGAAGAGCATTTTGACCAATGCATCCAAAATGATGGAGCTGTTAGACAATGCTCCATACGATTTTATAACCCATGCTTCGAAACGAGACCTGGATATCCTTGAAAATTTCGTTCATAGAACTTTTAACGGTTCAGACTTTCAATATTTTGTAAAGGCACTACAAAATATTTATAGCAAACACCATGGATTAGAAGCTGTTTTTACAAAAAACAGTACTACTGAAAGTACACAACAAAGTATCCATGAATTTAAGAAGATTTTCTTCAGCTTGCCACATCTTCAGCGCACCCAAAAACACGTGAGCGACCCCTTGAAGAATTCGGCAGCCAAGCGATTAAACATGTTTTTACGGTGGATGGTTCGAAACGACCAAGCTGGTGTTGATTTTGGCATATGGCAAAATATTCCGATGCGAGCCCTATCATGCCCTTTGGATGTACACAGTGGGAATGTTGCGAGGAAACTGAACCTCCTAAAGAGAAAACAGAATGACGGCAAGGCTTTATTTGAATTGGATAGTGCCTTGCGACGCTTAGAGCCAACAGATCCAGTAAAATATGATTTTGCCCTCTTTGGCTTGGGTGTTTTTGAAAAATTCTGATCAAAATTCGATTTTAAACGAGTGAAAATCATCCCATATTAACGTTTTACGTTTTTTAGCTAACAGTACACATAAAACTGTTAATGAAACCTTAAAATGTAGTATCTTAGCATAATAGGAGCTAACAAAATTCCTATTGAGAAAATAATTTATTGAATATTACGTGATTACACCTCCTACCATTCCTGCAAATGAACAAGACCGTTTAGCCGCCCTGCGGAGTTACCACATCATAGATAGTACTAAGAATGAAGAATTTGACCAACTTACCGATTTAGCTACTTATTTTACCGATATGCCTATTTCGCTCATCTCTTTAGTTGATGAGCACGAAGTTTTGTTTAAGTCTGCCAAAGGCATGAACATTCGTTCTAGTGATAGAAAGGTATCTTTCTGTAGTTATGCTGTAGGGCATGATGAACCCTATTTCATAATTAACGATACAAAAAACCACCCCGACTTTAAGGACCATCCTTATGTAATCCAAGAAAAAAATCCGGTGGGTTTCTATGGCGGTGTATGTCTTATCGACGCAAAAGGCTATAGGCTCGGAACTTTATGCGTGATAGACACAAAGCCCAACGAGCTAACAGAAAAACAACTAGAAGGGCTTGTAAAGTTGTCTAAGCAAATAGTGAAGCTTATTGAACTGCACAGAGCGAATCATGACCTAAGACATATTAAAAATGATTTAGAGAAAAAGAATGAAGAGCTGAAAAGTTTTGCGGGTCTGGTATCGCACGATATGAAAATGCCCTTGGCCAATATCATTGTAACTACCGACATTTTAAAAGCAAAATATGCCGAACACCTAGACCAGCAAGCCATAGATTATCTTACCTATCTAAAACAGAGCTCCTTTACGTTAAGCGACTATATTACTGGGTTATTAGCGCACTATGAAAGTGATAAAATTTCCGAAGAAGCACATCAAACTTTTGATATTCATCACTTATTAGAAGAAATTGTTGAACTATTGAACATCAACTTAGATTGTGAAATTAATTTTCCTGAGACGAACTTCGATCTTAATTGCAATCGAGCAGCACTAGAACAAATATTTCTAAACCTATTGGGGAATAGCATTAAATATAGTGATAAAGAAAATATTGTTATTACCATTGATGCAGAAGAAGATGATTCGTTTTACCTTTTTAAGGTGTCAGATAACGGCATAGGTATTCCGAAAGACAAGCAGAAAGATATCTTTGATTTATTTGCAACGGTAGGGAATACAGACCGAAATGGTCAAAAAGGAAGCGGCATTGGCTTGTCTACAGTCAAAAAAATAATTGATAACTTAGGGGGCACGATCGAAGTTATATCGGAAGAGAACGAAGGTACACAGTTTAAGTTTTCAATTAAAAAATAATATTAGTTCCCTTTTAACAGTATGATGCAATCAACCGCACTATATTTATTGCGAACAACTAAGCACATACAAATTACGTAATTGAATATATGATATCCCCAAAAACACCTTCCAACGAGAATGAACGATTGGAAGAAGTAGCCTCATACGGATTACTAGACACACTACCCGAAGAAGAATACGACGACATAACAGAATTAATTGCTGGTGTTTGCAATACGCCAATTTCGTTAGTTACGCTACTCGACGCCGATCGGAATTTCCTAAAATCCCATTACGGAGTGCCATTCAATGAATCGCCAAGAGATATTTCATTTTGTGGCCATGCTATTTTAGAGCCTGAAGACATTTTTGTTGTAGAAGATGCACGATTAGACCCGCGGTTCGCAAATAATCCCTTAGTACAAGAACACAGTGCTATTTTCTATGCCGGAGCGCCCTTACGGTCGCAGAATGGGTACCCATTAGGTACGTTGTGTATTTTTGACACCAAACCCCGCACCCTTTCAGAAAATCAAAAAAAGGTGATCGTTGCCATGGCAAAACAGGTCGTCAAGCTATTCGAATTACACAGAAACAATCTGTCACTACGCCAAACAAGGCGCTCACTACAACAACGCAATAAAGAATTAAAAGATTTTGCAGGCATTGTTTCGCACGATCTGAAATCGCCCCTGGCAAATATCACGTCGTTAGCGCGATTGCTAAAAGAAGAATATGAAGTTAAATTTGATGCCGTAGGAAATCAGTACATCGATTATATAGAAGAATCTTCTGTCACCCTGAAAAAATACATCGATGGGATGTTAGAGTATTATAAAAGTGATGATTTACTCGAAAAAGGAAAACAACCCACCCTACTCTCTTCAATTTATGAAGAAATTGAAGATATCTTTTTTGTAGATAATGCAGAATTTGAACACCCTACCGAAGACCAAACCATTATCGTAAATAGACCTGCACTGGTGCAAATTTTTATTAATCTTGTCGGAAACGCTCTTAAATACAACCACAAAGAAGTACCCCATGTACGTACAACCTTTGCTGAAAAAGAAGACTACTATGTTTTTACGGTCTCAGACAACGGGATCGGAATTGACAAAGAAAAGCAGGAAATCATATTCCAACTGTTTAAAACGATTGGTGAAAAAGATAGGCATGGAAAAAAAGGCAGCGGTATCGGTCTTGCCACGGTACTGAACCTAGTGACCAAATTAGGTGGTACTATTTCGTTAGATTCAGAAAAGGATAAAGGAACAACATTCACCTTTACTGTTAAGAAGTAACCATATTTCGAAACCATTTTTTATCTTTGGGCAATCTTAACAGGAATGCAGTTTAAACACCCAGAACTTCTCTACGCGCTATTTTTACTGCTTATCCCTATTTTTATTCACCTTTTTCAGCTACGGAAGTTTCAGAAAGTTGCCTTCACCAATGTTGCATTTCTGAAAAAAGTAAACATCCAAACACGAAAAAGCTCCCAACTTAAAAAATGGCTTACCCTCCTTCTCCGTCTATTGGCATTGGCGTGCATCATTCTTGCATTTGCCCAACCCTTTACCGCCTCTAAAACGGCGCTCAACAACAAAAAAGAGACGGTGATATATCTTGACAATAGCTTTAGCATGCAAGCAAAAGGCCCGAGCGGCCCCTTGTTATTGCGCGCGAAACAACAGTTATACGACGAGACCAATGGTGCGGCTACGGTAAGTTGGTTTACCAATACTTCCCAACAAAAAGGAGTCGACTTGCCCGCTTTTAAATCGGCTGTACTAGATATCCCCTATGCTGCTACCCAATTACCCACAGAAGAGGTGCTGTTAAAGGCAAATCAGTTATTTACAAAAGATGAAGGTAGTGATAAGCGGTTGGTGTGGATTTCAGACTTTCAAACAAAAGGCTCATTTCCTGAAGCACCCACCAATTTTTCGGTTGAAGCCGTACAATTAAAGCCTCAATCATTCAATAATGTTAGTATAGATAGTGCCTACATTGCATCCCAAAACGCTACACTCACTAAACTGAATGTGACACTTTCTGCTTCGGGTTCGGTACCAGAATCTGTGCCGGTGTCGCTTTTCAACAATGAGCAACTGATCGCTAAAACAGCCGTCGATTTTTCAGAAAAAAGGGCAAACACGGTTACTTTCGATCTTGATGCAACCAAAACCTTTAAAGGCAAACTTGAAATTGATGATGCACATCTGGGATACGACAACACCTTGTATTTCAGTATAAATGCTCCAAAGAAAATCAAGGTTTTATCTGTTTCAGAAAATAATGGCGATTTCTTACAACGAATTTTTGAGAATTCAGATTTCGAATATACTGCCCAAGCGTCTAATAGGCCCGACTATAATATATTTTCGACACAAAACTTTATCATTCTAAACGAACTGAAATCGATTCCCAATTCGCTTACCACAGCCTTGGTAGATTTTGTAGCTAAAGGAGGCAGTTTATTTGTGATTCCTTCTAATGAAGCACGGCTTGATGAATACAACGCTTTACTGGCACAATTAGGCATGGGAACCTTTTCAGGCTTGATAAACCAAGAAAAAAAGATTACACAAATTGTTTTTTCGCACCCTTTGTACAAAGATGTATTTGAACGTCAAGTTGCCAATTTCCAATATCCTAAGGTGAATTCATATTACAATTTGGGTACAAATGCTGGGGCCGCCCTAAAATTTGAAGACGGCAAACCTTTTATTGTACAAAAATCGGGGGTCTATCTTGGCACGGCAGCCTTTAATAATGAAAACAGCAATTTTAAGAATTCCCCGCTTATCGTTCCCACCTTGCTGAACATGGCACAGCAGAGTTTACCTATTGCCCAACTCTATTTTCAGACAGGTCTCCAGAATAGATTTGCAGTACCCGTATCGTTGCTTCAAGATGAAATTGTTACCATAAAAGATAGCGCTTCATCTTTTGTCCCTTTGCAACAATCGCGTGCCAATAAAGTAGACATCACTACAGAGAGTGACCCTGCCAATGCTGGGATTTATTCTATTGAAACAAGGAACACCTATGTAGAAGATGTAAGCTATAATTTCCCTAGAACTGAAAGTACCTTAACGTACCTAGACGCAGAAGATTGGCAGGGCGTACGTACCTATGATAGCATTGAAGCGTTGTTCGACACTTTAACTGAAGAGAATAGTATTAATAGTTTTTGGAAATGGTTCGTTATTTTTGCCTTGTTGTTCCTACTCTTGGAAATGCTAGTACTGAAATTTTATAAAAATTGAATATGGGCGCAATCCTTATAAAAAATGCTACTATTGTTGATACAATGAGCAGCCATCACCTCAAGAAACGTGATATCTTGATTGTGAATGGTACCATCACCCAAATTGGAACCAATATTTCTAACGCAGATGCCAAAGAAATTAACAAACCTAATCTACACGTCTCTTGCGGCTGGTTTGACAGTAGCGTTAATCTGGGGGAACCTGGCTATGAAGACCGCGAAACAATTACCAACGGATTGGCAACAGCGGCAGCTAGTGGTTTTACCCATATTGCTGTAAACCCTTATACCAACCCTGTGCCCGACAGTAAATCGGGGATTCAGTACCTACAAGGAAAAGCAAAAGGACATGCCGTTTCACTACACCCGGTTGGAGCGTTGACTATGAAAAGTGAAGGCGAAAATTTAGCAGAACTGTTTGACATGGCTTCGGAAGGTGCCGTGAGTTTTTACGACTACCTTCACCCCATAGAAAATGCAAACTTGCTTAAAATAGCACTACAGTACGCTCAAAATTTTGACGCACTGGTACAATCGTTTCCTATGAATCCGTCCATAGCGCGAAGCGGAATGGTAAACGAAGAGGTAAATAGTACAAAACTAGGATTGAAAGGTATACCTGCACTTTCAGAAGAATTACAAATAAGTCGCGATCTGTACCTTCTTGAATATACTGGCGGAAAACTTCATATTCCGACCATTTCAACTAAAAAATCTGTGCAACTCATAAGAGAGGCAAAAAAACGCGGATTGGATGTTAGCTGCAGTGTTTCAGCAAACAATCTATACCTTACTGACGACACCCTAGAAAGTTTTAACAGTCACTATAAACTCTTACCTCCACTACGAACCAAAAGCGACACAAAAGCACTTTTAAAAGGGCTAAAAGATGGCACCATAGACGGTGTGACGAGTCAGCACGACCCACGAACCATAGAAGAGAAAAAAACTGAATTTGAGCACGCTGCTTACGGTAGTATCGGACTAGAAAGTTGTTTTGGGGCACTCAATACAACTGTTGAAATTGAAGTAGCGGTACAAGCCCTCATGGGTCTCAAAAAAACGCTTCGGCATTCCGTGCAACGGTGTTTCCGAAGGAGTAAAAGCCGACCTTACCTTGTTTAATCCCTCTGGAGATTGGACCTTTAATGTAAGTGATATTCTTGCAACGTCCAAGAATGCAGCCATGCTCGACCAAGCCATGCGCGGAAAAGTGTACGGAATTATAGCCAATAAAAAATTAGTCTTAAATGGCTAAAACTCCCGAAGGTAAAACAAAAGCGGTGATTGCGTATATCACTATTGCGGGCATGCTCATCGCACTCTCGATGAACAAGGATGAAAAACATCCGTTTGCCACATGGCATATTAAAAACATGTTTGGGCTGTGTTTGCTCATGCTTATCGCGATTGTCACCCAATACAACATTCACCTGCTTACCGGTGATATTCTCTATATCATAAGTGTGCTACTATGGGTTTATTGCTTTGTGATGGCTATCTATAATAAAACTACAGGAATTCCTTATTTTAGTAAGAAGTTTCAGACTTGGTTTACTTTTTTGGGTTAGAAACGGTACCTTTAACTACAACCAAACCAATTTTTTATGGAAACCAACCAAACTGTAGAAGAGGGAAAGACCATGGCAATTATTTCTTATGTCACCATTATAGGTCTTATCATTGCATTTGTATCGAACAACAGCAAACCAAATGAGTTTACTAGTTTTCACATAAGGCAAAGCCTAGGCATTTTTGCATTATGGATTATCATTAGCTTTGGGCTAAGCATTCTTTCAAGCCTTATTTACATCCCATGGTTATCTACCATTGTGCATGCCGGACTCATAGTACTATTGATTTTAGGAATCATTGCTGCTGCACAGGGAGAAAAAAAACCCGTTCCACTGGTAGGCGACTTCTTTCAGGATATTTTCAAGAATATTTGAGTTCGTATTGTTTCTTTAGAAAAGGAGCAGTTTTGTACCTTGCGGTTTTTATTTTATCGCTATGGAAAAACACACGCTCTCACTAGAACACAACTACCGACCTTCAGATATTAAAGATGGGAAACCGCCTGTAATTATAATGCTCCATGGCTTCGGAAGTGATGAAAACGATTTGTTTTCGTTTGCGAGTGAATTACCTTCAGAATATGCTATTATCTCCCTAAAGGCCCCTATTCCGATGCAACCGTATGGAAATGCATGGTATAACATCTATTTTGACGATTCAAAAGGAAAGTTTAGTGATGACGAGCAAGCCATCGCCTCTCGAGAATTAGTCGTGCGCTGTATAGACGAAATCATTGAGAAATATTCGGTAGATGCTGAAAATGTAACCTTGTTAGGTTTCAGCCAAGGTACCATACTCAGTTTTGCCATTGCGCTAAGTTATCCTGAAAAGGTTACCAATGTGATTGGCTTAAGCGGTTATATAAACGAAGGAATTCTAAAAGCCGGTTATGAGCAGAACGATTTCAGCAAGTTGAACATTTACAGCTCGCATGGTTCGGCAGATCAGGTTATTCCTGTTAGTTGGGCGCAACGCACCCAACCCTTTCTCAAAAACCTCGGAATTGACTGTAAATATTCAGAGTTTCCTGTGGGCCATGGTGTTTCTCCGCAAAACTTCTACGAGTTGAAATCATGGCTAGAAAACGCATAGCGCAATAAACTAAACTTGTACGATGACAATGCTATTTCAGCAAATGTTACGCTGGAAAATTTAGTTTGGATATAACACCGCATCAATTGTTTTGAGATACAATTGATTGTTTTCATCATAGAAATAATCGATAAGCACTTCACCCCAGTAATTTCCGTCGCTAAAATTAGCGATGACCCATCGATGGTTTAAAAACTTAACTTTATTGATACGCATTGTTCCGGTAAGCCCTTCTACAGGAACCAACGGATTGCCGTTTTCTTCAAAATTTTTCTCAATGATGGCGTCGGTAACCTGTGCTTTAACCGCGGCTGCTTCCATCCCCAAATTCTCCAAGTAAGTCATGGCATCATCGTTTCCCATAAGGTTAAAATAATTGGCTTCCATAAGCTCATTTTCAGACTTTTGGCGTAACGAATCTGCAACCTCCACTTTAGTAGTCAAAGATGTTATTTGCTTTTCTTGCGATTCAAAAATTGATTTTTCGTTCATGTACTGAAAAATGATAAACAGTACAGCGAAAAAAAACAGGTACATAAAAATTTTATTCTTCATAGCAATATTTTAATAGGAATTAGTTCTTTACTTCCACTGTGAGTCCGTCGTAAGCAAGGTGAATATTATCGGGCAATTCTGCTTCAACCGCTGCATGGAAGCCCATTAGGTGGCTAATGTGGGTAAGGTAGGTGGTTTTTGGGCCAATCTTTTGAATGAGTGCCAATGCTTCTTCTAAATTAAGGTGCGAATGGTGTGGTTTCTTCCGAAGGCAATTAATCACCAATATTTCGGTTCCTTTAATTTTTTGGATCTCTGCCTCTTCCATGGTCTTTACATCGGTAAGATAAGTAAATCTGCCTATCTTAAAACCCAACACTGGCAGTGCAGCATGAAAAGCTTCTACAGGGATAACTTCCTTATTTCCAATAGTGAAACTTCTGGTTTTATCTATTTCAATTTCGTTGATGGTAGGAGCTCCAGGATATTTATTTTCAGTTTCAAAGATATAGGCAAAACGCTGGTGCAGTGAATTAAACACCCGTTGGTGGGCAAAAAAATCGACATGTCCTTTTTGAAACGAAAATGGTCTGATATCGTCCAGACCTGCTGTATGGTCGCTGTGTTCGTGGGTAAGCAAAATACCGTCTATAGAGAGAACATTTTCACGTAACATTTGTTGTCTAAAATCTGGGCCACAGTCTATTACGTACCGGTGATTTTCCCAAGCCAACAATACAGAAACCCGCAATCTTTTATCTTTTGAATCGTTACTTAAACATACGGGGTGATTGCTACCTATCACAGGAATACCTTGTGAGGTTCCAGTCCCCAAAAATGTTACGGTGAGCGCAGATTTCATACCTGCAAAAATAACAGTATTTTTTTTAGTTTGCCTTGCCTATTTGTTACCTTTGTTAGAAGACATTTAAATACGCGAAGTATGCCAGATATGATTAAAGGGGATAAAGAATTTGAGAATATCCCTTCCATACGAAATAAAGCGTTGCGCATCAACCTGAACGAGAATATCTACGGAACTTTTGCCGAGATTGGTGCTGGACAAGAAACAGTTCGGAATTTTTTTAGGGCTGGCGGTGCCTCTGGTACGATCGCAAAAACTATGTCGGCATACGATAAAGATTTTAGTGACGCTATCTATGGCGAAGAGCTTGATGGTAGATATGTAACCGAGTCTAGGCTCAAGAAAATGCTAAATCACGAAATCAACCTTATCGAAGAGCGTATTGTTCGTGAAAAACATCCCGAAAAGTTATTTTTCGCCTATGCAAACACGGTGGCTACTATCGACTTTGCAAAGAAATACAAAGGCCATGGTTGGTTAGGCATACGCTATCAAACCAAGCCCGATGAAGCCTACAGTGAAATCGTATTGCACATCCGCTTCCATGAAAACGACGCCGTTGCACAGCAAATTACCTTGGGTATTCTTGGTGTAAACCTGATTTATGGTGCTTATTACAAATACGACCAGCCTAGAAAGTTGCTGCGTTATCTGTACGACCATATTGATAAGGATAAAATTGAAATTGACACGATTAATTTCTCTGGTCCTAAATTTGAAGAGGTAGACAATCGATTGATGAGTCTTCAACTGATCAAGAATGGGATGACAGATGCGGTGATGTTCGGTCCCGACGGAAACAATATTCTACCCGCCCGAATTTTATACAAAAAGAATATATTGGCATTGCGCGGAAGTTTCCGTCCAGTGACAAAAGTGAACATTGATATGTATGAAAAATCATATGAAATGTTCTTAAAAGAGAATCGCGTTGAAAAAGACCGTACCGAGGTAATTTTTGAAATCACATTGTCTAATTTAAGGGCTGAAGGTGAAATTGACGAAGAAGACTTTATGGACCGTGCCCGTTTGTTATGCTCATTGGGGCATACGGTAATGATTTCAAATTTCCAAGAGTATTATAAACTGGTTGAATACTTTTCTCGCTACACCAAAATGCGCCTAGGCTTGGCTATGGGAGTGAACAATTTGGTAGATATTTTTGATGAAAAGTACTATCGTCATTTAAGTGGTGGTATTTTGGAGGCCTTCGGAAAGCTGTTCTTTAAAGACTTGAAGGTATACCTCTACCCTATGCGCGATCCAGAGACAGGTGAATATACAACCAGTGAAAATCTGAAAGTACACCCTCGTATGAAAGAACTCTATAAGTTCTTTAAATACAACGGCAAAGTAGTTGACATAGAAGATTTCAACGAAGACATTTTAAATATTTTCTCTCGAGAAGTCCTTTCCATGATTGAAAACAACGAACCTGGATGGGAAGAAATGCTTCCGCAGGGTGTAGGTGAGATTATTCACGCGAAAAATCTTTTTAGCTGTCAAGATGATTTTAAAACTTCAGTTGCTGAAGAATAACGAAATCAACAAAACTTTCTAAGCGAACTGAATCACCTCATTATTCCACAAAAAAGACAAACCCCGTTCTCTAACGGGGTTTGTCTTTTTTCAATTAATCCTAGTGCGCCTTCGGCTTCAAGGATTTAAGCGACCTTTTCGTGTATGAGATCCCGCCAAAGGGCGGGATTCTTTCAGCTAAAAAATCCTAGTGCGCCTTCGGCTTCAAGGATTTAAGCGACCTTCTTGTGTATGAGATCCCGCCCTTTGGCGGGATTCTTTCAGCTAAAAAATCCTAGTGCGCCTTCGCTTCAAGGATTTAAGCTTCAAGAATTTGTGCAGCGTGGTCTTTTGTTTTCACTTTATCGATTACCCTTGAAACGATACCGTTTTCATCAACAATAAACGTTTTCCGATGTATGCCATCATACTCTCGGCCCATAAACTTTTTTGGTCCCCAAACCCCAAAGGCATTGATTACCTCTTTGTCTTCATCTGCCAATAGCGGGAATGGAAAATCGTATTTGTTCTTAAAATTAGCCTGTTTGCGCTCGCTATCGGCACTCACTCCCAACAATTCATAACCAGCGTCCTGTAGTTCTTTATAATGGTCTCTAAGGCCGCAAGCTTCTGCTGTACAGCCAGGTGTGTTAGCTTTCGGGTAGAAAAATACTACGAGTTTCTTTCCTTTATAATCTGAAAGGGATCTAGGAGTTCCTGTTTCATCGTTTACTGTAAAATTTGGGACTTTTTCACCCACTTTTAATGTTTTCATGGCTTATTTTTGTGTAAAAGTATTGAAAATGACCAAACAAGAGAAGGTAGATTTTGTTATAAGAACGTTAAATGAAATTTATCCAGAAATTCCAATTCCACTAGACCACAAAGACCCCTATACCCTCCTAATTGCCGTATTGTTATCTGCCCAAAGTACAGACGTACGAGTGAACAAGATTACACCTCTATTGTTTGAAGTAGCCGACAATCCTTACGACATGGTAAAATTATCGGTAGAAGAAATACGGGAGATTATTAAACCCGTTGGCTTATCACCCATGAAATCGAAAGGAATCCATGGCCTGTCCCAAATTTTAATCGATAAGTACAACGGGCAGGTACCACAAGACATGGCCGCCCTCGAAGAATTACCCGCCGTTGGGCACAAAACAGCTAGCGTGGTGGTTTCCCAAGCTTTTGGGATTCCGGCTTTTCCAGTAGACACACATATACACCGGCTTCTCTATCGCTGGGGCTTTAGTACTGGGAAAAATGTAGTGCAGACAGAACGTGATGCGAAACGGTTATTTCCGGAGGAGTTGTGGAACACCCTCCATTTACAGATAATTTGGTATGGAAGGCAGTATTGTCAGGCACGAGGTTGGGATCTTGAAAAAGATATCATCACAAAAAAAATTGGAAGAAAAAGTGTGCTTAACGAATATTACAAAGCGCAGCAAAAACGTAAAAAATAGGGCATAAAAAAACCCGGAAGTGGTGAATTTCCGGGTTTTCCAAAGTTTAGTTTAGAAGTGCTTCAAACTTCAATTTATTATAATCTATAACACTTAAAGCCTTCGAATAATCCAGGAGGAATTTTATTGTCTCTCCTTTAGGAACTAAGTTTTTCTCCACGTGTTCCGAGCGTGGCGTTTCAGAGTACATTTTTTGCATAGAACGTAATTTTTGAGGTTAATGTTACCTAATAACGCCCTTTCAAAATGTTTATTGTATTAGTTGGTCAATATAATGTTATGTTTATCAATTACTTTGCGCAAATTGATTAGTGCATAACGCATTCTTCCCAATGCTGTATTAATGCTTACTCCTGTTTGCTCACTAATTTCCTTAAAGCTCATATCCTTATACATTCGCATAATCAGGACTTCTTTTTGGTCTGAAGGAAGCTCTTGTATAAGTCTTCGTACATCATTTTCTACTTGATCTTTTATCATGCACTTTTCTGCGTTCAAGTTTCCATCAGACAGAACAGAAAATATATTGAAGTCGTCGTTGTTCTCAAACTTCGGCATTCTGTTGTTCTTTCTGAAATGGTCTATCACCAAATTGTGTGCAATACGCATCACCCATGGCAGAAATTTTCCTTCTTCATTGTAGGCACCCCGCTTTAAAGTTCTGATGACTTTAATAAAGGTATCTTGGAAAATATCTTCTGCGACGTCGCGGTCGAAGACTTTCGAGTAGATAAAACTATAAATTCTTTGTTTGTGGCGAGTGATTAGGTCGCTAAGTGCAGTTTCATTGCCCTGCATGTATTCACTTACCAAAAAGGCGTCAGTAGCTATGCTTTTTTTCATATCAATACTTTTAAAATAAACAACTATTTATTTTGGTCGATGAGTTGTTTTGGTATTCTAGATTTTAAAGTAATGATATACTATAGGCAATAATTTTATTAAATATCGTTGTGAGCCGTAAATATAATAACAAAGATTTATGATTTGCAAACAAAATGTGAGTTTTTTCTTAAAAAATAGTTCAAACAGAATACTTTATGGCGTATCAAGCGTACTAAAATGGATGGTTTGTTAAATATTTGTTAGTGTAAAATTTTTTCTGATTTTTTTAGTTTGCCCTATAAAAATTGCCTTCAAAAGTAAAAAAGCGAGGATGTATTGGTATCTTTGCACAAAATTAAAAAGCCCCCTATATTTTTGGATATTGAGACCTTAGATACAAAAAAGAACATTTTAATTCAAGGTGCAAAACTGCATAACCTGAAGAATATTTCGGTAGCAATTCCGCGTAATAAATTAGTGGTTATTACTGGGCTTTCTGGTAGTGGTAAATCTAGCTTAGCTTTCGATACGCTTTATGCAGAAGGACAACGACGTTATGTTGAAAGTCTCTCCTCTTATGCTCGGCAGTTTCTAGGAAGGCTAGACAAGCCAAAAGTAGATTCTATAAAAGGGATCGCACCTGCCATTGCTATTGAACAGAAAGTAAATACCACCAATACGCGCTCTACGGTGGGTACCTCTACTGAAATTTACGATTATCTAAAACTCCTTTACACAAGAATTGGCAGAACCTACTCCCCAGTTTCTGGCAATGAAGTAAAAAAAGATACTGTTACCGATGTGGTAGCACACATCAAAACCTATAAAGAAGGCGAAAAACTTCTCCTGCTCGCTCCTATTTTTCTAGAAGAAGGACGAACCATGGAGAATAAAATAAAAGCATTGGCCCAGCAGGGTTATGCGAGAGTGAAAATTGGAGAGGATGTGATTCGTATCGATGAACTCTCTAAAAACCTCCCCAAGAAAATCCAACTGGTCGTAGACAGGGTTATCACCAAAGATGAAGAAGATTTTTACAATCGATTGGGTGATGCCATAGAAATGGCTTTTTTTGAAGGAAAAGGCACCTTATATATTGAAAATTTAGGTGACGGAAAGATCCGTGAATTCAACAATCGGTTTGAAGCCGACGGAATAGTATTCATGGAGCCAAACGTGCATCTCTTCAGCTTTAACAATCCGTACGGCGCCTGTCCCACTTGCGAGGGATACGGAGACGTAATTGGTATAGATGCAGATCTGGTAGTACCCAACACTGCACTATCTATTTATGAAAATGCTATTTTTCCTTGGCGTGGTGACAGCATGGGTTGGTATCGAGACCAATTGGTAAACAATGCTTATAAATTTGATTTCCCTATACACAAGCCCTGGTTTGAACTTACAGAAGCCCAACAGCAGTTGGTATGGGACGGAAACGAACATTTTGAAGGACTTCACGATTTCTTCTCTTACCTAGAATCGAAAAATTACAAGATTCAGAATCGGGTAATGTTATCGCGCTACCGCGGAAAAACAAAATGTAGCACCTGTCATGGAAAACGCTTGCGCCCCGAAGCAGGTTATGTAAAAATCAACGATACCGCCTTGCAAGATCTTGTCACGAAGCCATTAGATGAACTAGCGGTATTCTTTAAAGAATTGACATTGAACTCATACGAGCAAACAATAGCCAAAAGGCTGTTGCTCGAAATTAACAATCGCCTTTCATTCTTAATGGATGTAGGCCTGAGCTACCTAACCCTGAACCGAAAAAGTAACACACTTTCCGGAGGGGAATCCCAACGAATTAATTTAGCCACTTCGTTGGGCAGTAGCTTAGTGGGCTCTATGTATATTTTAGACGAACCCAGCATCGGGTTGCACCCAAAAGATACCGAACGCCTGATTGGAGTACTGCGCTCACTTCGCGATCTTGGTAACACCGTTATTGTGGTTGAACATGATGAAGACATCATGAAAGCTGCAGACGAAATAATTGACATTGGTCCGGAGGCAGGAACCTTTGGCGGCGAGATCGTAAGCACTGGAACTTTTGAAGATATACTGAAAGGAGACTCGCTTACCGCTGGTTATTTAAACGGAACCTTACAAATTGAAGTTCCTGAAAAACGACGCACATCAAAAAGCACCATTACCGTTACAGGAGCTCGACAGAACAATCTTAAAAATATTGATGCTACCTTCCCATTGGGAGCATTTACTGCGGTAACTGGAGTTTCAGGCAGCGGAAAAAGCACCTTGGTAAAAAAAATACTGTATCCGGCTTTGCAACGTGAAATTAATGGTTTCGGTGAAAAGCCCGGGCAGTTCACCAAACTCGAAGGAAGTTTCAGCAGTATAAAAAATATAGAGTTTATAGACCAGAACCCTATCGGTCGCTCAAGTAGAAGTAATCCCGTTACCTACATTAAAGCGTACGATGACATCAGAAATCTTTTTGCTTCACAAAAATTGAGCGATATCCGGGGCTACAAAGCCAAACATTTCAGTTTTAATGTAGACGGCGGTCGTTGTGAAACTTGCAAAGGCGAAGGTGAAGTTACCATCGAAATGCAATTTATGGCCGATGTTCACCTAGAATGTGATACCTGTAAAGGCAGACGTTTTAAGAAAGAAATCTTAGAGGTAGTTTTTAACGGTGTAAATATTGACGATGTCCTGCGAATGACCGTTGATGACGCCATTGCTTTTTTCAAAGAAAACGATCAGACAAGAATTACCAACAAATTACAGCCACTACAAGATGTTGGTCTGGGTTACGTACAACTAGGCCAGAGCTCTTCTACGCTTTCTGGAGGAGAAGCACAACGTATTAAACTAGCCTCTTTCCTAATTAAAGGAAATACAAAAGAAAAGGCACTTTTCATCTTTGATGAACCTACCACAGGTCTTCATTTTCATGATATTAAGAAGCTACTAGCATCATTTTATGCCCTCTTAGATAATGGACATACCGTGATTGTTGTAGAGCACAACTTAGATCTTATTAAATGTGCAGACCATGTAATCGATCTCGGATTAGAAGGCGGAACCAAGGGTGGAAAAATTATTGCACAAGGAACTCCTGAAGAGGTCGCGGCCAATACAACATCGCTTACTGCACCGTACTTGAAAGAGAAACTTTCTTAGTTTTTGGTACTCACTCACACTCAATACATTTTATTTTTGGCACGAAGATTGGTAACTACTTAATGACCGAATTGATGATGGGGTCGGTCGAAGAAAATAGTAAATTAAATAAGACATAGTTTTTTTGGTTGGTTAGTTAAACCCGTGGATTTCAACTTTGAATCTGCGGGTTTTTTTTGACCGAACTCAAATGAAAGCCTCTTGAAAACAGCTCAAAAAGCCCTATTTACATAGGTTTTTCATTTTTGGCACGGTCGTTGTTTCATAATTACATGTAAATGCTGACCAAAAGATTAAAAGCAAGTACAACCTAAATTTCTAAATTATGAAAAAGTTAGTTTTAATGTTCTGTAGTATGTTTCTCATCGCCGGTGTGGCCTCGGCTAACAATAACGTAGGTGAAGAAGCAACGTTAAATGCTTACGACGGTAAGTCGTATATATTTATTGAAGGCTCAGTAGAGTTTTCAGTTTTTCCAGATGGTCAGTTCGATTTCGTGTATGTAGGTGGAAATCGAGGCGAAAACATAAGTGTGAATGTAAATACACCAGGGGTAAGTATTTCTTACAACGGTGGGTACAATTATGATATGTACGTTCAGTATGACGATTATGGAGCCGTAGTTCAGGTAGAAGAAGTCCCTATTTATTACGATGAATTTGGTCGTATTGTTCAAGCAGGTGATGTAGAGATTCGATATAACAACCGTCGTATCGTAAATGTGGGTAGCTTAGTGGTTCATTACAACAATTTTGGCTACTTCTCACACTGCACCGGGTTTATCAGTCCGTGGAACCGCTACTATGTATACCGCCCTTGGCATGTGTATTACGTAGCTCCAATTTATACGAGCTGTATTGTGTATGACTATCCATATAGAAGATATTATGCACCGGTTCGCTATAGCTGGGGATACCACAGACAGCATTATACCAGAGGGTATAACAGAGGGTATCGAAATGGAAGACGCGACTTTTATCGCCCAGGCAGTAGAGTTCATTATAAGAACGGAAGAACTGCTGTAAATAGAAGCTATAACCCAAATCGTAGGAATACAATGGTTGCTAACACTAGAAATGGTGGTAGAACTGGCCTGGCTTCAAACAGAAGTGATCGCGGGAATTCAAGAGGTTTGGCTACCAATAATCGTGGAAACGCGAGTACAAAAGGTCGTCCAGCGTCAAATACTAGAGGCAACGTGAACAAAGGTCGTCCTGCCAACAACAGGAACTATTCTAACAGCCGTAGTGGAAATGTAAACACCAAAGGTCGCCCAACGGGTAATAGCCGTAGTACCGCGACCAAAGGAAGGCCTAGTAACAACGCTAATAGTGGTTACAGCAGCCGTAACAGCTCAAGAACTGTTAATAAAGGTCGTCCAGGTACCACTACTAAAAGTAGAACTGTTCAGAATTCGAGAACTAGACCATCATCACGAGGAACTGCAACCACCTCAAGATCGTCGTCTACAAAACGTAGTGTAACAAAACAACGCAGTTACACTAGCAATAATAGAAAAGCGACTGCACGCACTAGCAATAGCACACGTGCAAGCAAAGGAAGAAGTACAAGCAACCGTTCTGGAGTTTCAAAATCTAGAAATACGTCTTCAAGAAGTAGCGGTACGTCGCGTGGCTCTTCAACAAGAAAAGGAAGAGGCCAGTAAGAATTTTGGTTGGTTAGTTAGAAATCCTCGTCATTTGTTTCGGCAAAGAGCGGGGATTTCGCATTTAATACAGCTTGAGAATTTGTGCCATTTTTTGGGTCAGATTTTTTCGACTATAACTTTCAATTTCTTTGGAAGTACTGTGTAGCGTACCCTGTTGAAATTTTCGATAATATGTGAGCAGCTGCTCTTTAAGTTGATTTTTTTGACTCGGATTGAAATAATAGCCGCTTTCCGTAGTAGTTATTATTTCTTTTACATCGCTACCCTCAGGACCCAGTGCAATAATAGGTCGCTGTGCGCTCAAATACTCGAAGAGCTTCCCTGGAATAATAACCTTTGTCTCTAGACTGTCAATTTCTAGCAGCAATAAAATCTGGGCATTGTGCTGAAGCTGCACCGCTTCATCATGCGAAACGTATCCTAAATTCCGAATGTTCGCGGTGAGACCAAAAGATGATAACGACCTCAGAATAGAATCGCCAACTACTCCGGCTAATGTAATTTCAACATCTTCTCTAAAACCTTCCACTTCTGCAGCTAATTCGCTCACAACCTCCCAAAGAACAATAGGATTGCGCTCTGCAAGTAACGACCCAATATGTGCAAGCGAAAATTTTGCATCCAATTTAGCAGTAATTTCTGCTTTGGGCTCAAACCCATTTGTGACCAAATGAACCGTTTTAGGAGTAATAAGTTCAAATTGTTTCTTGGTAGTAGCGCTGGTAACCGTTACAGCATCTGCCTGTTGTAGTACCGAAGCTTCTAGTTGCTTATGCTTTCTACGTGACGAAGCGCTTAATCGCAATGATTCGTGATAGTGTATGGTCGTCCAAGGATCCCTGAAATCTGCCACCCAAGATAGCTTGCACTCTTTTTTAAGTTGAAGCCCAATAAGATGTAGGCTATGCGGCGGACCAGTTGTCACAACAGTTTCTACCGGGTTTTCTAAAAGGTATTTTTTTAAATAGGCCACTGAAGGTTTTACCCAACCGATTCTTGCATCGGGAATAAAAAAATTTCCACGAATGTAAAGCAGTAATTTTTCAATGGGGGACAAATTTTTCTTAGCGATAATACCACTGCTCATCTGTGCCGTTTTCTTTTTTGAAAACCATTTTGCGAAACGGTATGGCTCCTTTATAGGCTGGCTTATGATTTCAATAGCTGCGGAGATTTCCTTTAAGAAACTTTCATCTTGTAACGGATACGTGGCATTTTCTGGGATATAAACTACAGGTTCGATCCCAAATTCTCGAAAATACTTTACAAAAAAAAGCCACCGCTGTACTCCAGGACCGCCCGCAGGAGGCCAATAATAAGCTATGATCAGGACGCGTTTCATTTGGTACTGGTTTCCTTTTTTCTTCGGAAAGCGAATATGAGTCCGCCAATCGTAACAAGCAACAATAACAGGCTGCTCACTAACGAAATAGTGCTTCCCGTTTGCACCACTTTGGGTTCAAACTTAAACTCAATTTTATTATTTCCTTTAGGTACGGTCATCCCACGAAGTACATAATTCACCCGAATATGGTCTACAGGTTTCTCATTAATATACGCGTTCCAACCGTTTTTGTAATACATTTCAGAAAAAACCGCTAACTGTGTACTTTTCGTACTAGCTTCGTACACCATATGGTTTGGAACGTGTTTTATCAATTCGATTGTGGCGGTACTATCACGTTGTATCGCTTCTAAGGGCAGTTGCTCTTTAAAATCGGTATGCACAACCACGGTCTTTTTGGTATCTAAACTATCTAATAATGTGATTTCTTCGTCAGCATTGTTCGCAAATAGTACATTTTCTACAAACCAAGCTGGACCATTGGCATACGGATTTCGCTGTGCTACCGGGCCACCTCCTTTATTTTGAACGATAAAATATTTTACATTCAACATATTCATAATGCCTACATCACCATTGTATAAGTAGAAATCGGCTAAATCCTGCATACGCCTTGGTTTGGCAGCATGATAGCCTCCTAACGCATTGTGGTAATAACTAGCCACACCACTACTGAACGCGTTATTGGTAGCATCATACACCCGGTAATGACCAGTATCTTTCAAAATCATTTCATCGGCACCGTTCATAACAAAAGGTTGCTCCATGATTCGTTTTTGCACAAAGTCTTCTTCGTTTACGTAACGTTTGTCTACACCCACCAAATCGAACAACACCAAAACAATTAGGGCTCCGATCGCTATATTTTGTTTTAATTTACCTTTTAAGAAGAACCAAAGCGCTGCTGCAGCCAATACTACCAAAATTAAAGACCGAATGGCGTCCTTTACAAAAAGAGAGGCGCGATCTGCGCGTACCGCTTCAACCAATTCGTTCCCGAGTTGTTCACGTATGCCTGCGTCATACGGACTCCCAAAATCGAAACCAGGGATGGCCGATTTCAGCAACAAGAATAGCAAGATAACCCCACCAACGATGCCTCCTGAAAACAATAACGCTTTTTTACGCTTTTCATCATTCGTAAATTCACTAAAAAACTTGTGCAATCCAACTATGGCAAGCATTGGCACAATAAGTTCAATAAGCACTTGTATGGAAGATACTGCTCTAAATTTATCGTATAGGGGGACATAATCTATAAATAGTTGCGTCAATGGAAATTTTAAATCAAAATTTCTTGTGATTCGAATTGCAATCTCATCTATATTTTTTCCCCATGAAAGGAAAAGGCTGAGAAGCAACCCTGCAACAGCCCACCATTTAAATCGGCCGCGCACCAAGAACAGGGCAAGTACTGCCAAAAATAACAAGATGGCTCCTACGTATGCGGGAGCAGCAACTATGGGTTGGTCTCCCCAATACACGGGTAGTTGTTGCAACACCTGATTGGCTTCTTGTGGTGAAGCGCCAAGTTTTATCAATGCCTCCACAGTTTCTCCATCTTCAGGCAACGGTTCACTACTACCGCCACCCATTAGTCTAGGGATAAGCAGATTAAAACTTTCTAATATACCGTAGCTGTATTCGGTGATGTATTCGTAATCGAGGCCTTCTATATTTTCTTTGGGCGAACCATCAGGATTGATGGTGAGGTCACTTTTTCCGCGCGTAGACGTATCAGCATATTCTTTGGTCGCTAAAATATTCGTTGCATTTAAGCCTATTGCAATCAAAACTCCTAAAGCCATTAAACCGACAGCCTTAAAGTAGTGGGGCAGTATTTTTTTCTTGAAAGCATCTACCAGATAGGCAATACCGATGCATATCACCAACATTAAGAGATAATACGTCATTTGGTAGTGATTGGCCAATAATTCGAGTCCCATGGCTATGGTGGTGAGTAGGAATCCCCACAGGTATTTACCGCGAAAGGTGAGAATAATTCCACTTAGAACAAGCGGCATATAGGCAATCGCATGGGCTTTGGCATTGTGTCCCACCCCAAGAATTATAATGAGATAGGTAGAAAACCCAAAAGCCAAAGCACCTAAAAATGCCAGTTTATAATCAACTTTCAACACTAGGAAAAGTATATACATTCCTATAAAATAGAGAAAGAGATAATCTGCAGGTCTCGGTAAAAACCGAAGTGCCAAATCTAATTTCTTGATGTAATTATTGGGATATTTCGCCCCGAGTTGATAGGTAGGCATGCCTCCAAACGCACTGTTGGTCCAATAGGTCTCTTCGCCTGTTGCCTTACGGAAATCGTTTTGCTGTTTTGCCATCCCGGTGTATTGTGCAATATCACTTTGGAAAATAACCTTGCCTTGTAGCACCGGACTGAAATATGCCAACGAAGCCACAACAAACAAAACCAATACAACTACATGTGGGAGAAATTTCTTTACTGAAAAATTCATAGAAACTGAATACTAATTATGGAAGCCGAAAATTACGAAAAAGGAAAATGATAGTTGTACAAGAGTTGAAAAATCTGTAAAAGTTGGAAGCTGGGAGATGGAAGCTAGAGGCTTGCCCGTAGCGAACGAAGTTTGGGTGGGCTGGAGGCTGGGGGGTTGCAGGTTGGAAAATAGGAGTTATGGAATAAATTGAACGTTAGTTTCTAAGTCTTTGGTCGGTAGTCTGTAGTAATCTTTTCCTTCAAATATCTCTTGGCTATATATTGAGTCTATCTTTCATATTTAATATTCCAGAATGTTGTGTAGGTGCTCACGACTACAGCAAAAATTTTTGGCAATCAATACTGCAGTTGTTGAGATTTCTCCTCTGCTACGCTCCGTAGAAATGACACGTTAACTAAAAACGGAAAACTGAAAACTGCTCACTATAAAACCTATTCCACTTCTTCAAAATCTACATACTCCCCTACTTTTTTGGAGCTTCTTCTTTCATTGGGGGCATCACGGTCTATAGTCACTTTTCCCTCCTCTTCTCTGTTTTGGGTTTCGAAAGGATTTGTGCCAAATGGATTTGCTCCAAACGATTTCTCGAAGCGTTCGCCCATCTTTCTGGCAATATAACGCATGAGGTAGGGTTTTGCCAATTTCCAAGAAAAACGCAAGGCAAAAAATACCAAAAGTATGATCAGTACCGTTTTAAGGAAGTCCATAATTAAGATTACATTCTTAAATAACAAAAGTACAATTTGCACGATAAAAAAGGTAGGCTGGCATTATTAAAATAATGATAAAATACTATCTTTGACTATAACCAAGAACTATGCGCCAACTCAAATTTTTTCTTTGTTGCCTACTTTTGCTTCCGTTCTGCAGCATTGCCCAATACACAGAAATGATTAACACAAACCGCCCCGGTGTTTCACAAGGTGCATTTGCCGTGGGTACCAATGTGTTACAATTTGAGACGGGTCTTAGCTACGGAAAGGAAGAACACGAACTACTAGGCACAGAAACCACCACTTTTGGCTGGGATTACTCAGCACGTTATGGTTTTTGGCGTGAAGAACTAGAGGTGAGCATCATAGGAAGTTTCCAAAGTAATTCGGTTACAAATATCAGAACAACACCTAATACTGAAAGTAAATTTTCAAATTTTAGAAGCAACACCATTGGCGCTAAATATTTGGTATATGATCCCTATCGGAAAATGGAACTCGAAGGTCCAAACCTTTACAGTTGGAAAGCAAACAATCGATTTCAATGGAAAGACCTGATACCTGCCGTTTCAGTGTATGCGGGGGCTAACTTCGATTTTGCTGAAAATCCGTTTACACCTGAAGCCGAAGGACAGATTAGTCCGAAAGTGATCCTTTCAACCCAAAACAATTGGATGGGCGGATTTGTATTTGTTACCAATATCATTGCAGATCGTATCGGTACCGATTTCCCGACGTACGGCTATATCGTTACCCTTACACATGCCACCAACCGCTACTTTTCAATATTTTTAGAAAATCAAGGATTTAAAAGTGATTTTTATGCAGATCAAATCCTACGTGGCGGTGCGGCAGCCCTCATCAACAATAACTTTCACGTAGATGCCTCGGTAGCCCTTAATTTTAAAGATACTCCCTCTATTTTTCAAGGTAGAATTGGCGTAGCCTACCGCTTTGATATGCACAATAGCGATGAATTTATTGAAGAAAAAGGAAAGGCAGGAAGAGAAAAACGCAGAGAGGAAAAAGGCAAAAAGAAAGAAAAGAAGAAAAAGAACAAGCGTAAAGATGGCTTCATTGGCGAGGATGACGGAGACGGTGGTGACGATGGCGGTGACGGAGGACTTAACTAGGATGTACGGTATATGATTGAAATTACCAAAGTAACTAACAAAAAACAGCTCAAAGAATTTGTAACGTTCCCGTTTGGGCTTTACAAAGACTGCCCATATTGGGTACCTCCACTCATAAATGATGAGATGGAAACCCTGGATGAAAATAAGAACCCCGTATTCAAGAATGCCGAGGCGGAGTATTATTTGGCCGTTAAAGATGGTAAAACTGCTGGACGCATTGCCGTGATTGTAAATCGCCTTGAAATTGAAGAAATCGGTAAAAAGAAGGTTCGTTTTGGGTGGTTTGATGTTATAGACGATATTGAAGTAACCAAAACCCTTCTTGAAAAAGTATATGAAAAAGGACATGAACTTCAGCTAGAATATGCCGAGGGACCTGTTGGTTTCAGTAATATGGAAAAGGCAGGCATCTTGGTAGAAGGGTATGAAGAGATGAACACCATGATTACTTGGTATCATTATCCTTATTACAAAGAGCACTTTAAGAAATTAGGGTTTGAAACGCAAGCTACCTGGGTAGAGTTTAAATTGGAAATTCCGCCTTCGATCAAAGAAAAAGTAGCGAAGTTTTCAAGAATTGTGCGCGAGCGTTATGGCTTGTCGGTGATTCGGTTCAAGAACAAAAAGGAAATTCTTCCGTATGTCGATGAAATGTTCGGATTGCTGAACAATACTTACAATACCCTACAAACGTTTGTTCCCATACAACAATACCAGATAGATTACTACAAAGAAAAATATTTCAACTTTATCCATCCAGACTATATTACGTGTATTAAGGATCAAAACGGAAAGTTGATTGCGTTTAGCATTGTGATGCCTTCGTTTACAAAGGCCCTCAAAAAAGCCAACGGTAGCCTATTTCCATTTGGTTGGTACCATTTGTGGCAAGCACAGCGTAAGAATGATAGAGCCGCGTTTTATTTAATAGGAATTGATCCTGAATATCAAGGAAAAGGGGTGACTGCTATCATTTTTGAAGAGATGCAATACCTTTTTAACAGCAAGGGAATTGACAAGGTTGAAACAAATCCTGAATTAGAAGAAAACACGGCTGTGCAATTGCTGTGGAAAGATTACAATCCGAAGATGCACAAGAAAAGAAGTACCTTCCGAAAGCAGCTCTAATCTAAATTATTGCAAAAAAACCGTTAAAAATTTACCCGAAACACAATAAAATCGGCAAGTTTTTGTTTCTTTAGCATACTAATAGACCCCCAACCTATGAATACCTACTTAAAAGTTGCCATCACCTTATTGGCTATAACCCTGTTCGCGTTTACCGCGACCCCACCAGAGAAAAAACCAAAAACCATTACTGCCGTGATCGATGTATCTCATGGTGGCACAGATGCTGGTATGCAGCACAATTTGTTGGTTGAAAAAGAAATTGTGCGTCAGATTGCCGAGAAAATGGCCAACTTGAACAAAAACCAAAATCTCAAATTACATTTTACCCGTAAAGAAGACCAAACGGTTTCCCTGCATAATCGTGTGGGATATATTAATGCCATACAGCCCGATGTTGTTTTGTCGTTACATATAAATGCCAACGATAAAGAAAGTGCCTCTGGTGTTTCTGTGTTTTATTCAGAGAATGGGGCTCACACCCAAAACGCACAACAATTCGCAAACCGATTGGTAAGCGCTTTTGAGGCAGATGGTGTGTTTTCAACCACTGAACCGCGAATAGCTCCTTTTTATATTTTAAAAAATAGCGAAGCACCAGCCGTTGTTGTTGAGTTGGGTTACTTAACCAACCCACACGACAGCAAGCAACTGCAAGACGAAGCTTACCAAGATCATATTGCAAAAACCCTACTTTCGGTTATTGAAGGCCAATAAAAAACCCGCCTAGTTTAACAGAGCGGGTTCTACATTATTTATAAGTGTGTGATATCAGCTATTCACCCATAGCTTGTGCTACGGCTGCCGACAATCGCTTATATGTTCCGTTTTCAAGTCGTTCTCGAATAGAATCGAATGCCTCTAGTGTCTCCTCAATATCTTGCATGGTATGCGAAGCCGTAGGGATCATTCGAAGTAAGATCAATCCTTTAGGAATCACAGGATATACTACAATAGAACAGAATACTCCGTGATTTTCACGAAGGTCTTTTACCAAGGCCATAGCTTCCGGAATGCTTCCTTTAAGATATACAGGGGTTACGCAACTTTGCGTGGTTCCGATATCGAATCCGCGCTTTTTTAAGCCGCCCTGTAGTGCATTCACATTTTCCCACAATTTTTCTTTCAGTTCTGGCATGGTGCGCAACATGTCTAATCGCTTCAAGGCACCTTCTACCAACTGCATTTGCAATGATTTTGCAAACATCTGTGAACGTAGGTTATATTTCAGGTATTGAATAATTTCTTCATCAGCTGCAATAAACGCGCCTGTACTCGCCATCGACTTCGCGAAAGTGGCAAAATACACATCGATATCGTCTTGTACGCCTTGCTCCTCTCCTGCTCCAGCGCCTGTTTTACCAAGTGTTCCAAATCCGTGTGCATCATCCACAAACAAGCGGAAATTGTATTTTTTCTTAAGGGCAGCAATTTCTTTTAGTTTCCCTTGCTCGCCTCGCATTCCGAAGACACCTTCAGAAATTAAAAGAATGCCACCGCCACTCTTTTCAGCAACTTTTTCAGCACGCTTTAAGTTCTTCTCGATACTTTCCATATCGTTGTGCTTGTAGGTAAAACGCTGACCCAAATGCAGTCGTACACCATCGATGATACACGCATGGGCGTCTACATCATACACAATCACATCGTCTTTAGAAACCAAAGCGTCTATGGTAGAAACCATTCCTTGGTATCCAAAATTCAAAAGATAAGCGGCTTCTTTTTTTACAAAAGCAGCTAATTCGTCTTGTAACTGCTCGTGCATGTCGGTATGGCCACTCATCATACGAGCACCCATGGGGTATGCAGATCCGTATTTCGCGCCTGCTTCAGCATCTACCTTGCGTACTTCTGGGTGATTGGCAAGCCCTAGGTAGTCGTTAACGCTCCAGGTAATCACTTCTTTTCCACCAAACCGCATTCGGTTGGAAATAGGACCTTCTAATTTTGGAAAAACGAAATAGCCTTCAGCCTGATCGGCCCACTTTCCTAGTGGCCCTTTATCTTTATAAATCTTGTCGAATAAATCTCTCATCAATACGTTTTGGTTACAATACGAACTGCAAAAATAGGTAATTTCTTGACGATAGCAAGCCTATTTGAATTTTCAAAAAACCGAGCAAAAAAAATCCCAACTCGGTTCGAATTGGGATCTGAATCTTATAAGTCTTCTATTACTTTACGTAATGAACCTTTTCAACAGCTTCTGCTTCTTGGTCTGTAAAGCCTTGCTGCTCCATCCATTCGTCACTAAAAATCTTGCTCATATAACGGGAACCATGGTCTGGTAAAATCACCACCACCACACTGTCTTTATCAAAAACACCTTCTTCTGAAAGTTGTTTAAGCCCTTGTACAGCTGCACCACTGGTATAACCAGCAAATATTCCTTCGGTTTTTGCCAATTCACGCGCAGCATGTGCACTATCTTCATCAGTTACCTTAATAAAGGCGTCGATACTGTCAAAATCTGTGGCTTCTGGAATCAAATTTTTACCCAATCCTTCAATTCGGTAAGGGTAAATTTCATTTTTATCAAACTGCTTAGTCTCATGGTATTTCTGAAGTACAGAACCATACGCATCAATTCCAATCACTTTTACCTCGGGATTCTGTTCTTTCAGAAAACGGGCGGTACCTGAAATAGTTCCTCCTGTTCCGCTACAAGCCACCAAATGTGTAATTTTTCCAACTGTTTGCTCCCAAATCTCAGGACCTGTACTTTGGTAGTGGGCGTCAATATTGAGTTTGTTGAAATACTGATTGATATACACTGAATTCGCGATTTCAGAATGAAGTCGTTTAGCTACTTCGTAATACGATCGCGGGTCGTCTGCTGCTACGTGGGCCGGACATACATGAACTTGTGCGCCCATGGTACGTAACATATTAATTTTATCTTTTGAAGATTTTGAACTGACCGCCAAAATACATTTGTATCCTTTCAACACACTAACCATTGCAATGCTAAAGCCGGTGTTTCCACTGGTAGTTTCAATAATGGTGTCGCCAGGTTTTAAAATGCCTTGTTTTTCGGCTTGTTCAATAATATAAAGCGCTATTCTATCCTTAGCTGAATGTCCGGGGTTAAATGCTTCTACTTTTGCATAAAAATTCCCTTTCATCTGTGAGGTGATACGATTGAGCTGGATGAGTGGCGTGTTGCCTATAAGATCCAGTACACTCGAGTAAGCCTTGATGTCTTTCATATACAGCGTTAGTTTCGTTTAAAGGGGGTGACCCATTCTTAAAAACTTCGGACAAAGGTACGCGAAAATATTGAATTACTCTGTTTTGCCTTCTAGGTCAAGAAAAAATGCATAGTTCTTGGCTACTTCCTTTAACCCTTCAAAACGACCTGATGCACCACCATGCCCAGCTTCCATATTGGTATGCAACAATAATATGTTGTCGCCGGTTTTCATCTCGCGCAATTTAGCTACCCATTTTGCGGGTTCCCAATACTGAACTTGCGAATCGTGCAAGCCTGTTGTTACAAACATATTAGGGTATTCTTGTGCTGAAACGTTATCGTAAGGAGAATACGACTTCATATAATCGTAGTATTCCTTTTCATTGGGGTTCCCCCACTCATCATATTCACCCGTTGTTAACGGAATGCTATCGTCTAGCATGGTTGTGACTACATCAACAAAAGGAACGGCCGCTATTACGCCATTGTACAATTCTGGAGCCATATTCACCACGGCACCCATTAGCAATCCGCCAGCAGAACCCCCTTGTGCATAAAGGTGGTCTGGAGACGTATATCCTTCAGCAATTAAAAACTTAGAAACATCTATAAAATCTGTAAAGGTGTTTTTCTTGGTCAGCAATTTGCCGTTCTCATACCATTGGCGCCCTAAATATTGCCCACCACGCACATGTGCAATCGCATAAATAAATCCACGGTCTAACAAACTTAAACGTACCGAAGAAAAATAAGGATCCATGGTAGCTCCGTAACTTCCGTAACCGTATTGCAGCAACGGATTAGAACCGTCTTTTTTCATTCCCTTACGATAAATCATAGACACGGGAATTTTGGTGCCATCTGCTGCCGTTGCCCATACACGCTTCTCTTCGTAGTTGGCTGGGTCGAAATTTCCTCCCAATACTTCTGTTTGCTTTTTTACTTCTTTTTCGCGGGTTTCCATATTGAAATCGATAATCGATGCGGGTGTCCCCAACGAATTATACGCGTAGCGTAAAATCTTGGTATCAAATTCGATATTTTGGGTAGGAGAAGCCGTATAGGTCTCACTTTCAAACGGAAGGTAGTAGTCTTCGGTGCCATCCCAACGTTGGATATGGATTTTGTTTAGACCGTTTTCGCGCTCACTCACCACTAAATATTCTTTAAAAATGTCGATATCTTCAAGGTACACATCATCACGGTGTGGAATCACTTCTACCCAATCTTCCATTGTGGTATTGCTTTCCGAAGTTTTCATCAACTTAAAGTTGGTGGCGTTGTTCAGGTTTGTTACAATATAAAATTGATCACCAAAATGTGAAATGCTATACTCCAATCCGCGCGTTCTAGGTTGAAAAACTTTAAAGTCACCATTCGGTCTATTAGCGTCCAATATTTGAAATTCTGATGTTAAGGTGCTATAGCTTCCTATTACCAAATATTCTTCAGATTTCGTTTTATAGATATACGTACCAAACGTTTCGTCTTCTTCGGTGAAAATCAGTTTATCTGAAGCAGCCGGCGTCCCTTTAACATGTCTGAATATTTGGTTAGATCGCAGTGTTTGTTCATCCTTTTTAGTATAAAACAATGTTTTGCTATCGTTAGCCCAAGTAGAACCTCCCGTTGTTAGTGGAATGGTTTCTTTTAAAATTTCATTCGTTTCAAGATTCTTGATATGGATGGTATACTTTCTTCTACTCACCGTATCTACCCCATAGGCAACCCATTTATTGTCTGGGCTCACGTTGAGGCCGTTCATGTTGAAATACGAATGCCCTTTGGCCATATCGTTTACATTGAACAATATTTCTTCTTCTGCGTCTAGCGAACCTTTCTTCCGTGAGTAGATAGGATAATCCTGCCCCGTTTCATACCGTGTGATATAGTAATAGCCATTGTAAAAATAGGGTACCGATGCATCATCTTCTTTGATACGGCTCTTCATCTCTTCAAAAAGATCGTCCTTAAAGCCGTCGGTATGGGCAGTCATTTTATCGTAATAGTCGTTTTCACGCTCTAGATAATCGATTACTTCAGCATTTTCCCGATCGTTCAACCAGTAGTACGAATCGTCACGCACATCGCCGTGCATTTCAAGGTTTTTAGCTATTTTATCTGCTTTCGGAGGGGTTATGTCCATTTGTTTTGTTGAATCTGAAGTTTCCTTTTCATTACATGAAGCGGCAAAAATAAGACAAGCCAAGGACATATAGGTGAGTTTTTTCATCGTGATTGTTTTGAAGATAAGGTTGGTGAAATTTGAACGCAAAGTACTAAATTTGCAGAGATAATTAAACAAAACAATATGTTTGGAGATGTTATGGGAATGATGGGCAAGCTAAAAGAGGCCCAAGAAAAAGTGGAAGCCACAAAAAAACGCCTGAATACGGTGTTAGTTGACGAACAAAGCAGTGATGGTTTATTGAAAGTGACGCTTACCGCAAACAGAACAATTAAAAGTGTTGAAGTAGCTGACGAACTCCTACAAGACAAAGAGCAGCTGGAAGATTACCTCATCTTAACGTTGAACAAAGCCATTGAAAAGGCTACGGTTATCAATGAAGCCGAATTAGCGGCTGTGGCTAAAGAGGGTATGCCAAATATTCCAGGCATGGATGGGTTGTTTGGAAAATAACTGTAGACTTTTTGGCAAAAGGTATAGCACCAGCTATTTAGCATGGGTAAAATTTTAAAATTCTAGTTAAAAATAGGTATCATCTTCTAGAATTTTGCGATATTTAGGTCGTATTAAATTAATAACAATAAAAAACCAAGCAACATGTTTGAATTAAAGAAAAGTGGCGATAAATATCATTTCGTTTTAAAAGCAGGAAATGGTCAAGTAATCTTATCGAGCCAAATGTACGCATCTAAAAGTGGCGCAATGAACGGCATTGAATCTGTTCAGAAAAATTGCGGAGATGACAACTGCTATGAGAAAAAAGAAGCTAAAAATGGAAAGTTCCATTTTAATGTAAAATCAACAAACGGTCAAATCATTGGAAGCAGCCAAATGTATGCTGCCGAATCTGGTATGAACAATGGGATCGATTCTGTAAAGAAGAACGCTCCGGGCGCAGAGGTGAAAGAAGTAGAATAAAACATACCTTCTGCTAGTAAGGTTGCTTTTTTTCAACAATTAGCAACACATTATAGCAATAGTACAACGATTATATTAGTAGGCACATTTCTATTGGAATGTGCTTTTTTTATGCGTATCCCAAAAGTTCAGCACGAACAATGTCATGCATGGCATCAGTATAATCTAAGTGGGTCACCATACGCAATTTCCCATGTCCCATATTACTTAACCGTATGTTCTTAGCTTCCATTTCGGCCATAAACGTTTCTTCGGAAATTTCCTCAGACAAGTAAAAGATCACAATATTGGTCTCGGTAGGTTCCACTTTTGAAACATACGAGCAGTTTTTTAACGTTTCGGCCAATTCTTTTGCTTTTTTATGGTCTTCATCCAGTCGATCTACATGATGATCTAAAGCGTACAGCCCTGCCGCCGCCATAAAACCAATTTGGCGCATGCCGCCGCCCAACACCTTCCTGATTCTAATCGCATTTTCCATCACTTCCTTCCTACCCGCTAAAACGGTTCCCAAAGGAGTTCCTAAGCCTTTGCTGAAACACAACGAAATAGTATCGAAGATTTTTCCGTAATCCTTCGCATCTTCGTTTTTAGCAACCAATGCATTCATTAGTCTCGCACCATCGAGGTGCAATCCCAAGCCGTTGGCATCACACACCGCTTTTATTTTTTCTATTTCAGCAAAATCATAGCAAGCACCACCACCTTTGTTTGTAGTGTTTTCTAGACAGACCAACGTTGTTAACGGACTGTGGTAAAAGTCGGGCGGATTGATACTCTCTTCTACTTGTTTCGCCGTAATCATGCCCCTAGTGCCGTCTACGAGCTTGCAGGACACGCCACTGTTAAACGACACGCCTCCCCCTTCATAATTGTACACATGGGCCCATTTATCACAAATAAGCTGCTCCCCTGGTTGGGTATGTAGTTTAATAGCGGCTTGGTTTGCCATGCTCCCTGTGGGAAAAAATAATGCGGTATCCATTCCGAAGAAATCAGCGACTCGGCGCTCTAGTTCATTCACTGTCGGATCTTCTTTGTAGACATCGTCTCCTGTTTCAGCATTCATTATGGCGCGTAACATACCTTCGGTAGGTTTGGTTACCGTATCACTTCGTAAATCGATAGTCATGTTTATATTAATTCAGTAGTTAAAAAAACTAGGGCTACAGTCTCTTGCTACCAGCATTCGATTCTAGGGCGGCGATGGCTTTATCCATCATGCCTTCTAATGTAGTAACGGCAAGCGCCTGATTGTATTCATGGTTGGTGTTTTGTTCCCTCGCAGAATTTGTAAGGTCGAAAGGTTTAAACTCCTGTGTGCCCTCGGTTGCTTCATCAACAAACTTGTATTTTCTGTGGCAGTCTTCTATTTCGGTTCGCTGTATAGGGCCACCACCAGTTTGCGCGATTTCGTAGGGTTTTACCTTATTGTTCTGAAGGTCTTTTACGTTCTCTTTAAAATAATTAAAAAGGTTGTTGTCATCTAATGCTACTGAAGCAAAAGCGCCACAATTATCCATCTTTTTTATTCGCGTTTCGTCGTCTTCTTCCCAAACAATATAGGTAGCTGCATAGGCACCTTTCGAGAAACACTTTGAGCCGTCTGGCATCACAAACATCTGAATGTCGCCATTGCAGTATCGCGTGGTTGTAAAATAGACATCAATATTCCGGCTCTCCAATTTGGTGGTAAAATCTGCTACCTGTGCGTCTAGAGAAGCCATGTCTTTTTGTGCAAGTGCAACCGTGCAACAAAGCACACATAAAAGTGAGGTTATGTATTTCATGATGAAATTATTTGAAATGTTCGTAAATCTACAAAATTAATCGTTTGGTATTGCACATTTAAAACTACCGATAGGGCTTCCATCAGGAATATCGGGAACATCGTTTACTTTAAAATTCTCAGGCTTTTCTTTAAATCGTTTAATCTTGTTGGCTAATTCATTCTCCAACGGCATATTGCCCAGTAATTTTTTTGCAATTGCATCAATCTCTGCATTGGCATAGGCTTTTGTCTGAAAAATACTTTTGGGATGTAACGCTAAACTCATTAGATGTTCTACGTAGACATCGCGAATTACGTAATTCATGTCATATTGGTACTGCGAATCTCCGTTGCTTGAAAACACTTGATTTGTAGTAGCTTCCAAAACACTTTTTAGACTCAAATTATCTCTGCTCACAGCGTTTTGCTGTATTAAACGGTTGGCTCTTTCTGGGTGTAAGAGCAATCCAAAGGTCATGTCGCTTGCGGTGGCCACAGCACCCATTGCGTCAAAAGCTACACCATTGTTACTTTTAAAACTTTCACGAGAACGCCAATAGCCATAAGCCCTTGGTGGAAATAGTGCCAATTTTTCTTTTGGGATAGTGAGATGCTCAACGTCGAGTGTTTTTAGAACGGCATCCAAGGCTCTTTCTTGCTGTTTCCTCGGAAGGATTTCCTGAATGGTTTGCCCATCGCCCTTCACCGCGTAGTTATAGTCCATCCCGCCTATTAATTTAACGGCAGCTTCCGTTTGAAAACGGTGGTAAAAATAGAGCGGTACAAACACATCTTCTAACACTGAAAATGCTTCTCCAGTGCGAATATTATCTTCGGAAAAATTCGCAATTGCCCATTTCCGCAGTTTGAGCACCTCTTCTAATTCTTTGGCAGCATCTGCGCCATTGTCCCATAGATGCGCCTTGGCATGCGCTCCTCCCCGGGCCCGGGCGTCACTATCGGTAATATATCGAAGTCCTTTTTTCTGTGCTTCCAACAAAATACCGTCTAAATAATCTCTTGGAGAAGCCGTACCAGTGGGTATGTCGCTATAACTGTATGCCACAGTCACTTTATCCCACGCCCCAATGCCAGTATCATAGGCATCTGAAAAATCGATACTATTACCCTTCAACTTTAAGGTTGGGTGCGGATAATCCATTACACTTGCCCTACCGTTGGTACTCGCTGCAAAATTATGCGCGAATCCGAGGGTATGCCCCACTTCATGGGCGCTCAATTGTCTGATGCGCGCCAACGCCATATCGAGCATGGGTTGGTAGTTGTCATCTCGATCTGCAAACGGTTGATCCATCAATGCTTGGGCGATCATAAAATCTTGGCGAATTCGCAAACTACCCAAACTTACGTGTCCTTTAATAATTTCCCCAGTTCTCGGGTCGATCACGCTACCACCGTAACTCCAGCCACGTGTACTGCGATGCACCCATTGAATTACGTTGTAGCGAACATCCATCGGATCTGCATCTGCCGGCAATAATTTTACTTGAAACGCATCGGTATACCCAATGGCCTCAAAAGCCTGGTTCCACCAGCGGGCACCTTCTAATAATGCAGAGCGGACTGGCTCTGGTGTGCCTGGATCTAAATAATACACTATGGGTTCTTTGGCTTCACTTTTTTCTGCGGAAGGATTTTTCTTTTCAAGTCGGTGTCTTGTAATAAATCGTTTGGCTATAGGTTCCCAGATGGGTGTGCTATAGTCTTGGTACGAAATAGAAAACGAACCACTACGTGGGTCGAATTCACGAGGTTCATATCCGCTATCCGGCAAGGCCACAAAGCTATGGTGCTGAATTACAGATACCGATTGTGCATCGGGTGCTACACTGCGAATATTATCACCTGAAGGCTCGCCAACAAAGGTAAGCAATGCTTCAAACTCAGTATTTTTAGGAAAAGATTTAGTGCGCTCCATCCAAATGGCATTGCGTGACTTATCCAATTTATAAGTTCCTTGTTTATTGTCTTTCAGCCGTTTTGCAACACCATGCGCATCGAGCATCAAAAAAGGTGTTAGGTCTATTACAAATTTATTGTTGAGGGTATCCTTAATTTCGAAACCATATAAAACTGAGGTAGCAAATGCTTCCGAAATAGACTTTTTTTCTAATTGGTTGGCAGTGTTGGCGCGATACTTTAAATTAGGCTGGAACAACAGTAATTTGTTACCGCTTTTTACAAATTTCACAACCGCCTGATCGCCCAGCTGACCACGGTCTAGTCCAATATCGTTGCTTCCGAGCCCTGTTCGTAGTGAATGGACGTATAAAAACTCTTGATCGAGTTGATCATTGGGAACTTCGAGATAGATTTCGCCGTCTGTTTCAGAATATTGAAAATTGTAAAATCCTTCAAATTGCTGTAGGTTTTTCTTCTTTTCTAAAAATTGGGCTTGACAAAAAAAACTTCCGAAGAAAACCAAGAGGAGCGTAAGATGTTTCATAGAGATAATGTGTTGAATAACAGCACTGCTGCTGCGAAACGCTAAAGATATAAAAATCTAAATGTCCTATAGCCCTCGCTTTTTTCTTTTTTCTGAAATGGAGAAGCCTTAATTTTACATTTCTTATTTAATTAAAATCCGCTTTGGCGGAACTACTATGATTACAAACGACCAACTCCAAGACCTTCGCTCCCGCCTAGATGCGTTAAGGCAATATCTTTGACGTAGCCGGCAAGAAAATCGAGATACAGAACGAAGAAGAAAAGACCTTCGACCCAAATTTTTGGAACAATCCGCAAGAAGCGGAAGCTTTTATGAAAACCCTTCGGAACAAAAAGAAGTGGGTAGAAGATTATGAAGCTGCCGAAACCCTTACCGATGAAGTAGAAGTTATCTATGAATTCTTTAAAGAAGGCGAAGGCACCGCAGAAAATGTAGAAATACGTTACGGCAAGGCGCTAGAAGCCATTGAAGCCCTCGAATTTAGGAATATGCTCAGCGAAGAAGGCGACGACCTCTCTGCTGTACTGCAAATCACGGCAGGCGCAGGTGGTACCGAAAGTTGCGACTGGGCCAATATGCTCATGCGCATGTACCTGATGTGGGCAGAAAAAAAACGGTTTTAAAGTAAAAGAACTGAACTACCAAGCAGGCGATGTAGCGGGAATTAAAACGGTTACGCTCGAACTGGATGGCGACTATGCCTTTGGTTGGTTAAAAGGAGAAAATGGGGTGCACAGATTGGTACGTATATCGCCTTTCGATAGCAATGCCAAGCGCCACACCAGTTTTGCGAGTGTTTATGTCTATCCGCTAGCCGATGACACCATCGAAATCGACATCAATCCGGCAGATATTTCATGGGACTTCGCGCGCAGTTCGGGTGCTGGAGGACAGAATGTAAACAAAGTAGAGACCAAAGCGATCTTAACGCACCACCCGTCGGGCATCGTGATCCATAATTCTGAAACGCGGAGCCAGCTTGAGAATCGGCAAAAAGCCATGCAGATGTTGAAAAGCCAGTTGTATGAGATAGAATTGCGAAAACAGCAGGAAAAGCGGGCAGAAATTGAAGGCAATAAAATGTCTATAGAATGGGGAAGCCAGATCCGCAATTACGTGCTACAACCCTATAAATTGGTAAAAGATGTGCGTACCAACCAAGAAAGTACCAACCCAGATGCTGTTTTGGATGGGCAAATAGACGAATTTTTAAAAGCCTACCTCATGATGACGGGGCAGGGAGAACAGCGTGATGAGTTATGAGGAGTTGGTAGTTGGAATTAATATATTCTATTACATTAATTCAAGTTCCAAGCCGAAATTAGTATCAACCTCGATCAACCATTAACCCAACTTTAATTTGAAACATCCTTATTGCCAGCAGATTGTTGGTTGAGTGTATTTATATCTTCCGCCAACAACTTCCCAACATACGCCTCAAAACTTTGTACAAAAGCATCGTATTTTTCGCCTGTGGCCGGACCGTTAAATCCGGTGTGTATCTTACGAACCTTGCCAGATTTATCAATGAATATAGTTGTGGGGTAACTCAAAACCGCACTCAACATCGGCAATTTATCGTTTGCCTTCTTTTTATCACTACTGCCGTGTTGGGCCAAAAGAATGGGATACGGAACCCCAACTTTTTCTTTTAACCGATTGATAGCCGCAACAGCCTTTTCTTTTGAAGGAGCATACTCAAATGCCAGTGAAACAAATTCTAGGTCATCACTGGGGTTGTCTTTTACATATTGCGTGTAGTATTTTGTTTCGTCCAAACAGTTGGGGCACCACGTACCCATGATCTGAACAATGACCACTTTATTCTGAAAGCGTTCATCTTCTAAGGAAACCATATTTCCTTCGGTATCAGGAAACGAAAATGCTAATTTTTCATAGCCTTCCTTTAAAAAGGTGAGCGAATCGGCCCTCGGTAATTCATAATTTTCATTCTTTCTGGCAGTGAACGGTTCTTTCCAGTGGTTTCCACTATAAAAAGTTCCTTCCATAAGCGTATCTCCCTGCACTCTCGCGGTAAATAAAAAAGCGTGGGCACCATCGAATGTAGAGAGCCGCAACGTATCATTTTCAACTGAACCATCTAAGTATCGGTAGTCTCCCGTTGTAGTTCGAAACGTTCCTACCACCTTGTGGCCCACTTGCTCAAACATACCCTTGGCAATGTATCGGTCGCTTGGTTTGTTCGGACTGAAAACAGTTTCCCAATTTCCTGTCACTGTAGCCTTGGGAGCAGCACTCACTGCAAAACGCTCTTGCCTACCTTGCTTCATCACAAAGGGTACGACTCTATTAAGGCTCGGTTTTATAAAATTTCCGTAGATACTGTCTTGGGTAAAAATTCCTTTAAAAACACCCTCATAAATAGGATGTGCTATGGTAATGCTATCTCCGTTTAAAGTGATGTCATCAAAAACAACCTCTTCTTCTGCATTTCGGACTACCAAGGTGCCCTCGGCTGTATAATCGAAAAGAAAGGGCATCGGTTTCCCATCAATCGTTTCGAGAACCGCACGCCACTCCCCTACTTTTGGTTCTTTTACTACTCTCGAACAGGCTGAGAACACCAATGCGAGTGTAAAAAGAAAGACAGAAAGTTTTGGAGTGCTCATTTTCATAATGGTTCTTATTTATTGGATGGGTCGAGTTGTCTAGATACCAATTTCAATTTTATTGAAACTGATGTTATAAAAGTAATCACAAAAAATGGTATAAATGCTATCTTTGCGGTTCGTTAAGATTATTTTAGGATGAAGATATCATACAACTGGCTTAAGCAATTTATAAACCTAGACTGGGATGCCCATAAAACAGGTGAACTTTTAACCGATCTCGGACTCGAAATTGAAGGTATTACCCCATTTACTTCAGTGCCGGGCGGATTGGAAGGTATTGTGGTAGGTCATGTGGTTGAATGCGACCAGCATCCCAATGCAGACCGCTTAAAACTTACCAAAGTAGATTTGGGCAATGGAACACCTGTTCAGATTGTATGTGGTGCCCCAAATGTGGCAGCTGGGCAAAAAGTGCCGGTAGCAACCGTGGGAACTACACTCTACGATACAGAAGGGCAACCATGGCAAATTAAAAAAGGGAAGATTCGAGGTGAAGTAAGCATGGGTATGATTTGTGCCGAAGATGAGCTCGGCCTTGGCCAAAGCCATGATGGAATCATGATTTTAGATAATGCTTTAACTCCTGGTACCCTTGCAGCTGACGTGTTCGAAATTGAAAACGACATGGTTTTTGAAATAGGTCTTACCCCAAACCGGGCAGATGCAATGAGCCATTGGGGAGTTGCGCGCGATTTAAAAGCTGGGTTGTTGCAACAAGACATCCAACTAGAACTAATTACCCCTTCTACCAGTAATTTTCATATTGATAGTCGTACCCTAAAAATTGATGTTGCTGAAGTAGACACCACCAGAGCACCCCGCTACTGTGGCGTTACCTTGAACGGACTCAAAGTTACCGATTCTCCTGCGTGGCTTCAGAATAGGCTAAAAGCCATTGGGCTTGCCCCGATTAACAATGTGGTAGATGCCACCAATTATGTGTTGCATGAACTTGGACAACCCTTGCATGCCTTTGACGCTTCAAAAATTGCTGGCAATAAAATTGAAGTAAAAACATTGGCCGCTGGTACAAAATTTACAACTTTAGACGGCATAGGACGTGAGTTACATGAAGAAGATTTAATGATCTGTGATGCTGAAAAACCTATGTGTATTGCTGGGGTTTTTGGAGGAGAACACAGTGGTGTAACTTCGGAAACCACTAGTATTTTCTTAGAAAGTGCCTATTTCGACCCTGTGAGTGTGCGGAAAACAGCCAAACGCCATGGACTCAATACTGATGCCTCGTTCCGATTTGAGCGTGGTATCGACCCAAATAGTTGTGAGTATGCCCTATTGCGTGCCGCACTATTGATTCAGGACGTTGCCGGTGGTGAAATTACCAGCGAAGTAGTAGATGTGTATCCCAATAAAATTGAGGACCATCAGGTGTTCTTGAATTTTGAAAATGCCACAGCGTTGATCGGACAAGAAATTCCGAAGGAAACTATTAAAAGTATCCTCTCTTCGTTAGATATCAAGATCAATAATGTTACTGAAAGCGGCTTGGGTATGACTATTCCGGCGTATAGAAACGACGTAACCCGCGAGGCCGATGTAATTGAAGAAATCTTACGGGTCTATGGCTATAACAACATCAACTTTACTGAAAAATTGAATGCCAGCATTGGTGCCAACCAAAAAGTTGAAGACTATCTAATTCAAAATCAAGTGGCTGCACAGTTAACGGCACAAGGTTTTCACGAAATGATGGCCAATTCGCTAACAAATCCGTCGTATGCTAAACTTTCAGATAGTTTAAAACCTGAACACAGCGTCGAGATGCTGAATCCGTTGAGTAACGAACTCTCTGCCATGCGCCAAAGCATGCTTTTTGGTGCTCTTGAAGCACTGGCATACAACCAAAACCGCCGCATGCCTAATGTGAAGTTATTCGAGTTTGGTAAAACCTACCATAATTTTGGGAGTGGCCGCGAAGAGCACAAGCACTTATCGTTGTTAGTATCAGGTCAGAAAACAGAAGACCATTGGGCGGTACCCAATAACCCGACGACCTTTTTCTACCTTAAAGGCGTGGTAACAGCTATTCTTGAACGAATAGGCATTGCAAATACCACTGAAAAACAAGTAAAAGATGCGGTGTTTTCAGAAGGGATTGGCATTTCAAAAAACAAAAAAACACTCGTTTCACTCGGGGTAGTTAAAAAATCTATCTTAAAGGCCTTCGGAGTTGAAACGGAAACGTTGTATGCCGATTTTAATTGGGACGTTATTTTAGCCGAAATTTCTTCGGAACCGTTCTTAGTGCAACCCATCCCGAAGTTTCCAAAAGTAAAGCGTGATTTTGCCCTCTTACTAGATGATGCTGTGTCCTTTTTAGCACTACAGGAAGCTGCTTTCCAAACCGAAAAGCGATTACTAAAAGATGTGAACCTTTTTGATGTGTACACCGGCAAGAATCTTCCGGAAGGCAAGAAATCGTATGCGTTAAGCTTTACTTTACTTGATGATCGTAAAACACTAACGGACAAACAGATAGAAAAAATAATGAAAAAGCTCCAAAACCGATTTGAAACCGACTTTGGAGCTGTACTCAGATAAGATTAACCTCACATTAACTATCTAGAATTCGTTACATTTTTTTCTCGTCGGCACCCGGTAACAATACGGTGTCTACTACATGAATTACACCATTCGATTGGAAAACGTTGGCTTGGGTAACAGTGGCCATTCCGCCATTTTCGTCTGTAACAATTACATTATTACCGTTCATTGTAGCGGTTAAGGTGCCTCCGCTTACAGTAGTAAGTTTTGCTTTGCCGTTTCCTTTTTTAATTGCCGCAACAATAGCGCTAGCGTCCATTTTGCCGGCAACTACGTGATAAGTCAGTACATTTTGAAGTGCAGCTTTATTGGCTGGTTTTAATAGCGTCTCAACGGTTCCTTCGGGCAAGGCATCAAAAGCTTTGTTGGTTGGGGCGAAAACTGTGAAAGGTCCTTTCGATTGTAGTGTTTCTACCAATTCTGCGGCCTTCACAGCGGCTACAAGGGTAGTATGATCTTTAGAATTTACTGCATTTTCAACAATATTCTTTGATGGGTACATGGCGGCTCCGCCTACCATTACCGTTTTTTCTTTCTTCATCATACCGTTTTGGGCAAATGAAGTAGCAGACATTAAAAGGGCTGCAGCAAATAAGGTGGAAGTAATTAATTGTAATCGTTTCATATCAATTTTGTTTTTAAGGTTATGTTCCCTAATAAACGAGATATGACTAGCGACAGATTTTGAAAAGACCTTCTTTGGCTTTTATTTAACTTTTGGGGAAGTGCAAAATTTTATTCTATATTCGGCATTAATAAGCCGTCTATGACATGGAAGAATCCATTTTTATGGTAGAAATCGGTAGCAATAACTTTGGCAGTGTTACCATCTGAATCGAATAATACAATATCACCATTTTCACGCTTTGCTCCTAAACGTTGCCCTAATACCGTGTTGAAATAGGCAATCCCATCGCCATTATCGATAGCTTTTGCTATAGAATTGCTATCTACCCTACCCGGTATAAAATGATAGGTGATAAATTTTTTCCAAGAATTGGCAAACAGTGATTCTTCGGCATCTTCATCTAATTCACTAAACGAACTGTCTACCATCACAAAAGCCGTAAGCATCGCATCATCTGCGATGATATCACCTTTAAATAATGGGGCTGATTTCGAGAAAACATCCGTTTCATCTAAATTTTGAAATAATGACTTTTCAGAAGAAAAAGAAAGCCCTTTCCACTCCTTTGTTACATTGGCTGGTGTAGCATTTGAATACTTTTGCGCTGTTGCTGAAAATGTAAAAGCGCATGCGATTAGGAGTATACTAAATAATTTCATCTGTTATTTTTTTTTGATCTGCAAGAATGTGAATCCCATAGCTGAAACGCAATTTATGCACCAAAATTGGATAAACCTAGTACGCTGCTGTTAAAATATTGTGCTGAATGAGTTGCTTTTGTATCTTTAAAAGAAAAAAAAGCATGCTATCAAAAACAAACTTAGAGCACCAATTGCATCGTACACGACGCAAAAGGGTGACTGAAGAAGACGTATTGGCTGAAGTACAAGCCATTTTTCAACAAAACAGCAAAGACCGAGACGAGATTCTAGAACGCATATCTCAATCAGATGACAAAAACCAAGGAAACAAATTTAGTATTGATCTTTTAGAACCAGATCGAATATTTCATCTTGATGATATCAAGCAACTTTGTGTTACCTATCGGCTGCGATTCTTGGACGCAAAATTATTTAAACAGGACATCCCTGAAGAAGCCATTTCAAAAATTCGTGCAATGGAGCGTAACCATAACACCAAATTCCACGATTTTAAAATTGTAGCACCCGCAAAGCTCTTAAAGTTAGAAAATGCAGATGACCCTTTATTATTTCTTCCTTTGGGGAATGATTACCATTACCTTGTACACAAATGGGGTAACGATTTGCACCCGCTTCGGAAATGGTTGATGTGGCCCTATAAAAATTTTGAAAATTTAGTGTTCACCATTTTTGTGTTAAGTATCCTCCTAACGGCTATCACACCGTTGCAGCTTTTTACCAATGGAGCGGTGACCAACCAAGAATACCTGTTGATGTTTTTGTTTATGTTTAAAGCTGTGGGAGGCATCGTACTTTTTTATGGCTTTGCCAAAGGAAAGAATTTCAACAATGCTATCTGGAACAGTAAGTATTATAATGCCTAAACCTTAATTATGAGTGAAAATCTAGAAGAAACAACCCGAATATATACCGGCCCGATGATGATTGCACAAGGGCTGCGCGCCCGATTAAATGAACTAGGCATTGAGCCTATCATTAAAGATGACCATCAAAGCGGTATCACCAGTGGTTTTGCCATAGGGGTGCCCGGTCAGGTACGTGTTTTTATACGAAAAGACGAACTGCCAGCGGCACAGAGCGCAATAGATAGTTATTTGCAAGATATTGGTGAGTAAAGCCTATGAAACAATTCACCCTCACAGTTCTTCTGATACTCTGCTTTCAAACCAATACGCTTTGGGGCCAGCTAGCGCCTGCCGATTATAGTGCTACGTATGATCTTTCCAAATCATTTATTGAGTATAAATTAGTACTACAAGATGACAACACCTTTAACTTCCATTTTTATAGGAAAATAGACTGCGAGCAGTGCGTTGAAGAAAACAAGTATGGAAAAGGAACATGGCGCATCGAAGGAAAGAGTTTGTTATTAACAAGCAATGCTGAAACAGATATTAATGAAGAATTTGTTTTAAACCTCAGCAATTCAAAAGCGAGATTGATACAAAAACGGAACTATGAAGGCCAAAAGGTAGCGCTTCTGAAATTCTATGAATCTGATATTTTTTGGGTGAAAGGAATGGAACTACAACCGGATTGATGAAAATAGGTACGCTACTTCTTGCTCTATTTTGTTTGCCTCTTCTGAATTGCAAACAAAACAATGAAAACCAATTCGTATTTTTCCTGCATAATCGGTTTTTAGAAGCACACCCCATAACTGCTGAACATCCTGAATTTGGACGCGTTCACTACCATGAAATTATTGCAGCATTTGAAGCAAGCGGACTGCAAGTAATTAGCGAACAACGAAACGGGAATGTAAATGCCAGAAATTATGCGGAAGGTATAGTAACACAGGTCGACAGTTTGTTAAATCAAGGTGTGCTTGCAAAGAACATCACAGTGGTAGGTACTTCAAAAGGTGGGTATATCGCCCAATATGTTTCTACAATTGCGAATAACCCTGATTTGAATTTTGTTTTTATCGCGAGTTTTCAGGATGCCGATATCGAGAATATTCCTGACATAAATTTCTGCGGAAATATTTTAAACATCTACGAAAGGTCTGATTCTTTTGGTGTTTCCGCATTGGCTCGAAAAAATAGTTCGCGTTGTGAACTAGCAAATTTTAAAGAAATTGAACTAAACACGGGTCTGGGCCACGGTTTTCTTTTCAAACCTATGAAAGCGTGGATAGAACCCACCATTCAGTGGGCCAAAGGCAATTACACGCTAGACTAAAAATATCGACGCAGATTTACGAAGCGTACATACTCTCACGCTGCTCCTTGATTTTCTTGTCGCTCATGTATTCATCGAACGTTAGGTAACGATCTATCACACCATTTGGAGTTAACTCTATTACCCTGTTGGCAACGGTTTGTGCAAACTCGTGGTCGTGTGTGGTAAACAAGACCGTTCCTTTAAAGTTCTTCAATGAGTTATTAAAAGCTGTGATCGATTCTAAGTCTAAGTGGTTTGTAGGTTCGTCGAGCATGACCACATTAGCGCGCATCAGCATCATACGGCTTAGCATACAACGAACTTTTTCTCCTCCAGATAGCACATTGCTCTTCTTCAGGGCCTCTTCTCCACTAAAAAGCATTTTACCTAAAAATCCGCGTATGTACACTTCTTCCCGTTCTTCTTCGGTTTTGGCGTATTGGCGTAACCAATCTACCAAGGTTTCATCACCGTTTTCATTTTTGAAAAATTCACTATTATCTAATGGCAAATAACTTTGGTTGGTGGTCACCCCCCAAGAAAACGTTCCGCTGTCTGCCTTTTGATTGCCGTTTACAATTTCATAGAAAGCAGTGGTAGCACGAGAATCACGACTAAATAAAACTACTTTATCTCCCTTTGCCAGGTTGATGTGGGCGTTGCTGAAAAGCACATCACCGTCTAGTGATGCCGAAAGTCCTTCTACATTTAAGATCTGATCTCCCGCTTCACGTTCTCTTTCAAAAATAATAGCTGGATACCTTCTGCTTGAAGGTCTGATATCAGAAACATTGAGTTTCTCGATCATTTTCTTTCTACTTGTCGCTTGCTTGCTTTTTGCTACATTGGCAGAAAAACGACGGATAAACTCTTCGAGCTCTTTCTTTTTGTCTTCTGCTTTTTTGTTCTGCTGTGCACGTTGTCTTGCCGCGAGCTGGCTACTTTCGTACCAAAACGTATAGTTACCGCTGTAATGGTTAATTTTGCCGAAGTCGATATCGCTAATATGGGTACACACGCTGTCTAAAAAGTGTCTGTCGTGAGATACCACGATGACGCAGTTGTCGTAATTCGCCAAGAAATTCTCTAACCAAGTAATGGTTTCATAATCTAAGTCGTTTGTAGGCTCATCCATGATAAGCACATCCGGACTTCCAAAAAGAGCTTGGGCCAGAAGTACACGTACTTTTTGCTTTCCATCTAAATCACTCATCATAGAATAGTGCAATTCTGCAGGAATACCAAGATTAGACAACAATGCGGCTGCATCGCTATCTGCATTCCAACCGTTCATTTCTTCAAAAGTAACCTGAAGCTCTCCGATACGTTCTGCGTTTTCGTCTGAATAGTCTTCGTACAGTTTATCTATTTCAGATTTAATGGCAAATAACTCTTTGTTACCACGCACCACTGTTTCTAACACTGGAAATTCGTCGTACGCATTGTGTTCTTGTTCTAGTACAGACATACGCTTACCAGATTCTAGATGTACTTGGCCAGAGGTGGGGTCTTGTTTTCCAGAAAGAATTTTAAGGAAGGTCGATTTACCTGCACCGTTAGCGCCAATAATCCCGTAGCAATTTCCTGTTACGAATTTAGTATTGACATCGTCGAAGAGGATTCGTTTGCCGAATTGGACCGATAGATTTGAAACTGAAAGCATGCGAGCTGTTTTATTTTTTGAATTGGGCGCAAAATTAACCAAAACCCCCGTATTTCAGAAACATTAACGTTTAATAATTCCTTTTAACCTACAGTTAACATCTTGGAAAAATGAGTAAGCATACTTTTGTTGCATCAGTTGGGAAAAATATATGGTTAAAAAACTACTTCTGCTTTTGTTGGTGAGTTTTCTGGTATCTTGTTCTAATTCGGACAAAGATAAAGAAGGTCCTGCATTTATTGGAGGAGAAATAGTGAACCCAAAAGGAAAGAACATCGTCATTTTTAAAGATGATATTGCACTAGATACCCTCACCCTTTCTGAAGACAACACCTTCGGCTACACAATAGAAGATCCTTCTGCTGGTCTCTATGCGTTTCAGCATAACGAATTCCAAATGTTCTATCTCGAACCTGGCGATAGTTTAATGCTTCGTTTAAACACCATCGACTTTGACGAATCGTTGCACTATTCTGGCATTGGAGCCAAAGAGAATAATTACTTGATGGAATTGTTTCTCCAGAATGAAAAAGACATGCAAGGGTTGGGAGCGTTCTACTTGTTAACCCCAGCTGATTTTCAGAAAAAGTTAGATTCTTTAGACAAGCGCAAGTCAGAAAAATATAAGGAATTTATTTCTAAAAATAATCCTTCAGCTCGTTTCAAACGAATTGCAGAGAGCAACCATGCGTATACCAATTATATTAAAAAGGAATTGTACACCTCGGTCTTCAACAAAAATCCGGAGCGTATTGCCAAAGAACCTTTTCCGAAGAAATTTTACGACTACCGCAGCGAAATAGATTTGGGCAATAGCGAATTACGAACGTATTACCCCTATTACCGATTGTTAGATGTATACTTCGACAATCTTACCTATCCCACTTATGTAGACTCAGAAGATGCAGATCGCAAATCGTTTCAGCACAATTACAATAAAGTGCAACTTATAGACAGTTTGGTAACCAACGATTCGCTGAAAGAAAAATTGATAGTGCGAAATGTGCGCAGGTATTTATTAAATGCGAAAGACCCAGAAAACGAAAAGGAAATGGTTGCCTTTTTCAAAGAGCATAGTACCGATCCCGACATTTTAAAAGATATTGAGGCTTTGGCCGATGCCACAATAAAGTTAACACCTGGTCAAATTGTGCCAAACGTACTTTTGGTGAAATCAGATAATACTTCAAAAAACTTACACACCATTATCACTAAACCTTCGGTATTGTACTTTTGGTCGTTAGAATCTGTTAAGCATTTTAAAGACATTCATTCCAAAGCTGCTGAATTATCTTCAAAATATCCTGAATACCATTTTATTGGGATAAATACCGACACCCATTTTAAGAAATGGCGGAAGGCTGTAAAAGCTTCTGGATATAAAGAAAGCTGTGAGTTTCAGTTCGAGGATATTAAAAGTGCAGAAAAAACATTGGTGCTCAATTCGCACAATAAGGCAATGATTGTTTCTAAAGACAAAAAAATATTAGAAAGCAACACCAATCTCTTCGACTCTAAGATAGAAGCCCAATTGCTCGGGTTCTTGAACCAATAATCATTCTAAGTAGCATACAAAATCAGTTCTTCTGGATTTCCCTCGTGGAAATAGCTACCCTTGCTTGAGAGTCCTAATTTTTCTAACAACCGTATTGAAGCTGTATTCTTCGGAAGTGTAAACGCAAGTAATTTCGGTATCCCCATATTTTCAAGTGCATGCTGGAGAACTGCGTGTGCCGACTCATATCCATATCCTTTTCTCAGGTGAGATGGCAAAAATGCAAATCCGATATCGGGATGGTCAAGATTTTCGCGTTTGTACATACCACAGGTTCCTACTGGCATATTTGAAGCCTTCTCAACCACTACATACGAACCATACCCATTGGTTTTGTAACTGGGCAGATACTTTTCCTTAATCTGTTGTTCGGCATCTGACACTGTCTGTATGTTGCGATCGCCTATATAGGTAAGCCACCCCTCACTGTTGAAAAGTTCGTAGAAGAACGGCGCGTCAGATACTACAATTTTTCGAAGCATGAGCCGATCGGTTTCCAAAACAGTCATGGCATCCATTTAAAGTAGTTAAGCGTTAAACAACGGTCGTCCTGCCATCATTTTATTTACTTTTTTGGCTACGGCTTCTAATGCTGTGTCATCTTCGTGGTTCATAAGAGCTTCGTCAATGAGGGCCACAATATCGGCCATATCATTCGCTTTCAGTCCACGTGTGGTAATGGCAGCAGTCCCGATTCTGATGCCGCTAGTAACAAAAGGAGATTTATCATCAAAAGGAACCATGTTCTTGTTTACGGTAATTTCGGCTTTGCCCAATGCCTCTTCCGCTTGTTTCCCAGTAATCTCTTTATTTCTAAGATCGATCAACATCATGTGGTTGTCTGTACCACCGCTAATGATATGGTATCCTTTCGCCACAAATGCATCGGCCATGACGCTTGCGTTCTTTTTCACCTGAATCATATAATGCAAGAAGTCATCGGTAAGCGCTTCGCCAAAAGCTATCGCTTTAGCTGCAATGATGTGTTCTAATGGTCCACCCTGATTTCCAGGGAAAATTCCGCTATCGAGTAGCGAAGACATTTTTCGAAGGTTTCCATTCTTTAACGTAATACCAAAAGGATTGTCGAAATCTTCTCCCATCATAATCATACCACCTCTAGGCCCACGCAGTGTTTTATGGGTGGTGGTGGTCACCACATGGCAATGCGGAATCGGGTCGCTAATAATTCCTTTGGCGATGAGCCCTGCAGGATGTGCAATATCTGCCAATAAAATAGCGCCTACGGTATCGGCAATCTCTCTAAAACGTTTGTAATCTATCTCGCGTGAATATGCAGAAGCCCCTGCAATGATCATTTTGGGTTGCTCCCGTACCGCAATTTCTTCAATGGTATCGTAATTCAATCTACCTGTTTCCTCTTCTACCCCATAAAACACTGGGTTGTATAGTTTCCCACTAAAATTTACAGGCGAACCATGGGTAAGGTGCCCACCATGGGCCAAGTCGAAACCTAAGAATTTATCTCCCGGATTTAGACAAGCAGCAAAAACCGCTGTGTTGGCTTGCGAACCACTGTGCGGTTGCACATTTACATACGCCGCTCCAAACAACGTTTTGGCGCGATCGATGGCCAATTGTTCTACTTCGTCTACGATTTCGCAACCACCGTAATAACGCTTTCCGGGATATCCTTCAGCATATTTATTGGTGAGTACAGAGCCAGCTGCTTCCAAAACTTGATCGCTCACAAAATTTTCGGAGGCAATCAGTTCGAGGCCGTTTAATTGACGTTGTTTTTCTGCTTCAATAAGCTCAAATATCTGTTGATCGCGTTGCATAGTTTATGAAAAGGTTAATAAAATCCAAAAATACGAAATGGTTGTGGTTAGTTGTTCAGAAATTATATATTTGATTCAACAAATTACGAACAAAAAAAACGCCAAATATGCCATTAACTGCCAACGACCCAAAAAGAACTTCTTGGTTACATGTTCCGAAGAACAGCGATTTCCCCATTCAGAACATTCCTTTCGGGGTGTTTCTTACCAGAGACGATATCATCACCATCGGAACCAGGATTGGTGAAACCGCAATCGATTTGGGCGCGTTGCACCAGCTAGGATATTTCAACGGAATTGAACTAACAGACGATATCTTTTTACAAGATACCCTAAACGATTTTATTGCCGATGGAAGAAAAACATGGCGTTTGGTTCGAAATCGAATTTCAGATCTTTTCCTTGAAGGAAACGACGAACTAAGAAAGAACAAAGAACACTGCAAAGAGGTGTTGTTCCGTTTAGATGAAATTGAAATGCAACTACCCGTAGATGTGGGCGACTATACAGACTTTTACGCCAGTAAAGAGCATGCTACCAATGTTGGCTCTCTCTTTAGAGATCCCGAAAACGCATTGTTGCCCAACTGGCTGCACATCCCCATTGGGTATCACGGAAGAAGCTCTTCCATCATTCCTTCTGGTACGCCAGTTCGCAGACCTATGGGGCAAACAAAACCAGGCAATGATGGTGTTCCCGGATTTGGCCCGACAAAGTTGCTCGATTTTGAATTAGAGATGGCGTTTATCACCACAGCTACCAATGACCTTGGAAAACGAGTTGAAATTGGTGATGCCGAAGAAAATATTTTCGGACTCGTTCTCTTTAACGATTGGAGTGCGCGCGACATACAAGCATGGGAATATGTGCCACTTGGGCCTTTCTTAGGAAAGAGTTTTGCTTCAACCATTTCGCCATGGATTGTTACTATGGATGCTTTGGAACCTTTTAGAACCAACGGTCCGAAGCAAGAACCAAAGCCGCTCCCCTACCTTCAACAAGGTGAAAACATGAATTACGATATTCACCTTCAGGCTAGTATTAAGCCAAAGGGTGGCACCGAAACCATTGTGGCGAATTCAAACTTCAAATACATGTATTGGTCTATGGCACAACAGCTCACCCACCACACCGTAAACGGCTGTAATGTACGAAGTGGAGATATGATGGGTAGTGGTACCATTTCTGGGCCAACAAAAGATAGCTACGGATCGATGCTTGAATTAACCTGGCGCGGACAAAATCCGATTAAACTAAGCGATGGTTCCGAACGTAAATTCATAAATGATGGAGATACCGTGATCATGCGTGCACACTGCGAACACAAAGGTTTGCGCATTGGTTTTGGTGAGTGTAAAGGTACTGTGCTACCAGCCAAATAACCGTTTTGGCACACCTATTGTAATTTACTTGTCATAACCAATACCATTTCGTTATGAAACAGTTAGCGATTATCTTATCTGTAGTACTGGCGCTTAGCTCATGTAATAGTGTGAAGCGAAACCAGAAAATGCTCCTACAAGGCAATTACGACCAAGCCATCGATTTGGCCGTAAAAAAAATTGCCAACGACCGAAACGACCAGCAGGTAAATGAGCACATTGTGTTGCTTGAAGAAGCCTTTGCCAAAGCCGTTTCTGAAGATAATAGAAGAATCACATACCTTCAGAACAATCCGTCGCCTGAAGCAACCAGAGAGTTGTTTTACATTTATAGCGATTTGGAAAGTCGGCAACAGCACATTCGTCCGTTGCTTCCGTTACGAAACAAAATAACTGGACAAGAGGCCAAGTTTATTCTGGTGAATTACAACGCTCCACTAACAAAAGCTAAAAATGATTTTGTGGCTTCACTATACAATGAAGCGACCGCACTTTTGAATAGAAATTCAATTTTAGATGCGAGAGAAGCACATGGCCTATTAAGCGAATTAAAACAATTAGATGCTTCGTACAAAAACGTAGACCAATTGCTTGAGGACGCCCACTTTTATGGTACCGACTTTGTGCTCGTGACCCTTAACAATAGAAGCAATGTGATTATTCCATGGCGTTTAGAACAGGAGTTGTTAGACTTTAACACCTACAAATTAGATGATTTCTGGACCGAATACCATAGCCAAAAGCAAGGTGATATTGACTATAGCTTCGGGATCACCATGGATTTCAGGGAAATTGCAATTTCTCCGGAGCGGGTGAGCGAACGCGAGTTTAAACGTAGAAAGAAAGTTAAAGACGGATTTACATATAAACTAGACCGTAATGGCAACAAAGTAAAAGATGAAAATGGCAACTTCATCAAGCTGGATGTTATAAAAGAGGTAACGGCTCGCGTTACCCATACTACCCAGACCAAATCTGTTTTGGTTGGTGGTGATGTGGTATACCGAAATTTGGGTAACGGAAAGGTAATAGATGACCATCCTTTGGCATCTGAGTTTATCTTTGAAAATATTTTTGCAAAATATCGCGGAGATGAGCGAGCGTTAACGGCAGAAGATAAGGCATTAGCCGCAAACAGCTTTGTTCCTTTTCCAAACAATGCACAAATGGTTCTCGACGCTGGAGGCGATATTAAAGAGCGCCTACGTGACATTTTAAAGAATAATAGCTTTCGGTAAGTTTGTTATTTAATATAAGAAGTATGACCGCTTTTGGGACACACTCCCGGAAGCGGTTTTTTTATATGAATTTTTCCAAATCACCTGCTCGTATGCTGTGATGCGAAGCATTTGCCACTGCAACTCCGTTTTTTACAACAATAAGTTGCGGACTCTGATGTATTACCTGAAATCGATATCCAACTTCATCAGAGATATCGCGGTGGGATAAAAGATCTAGAAAATATAATTTTATTTGGTCATCGCTTAAATTATAGCCGCTTTCAAAATTACGGAGCACCATACGGGAAATTCCGCAGCGTGTAGAATGTTTAAAAATAGCAACAGGTGTCGTTTTTGATATTTCAGCAATTTCATCAAGTTGTTGCATTTCAGAGAGTACGTGCCAAGGCACCTCTACTATTTCTTCTTTGGCGATATCGCGTTGTGTTTTGTTGAATTTACTGAAAAGTCCCATTATTGTTATTTTCAGTAAAATTAAAGAATACTTACGTAGCTCCCTCTCAAAGAATTATTAAAATGCCTTATTTGAAACTGAATTTCTCTCTATTTCTCAATTGGAGTATGGCTAACTATTAAAATGTCTTAAAAGTGCTCTTAAAATTGTCATAATGTCTGTTAAACTAGTCGTTATAGCAGACAATTTGTCGTAAATTTAAGTTGGTCTAAGAATTGATTTAGCATGAGTGTAAATCAAAAAAATATCCGCCAGTCGGATTCTATATACTTATGAATTTTAACAATTATACTATAAAAAGTCAAGAAGCCATCCAACAAGCACAACAGTTGGCGCAAGGCTTCGGCCATCAACAAATCGAAAATGAGCACATCCTAAAGGCTATTTTCGAAGTAGATGAGCATGTGACCCCATTCCTCTTAAAAAAGTTGAATGTAAACACTGCGCTACTCCAGCAAATACTAGACAAGCAGTTGGAGAGTTTTCCGAAAGTGACGGGTGCAGATATTATGTTATCACGAGCAGCCGCAAAAACAGTGAATGAAGCGAGTATTATCGCTAAGAAAATGAATGATGAGTATGTTTCTATAGAACACATACTGTTTGCTATTTTTAAATCGGATAGCCAAATTGCACAGACACTAAAAGATCAAGGTGTTACCGAAAAAGGGCTGAAAAGTGCTATTGAAGAATTACGGAAAGGTGATCGGGTAACCTCCCAATCTGCTGAAGACACCTATAATTCTTTAAGCAAATACGCTCGAAACCTCAACCAATTGGCACGAGAAGGAAAATTAGATCCAGTTATTGGTCGTGACGAAGAAATTAGAAGAATACTTCAGATTCTCTCGAGACGCACCAAAAACAATCCGATGCTCGTTGGGGAACCAGGAACTGGTAAAACCGCAATTGCTGAAGGATTGGCCCATCGTATCGTAGATGGTGATGTCCCTGAAAATCTGAAAAGCAAAGAAATTTTCAGTTTAGATATGGGAGCTCTTATTGCTGGAGCTAAATATAAAGGCGAGTTTGAAGAGCGCCTAAAAGCCGTTATTAAAGAAGTGACTACCAGCGATGGTGATATTGTACTCTTTATAGACGAAATCCATACCCTGGTGGGTGCGGGTGGCGGACAAGGAGCCATGGACGCGGCAAATATTTTAAAACCCGCCTTAGCACGTGGTGAATTGAGAGCTATTGGTGCTACCACATTGGATGAGTACCAAAAATACTTTGAAAAGGATAAAGCGTTAGAACGCCGATTCCAAAAGGTGTTGGTAGACGAGCCAGATACCGAGAGTGCGATTTCGATTTTACGCGGAATTAAAGAAAAGTATGAAACACACCATAAGGTTCGTATTAAAGATGAAGCGATTATTGCTGCGGTTGAACTGTCGCAACGCTATATTACCAATCGATTTTTGCCAGATAAGGCTATCGATTTGATGGATGAAGCGGCTTCAAAATTACGAATGGAGATCAACTCCAAACCAGAAGAGTTAGATGTGCTAGACCGAAAGGTGATGCAACTCGAGATTGAAATTGAAGCCATCAAGCGTGAAAAAGATGAGCAAAAGCTCAAGACATTACGTTCAGACCTAGCGAATCTAAAGGAAGAGCGAAATGAACTAAACGCGAAATGGAAGAGTGAGAAAGAAGTGGTTGAGAACATTCAGCAGTATAAAACTGAAATTGAAAGCTATAAGCTAGAAGCTGAACGCGCCGAGCGCGATGGTGACTTCGGAAAAGTAGCCGAAATTCGCTACGGAAAGATTAAAGAAGCGCAAGAAAAGCTAGCCGTGTTAGAGACTGAATTGGCCGAAAACCAAACAGAACATTCATTGATTAAGGAAGAAGTAACCAACGAAGATATTGCCGAAGTAGTAGCAAAATGGACCGGTATTCCGGTTACAAAAATGCTACAGAGCGATCGTGAAAAGTTGCTGAAGCTTGAAGATGAACTCCACAAACGTGTGGTAGGCCAGGAAGAAGCCATTGTAGCGGTGAGTGACGCCATTAGACGTAGCCGAGCAGGTTTACAAGATCAGAAAAAACCGATTGGTAGTTTCTTATTCTTAGGAACCACAGGTGTTGGTAAAACCGAGTTGGCCAAAACTTTGGCAGCGTATTTGTTTGACGATGAAAACGCGATGACACGCATAGACATGAGCGAATACCAAGAACGCCACAGTGTGAGCAGATTGGTAGGTGCCCCTCCGGGATACGTAGGGTATGATGAAGGTGGACAGTTAACAGAAGCTGTACGACGTAAACCATATTCGGTGATACTGTTAGATGAAATCGAAAAGGCACATCCTGATACGTTCAACATTTTGTTACAAGTATTAGATGAGGGAAGGTTAACCGATAACAAAGGGAGAACCGCCGATTTCAAAAATGCAATCGTAATTATGACGAGTAATATGGGGAGCCATATCATTCAAGAAAAATATGATACGGTGAAAGATCCTGAAACAGCGATGGAAGCTGCAAAAGTAGAAGTACTCGGATTGCTAAAACAGACCGTTCGACCAGAATTCTTGAACAGGATTGACGACATCGTGATGTTTACACCATTAAATAAGAAGGATATTAGACAGATTGTTGGCCTTCAACTAAAAGGTTTGACCAAGCTTCTAGCAAAACAACAGATTACGCTAGATGCTACAGACGAGGCCATTACCTACTTAGCCGAAAAAGGATTCGACCCACAATATGGCGCGCGTCCAGTAAAAAGGGTAATCCAACGAGAGGTGTTAAATCAGTTATCGAAAGAAATTTTAGCTGGTAAAATCACCACCGAGAGTATCATTTTACTCGATAGTTTTAACAATGAACTGGTCTTTAGAAACCAAGGAGATTTAGTGAATTCATAACTATCTATTCGAGCGCAGTCGAGAACTAATAAAAGACGATAAAATTAAATAACGTCGACCACTCTCGACGGGACAAAAATACAGGCAGAGGTTGCCTACCGAAGCGTGAGATACTTCAACAAAACCTCTTATTTGGTTGGTTAGTCCACCCGCATTTTAACGAATGTGGGTGGTTTTTTTTACGCTGAAATCGCCAATAATACGTATTTTCGCCACGAATGAAATTTTCTAACTACTTGTGTTTCCTTGCAGTATGTATGTTGTTTGTTTTTGGATGCAAGCAACAACCTGAAGCAATTCCTGATAGTCGCAAAAACGACTATGCGCTGTACGATAGCGAAGGGAAAATGCATCGGTTTTCACGGTACAACAATAAAAAGGGAATCGTCCTTTTTGTACAAGGGAATGGTTGCCCGATTGTTCGCAATGCACTAACCGATTTTCACGCCATTGTTGAAGCGTATCAAGAAGATTTTCAGTTTTTTATGATAAACAGCAATATTCAGGACGATGCTTCTGAAATTACTGAAGAAGCCAACACCTTTCAGTTTCAGGTACCTGTGCTCGTAGATAATGCCCAACTGCTCGCAGACGAGCTAGATATTACCATTACAGCCGAAGCCATTGTTCTGCACCCTACCTCTAGAGCAGTTTTATATCGGGGTCCGCTCAACAACCGCATCGATTATGAAACCCAAAAAAACAAAACAACAGCTACCTACCTCAGCGATGCGCTAACGGCTATCCAAAATGGAGAAACTGCGGTGAGCCACCAAGAAGTAACCCGCGGTTGCACCGTTACCCGCTTGTCTAAGTTGCAGGATGAAGATTCTTTAACCTATTCAGACGATATTGGCCCTATTTTGGCCAGCAATTGTGTGCAGTGCCACCGAGATGGAGGTCGCGCACCTTGGTCTATGGACGATTACCAGACAATAACGGGCTGGTCTGCCATGATAAAAGAAGTATTGTTAAGCAAGCGAATGCCGCCTTGGAAAGCCAATAAGATGATCGGTGATTTCCAAGATGACTTCTCTTTGCCCGACAGCAGCGCACGCAAAATTATAGCCTGGATAGATAATGGCATGCCGCCCGGCAATGGTTCAGATGTGCTTCAAGAACTAAAATTTCCGAAGCAAACATGGCAAAAGGGCGAACCCGACAAAGTAGTTTATTTAGAAAAAGAAGTAATCCCAGCTACCAAGCTACTACCCTATCAATACCAAACATTCGATTTAGAGCTAACCGAAGACAAATGGTTAAAAGGAGTAGAGATAATTCCCGGCAACCCAAAATTGTTGCATCACATTGTATTGCTGAATCGCGGTGCGTATGAAAAAAGCCCCATTACAGATCGAGAACTGCGTATTTGGAGCGACAATTATATTGCTTTGGGAGCAGGTGCAAATCAGGCCACTTTTTTTCCGGAAGGCACCGGAGTGAAATTGAAAAAAGGCACCAAACTTACCGTGCAATTGCACTATACCCCTATAGGCGTTGAGGCAACCGATGAGACCAAAATAGGTTTCTATTTTCATGACCAAGCCCCCGAAAAGTGGTTTTATCCCTTAGCAACGACCAATGTGAACTTTGAGATTCCTGCAAATACAGATAATGTACGTTTGGTAGCGACAGACACAATTAGCCAAGCGATTAATATCCATTATTTGATGCCCCACATGCATTATCGCGGAAAGGAAATTTACATGAAAGTAATCAAGCCCAGCGGTGAGGTCATTCCGTTGGTTTCTGTACCCGATTTTAGCATCGATTGGCAGTGGTTATACAAACTAAAAGAACCCGTGTACGCTCCCAAGGGCTCTGTAATATTTGTAGAGGGCATTTTTGACAACACAGTACAGAATCCGTTGAACCCAGATGCCTCAAAAGACATCTATTTTGGGATTCAAAGTTATGATGAAATGCTAACGGGATTTTTTAGTTATACGTTAGCCGACTAATTTTTTTTGAAGGTAGATGTAACAAAACCAGTGGGTTGTTCGTCGTATAAGTGTATCAATCTTTAAAACGAAACAGCCATGAGAACACAAGACAACCAATTTTCGATCCAACAACGAAGGCAGCCAAGAAACAAAGCATTGGCACTTTACATTGCCTCTATTACGTTTATCGTAGTAACGTATTCACTCGCCACAGCACTTACTGTTTTGTAAGCGAGTACTCATAAAAAACGACGCCCGTGTACCTAAACACGGGCGTCGCTCTTTTTCAATTTACTGCTTGTTTTACCAGCTAGCAATCTCTTTTTTTACTTCGTCTTTTGCTTTACCAGTTTTTTCTTGGATTTTTCCGACCATCTCGTCGTATTTTCCTTCGCTAAAAGATTCATCATCGTTAAAGGTAACACCGTATTGTTGCTTGGCGTTTCCTTTTATCTGGTTCCATTTTCCTTTCAATTCTTCTGAGTTCATAGTCTGTTGTTTTATTGTTTAATATGATATAAAGATACAATCTGCAGAAGGCGATTCATGGTAACAGATTCTTAAATAAACCAGCATATCTGTTATTGTTTTACCAACTTCTCTTAAAAAGTGTTATTTTCGGGTATATCCTAAACTAATTCTGATGCGTTATTTACTGTTAGTGCTTTCAATTATTTGTTTTTCCTGTGGAAATGATACCAAACAAGCAACCGTTTCCGAAGAAACTACCACGACCACCTATTATCTAATTCGGCATGCTGAAAAAGACAGGAACACCACAGACAATCCTGAACTAACGGAACAAGGCAAAAAACGGGCAGCACATTGGGCAGACCACTTTAAGAACATTGATTTAGATGCGGTCTACAGTACCAACTATAAACGAACACTCGCTACAGCGGCTCCTACTGCCCAAAAGAAAGGACTTACGGTTCAACAGTACGACCCTACGAAGCTATACGACGAAAACTTTCAGAAAGCAACCTTCGGAAAAAACGTATTGATTGTAGGACATAGTAATACGACGCCCACATTTGTAAATACCATTTTAGGCGACCATAGGTATGGAGATATTCCCGATACGGAAAACGGCATGCTCTACACAGTTTGGGTGCATGATAACGGCACCAAAGCAGTACGTGAGGAGAAAATTCCGGTTAACTAGTAGTCGATCACCACATTGTCAACACCCTTACGCACTTTTTTCATGGTGGCAAACATGTCGTCTTCGGCCCTATGGCCCACTGCCAGTACCAGTACCGAATTTAGATTTCTTTTGTCGAGCTCTAAAAAAGTATCATAGGCTTCTGATTCAAAACCTTCAATAGGGCAAGCATCAATTTGTTCATACGCGCAAACGGTGAGCAGGTTTCCCAATGCGATATACGCCTGTTTTTCCATCCATTGGCGGATTTCTGACGTTTCTTTTTCAGAAAAGCTATCGATTAAAAACGCCTCGAATGGTTGTAAAATCGCCGCTGGAGTATTTCGAATAGCCGCTACCCTACTAAAATACTCTTTGATATAATGTTTGGAAATTGTTTTCTCAACACAAAGAACCAACACGTGGGAGGCGTCTGCCACTTGTTGTTGTTGCATGGTAAAAGGCACCAACTGCGCTTGCACCTCTTTGTCTTTTATGGAGATCATCTTGATAGGCTGTAACCCATACGAAGTAGCCGTAAGATTGAATGCCTGCTTTAAAATTTCAATTTTCTCTTCGGAAAGCGTCTGCGATTTGTTGAACTTTTTGGTGGCGTACCGCCAATTTAATTTTTCAAGAGTCTCTGAAGCCATAATCATTTTTTTCTGTCGCAAAGATACAGACATTACCGCTAACGGAAGGTATTGAAGGATGAGGGAAGTTGGAAGCTTGCTCGTACCGGAGGAAGTTCGGGCGGTTTGGTAGTTAGTAGTTAGTAGTTAGTAGTTGGTGGTTGGTAGTTGGTAGTTGGTAGTTGGTAGTTGGTAGTTGGTAGTTGGTAGTTCAAATTTACAACTCATAACTTGTCACACTGAGCTGTCACACTGAGCTGTCACACTGAGCTGTCACACTGAGCTGTCACACTGAGCTGTCACACTGAGCCTGTCGAAGTGCTGTCGAAGTGCACAACCCATATCCCACAACTTTTAATTACAAAGAACAGTACCTTTACACCATGAGTACATTAGAAACACGCATCAATCAGTCGGAAACACGAATTTTTAAAGCGGTATTTCCAAACACTACCAATCATTACGACACCCTTTTTGGCGGGACCACCCTCCATATGATGGACGAAGCTGCATTTATTTGTGCTACACGCTTCACCCGAATGAAGGTGGTAACGGTATCTACCGACAAAATAAACTTTACAAAACCAATCCCTGAAGGGACCATTGTTGAACTTATTGCCAGAATTGAAAAAGTGGGCAGAACAAGCTGTGTGGTACGGGTAGATATCTTTATGGAAGACATGTATAGTACCAACCGCGAGAAAGTGGTAACAGGGTATTTCACCTTTGTGGCCATAGGTGACGACAAAAAACCGCAGGAGATTGTAAAAAGCGATTCTACCTCCTAGAAAACCTGCCTTAGTATCGAAGAAATGGAATAGCTTTGTACCGTCTAAAACAAAACTATTATGATAGCTGCTATCTCTCTGTTTTTAATCGTTTCCCTCTCTGCGCTCATCACCAAAATTGCATCCATCGCTTTAATCCACACTGGGCTTTCAACCGAAAGCGCAAAATTCCAGGCGCGGTCGGCATATACGGGCACAGGACTCAGCACACAAGAAACTGAGAATATCATGAATCACCCAGTTCGCAGAAAAATAATCTATAACCTGATGCTCATTGGGAATGCAGGTATTGTCACAGTGATGTCTTCACTCATCCTCACCTTCGTGCTGCCTGAAACCATTGCGTCTAAATTATATGGCTTGTTAATTGTCGTGGTGGGAATGATAGGGCTTTGGCTGGCGGTTCGGAGTAAATGGGTAGACCGCGGATTATCACGCGTGATCAATAAAATGTTGAAACGCTACACAAAATTAGAGGTACATGACTTCGCTGCCGTATTGCACCTAAAAGACGATTATACCATTAGTGAGGCGGTGGTAGACCACGACGGTTGGATGTGCTATAGAACCTTACAACAACTTAATCTACGGGAAGAAGGTATCACTATTCTAGGGGTTGAACGAAAAGGCAAGGGATATTTCGGGTCTCCTTCAGGGACTTTCGAAATGTTGCCAGACGATGTCGTGACAATCTACGGTAAATCTGAAGGCATACAGAGCTTGTACAGCCGTAAAAAAGATTTTTATGCCCAACAAGAACACCGAAAGTTTGTAGCCAAGGAAGAAAATCGGAGAGATAATGAGAAACAGTTGTTGGATAATGATACTAGAAAGTAACAAAGCATTTTTCAAAGAAACCAGCCTTTCACATCTTAATTACTACTACGTCTATGATCGAATTCGCCATGTTTAATGGTCAAAGGTATGTTAAACCGAGAACGTAATTCTTTAATTTTAATATCTTTACTATTGATGAAAGCGCTTTTTTACAAAATAATGTCTGTTACAATGGCGATGGTAGTGCTGGTCACAACCATGTCGTTCTCAATCGATATGCATTATTGTGGAGAAACTTTGGTCGATTTTTCTTTTGTAGAACAAGTTAAAACTTGTGGTATGGAAAAAAATCGAACGGCCTCAAATTGTAAAGCTCCTAGCCTTTCTAAAGAATCCTGTTGCTCAGACAAGCAGTTTGTACAGCAAGGTCAGGACAATCTTAAAATTTCTTTCGACAGCCTTTCTTTTGAGCAGCAAACGTTCCTTACCGCTTTTACTTATTCTTACATAAACTTGTTTGAAGGTACCGAAACTAAAGAGGTTCCATTCATCGCTTATCCCCCACCCTTTATTGAACGGGATGTACAAGTGCTACACCAGACTTTCTTAATTTGATGTATTAGATTTTTTGAATGAAGCCCAACAGCTACGCTGTAGTGGGCTATTCCGATAATTTTCGGAACGTGTTCGTGATTTTCTGCAACACGTAATTCCAAAACTCTAATAATCAAGTGTTATGCTGAATAAAAGCATTAAATTTCTTATAGAAAACAAGCTTGTTGCTGTTCTCCTACTTGCCCTATTCGTGGGCTGGGGCGTGGTCAACGCACCTTTTAATTGGGAAACGTCCCGATGGCTATCGGGATTGCCTACAGACCCAGTCGCGGTTGATGCCATACCTGATATTGGCGAGAACCAACAAATTGTTTTTACCAAATGGCAAGGTCGCTCGCCACAGGATATTGAAGACCAAATCACATATCCGCTTACAACTTCCCTGCTCGGTATTCCAGGCGTGAAAACCATTCGTAGTTCTTCTATGTTTGGATTCTCCAGCATCTATATCATTTTTGAAGAAGATATCGAATTCTATTGGTCGCGCAGTCGCATACTTGAAAAATTAAATTCACTTCCCGCAAACCTTTTGCCCGATGGCGTCAATCCATCATTAGGTCCAGATGCCACAGGTCTCGGGCAGATATTTTGGTACACGCTCGAAGGTCGTGATAAAGACGGCAACGTGACTGGGGGTTGGGACCTGCAGGAATTGCGTAGCATACAGGATTACTATGTGAAATATGGGTTATCATCTGCTGGCGGTGTTTCTGAAGTTGCCTCCATAGGTGGGTATGTTCAAGAATATCAAGTAGATATCGACCCAGAAAAAATGCGCCAATACAATGTGAGTATGGGCGATGTAGTAAAAGCTGTAAAGCAAAGCAATCAAGACATAGGCGCACAAACGCTCGAAATCAATCAAGCGGAATATCTCGTGCGCGGATTGGGTTATGTTAAATCTATCGCAGATATTGAAAATGCAGTAGTAGATTCTGAAAACTTTACGTCAATTCGTATTAAAGACGTGGCAAACGTCCATTTAGGGCCGGCTGCCAGACGTGGGATTCTTGATAAGGAAGGTGCCGAAGTTGTTGGCGGTGTGGTAGTCGCTCGCTACGGTGCAAATCCGTTGGAAGTGATTAATAACGTTAAAACACAAATCGCCGAAATAAGCTCTGGACTGCCAACAAAAACATTGAAAGATGGACGTACTTCACAAGTAACCATAGTGCCGTTTTACGACCGTACTGAACTTATTCAAGAAACGCTTGGCACGCTCAATGAAGCGCTGATACTGGAAATTTTGATAACCACTCTCGTCATTATTATAATGGTATTCAACCTTCGTGCATCCCTCCTTATTTCAGGATTGTTGCCCGTTGCCGTTTTAATGGTGTTCATTACGATGAAGCTCTTTAACGTAGATGCCAACATCGTTGCACTTTCTGGTATCGCCATTGCTATCGGTACTATGGTAGACGTGGGCGTGATACTTGCCGAAAATATGATTCGCCACCTCGAAGATGAAAAGTTACGCCTTAATGAAAATGGTACCGAATACACTACAAACCAAATCATCTACAATGCAACTTCCGAAGTTTCTGGTGCTATCCTTACGGCAGTTTTAACGACGATTATCAGTTTCCTTCCCGTATTTACAATGATAGGTGCCGAAGGTAAGCTATTCCGCCCGCTTGCCTTTACCAAAACAATGGCACTTACTGCATCACTCATCATTGCCCTGTTTATCATTCCGCCCATTGCAGCATTCCTCTTTCGAAAAACGAGAATTAGGGAACGTACACAGTATACAATTAATGGTGTACTTGTTTTATTAGGTGTCCTAGCTATTGTTTATGGATTTTGGTTAGGCCTTATTCTTATCGCTTTCGCCGCAACATCGTTTTTAAAGATGCGAGGTACCCTTTCAAAAAAGCAGAAAAATTTAGTTGACATTATCATTTCCGCAGTTGCAATTGTAGTTCTTTTAGCAGAATATTGGCGACCGTTAGGCTTTGACCGAAGCATTGTGATGAACCTAATATTTGTTTCTATTATTTGTTTTGGACTACTTGGTGTGTTCTCGATTTTCAGGATATACTATGAGCGTATTTTGCGATGGGCACTTCAAAACCGATATTTATTCTTAATCGTTCCAGCAACTGTACTTACGCTGGGCATCATCATTATGCGTAACACAGGCAAGGAATTTATGCCAGCACTCAATGAAGGTTCCTTCCTGCTAATGCCCACTTCGTTACCGCACGCAGGTGTTGAAGAAAACAAGCGTGTATTGCAACAGTTGGATATGGCTGTGGCGAGCATTCCTGAGATTGAAACCGTGGTAGGAAAAGCGGGAAGAACCGAAAGCGCACTCGACCCAGCACCACTCTCAATGTACGAAAATGTGATTCAGTATAAATCTGAATATATGCGGAATAGTTTTGGCGAGCGACAACGCTACAAGGTCAATGACGATGGATTGTTTGTGTTGAAAAATGGCAAACTTTTTCACAATATGAATGTAGATGTCAGTTCGAGCGCAGTCGAGAACTATGTACGTGAGGGTCGCATTTCGACTGCGCTCAATGTGACAAATGAAGATTTGATTGAAGATGAAAATGGTGAATACTACCGAAACTGGCGACCCGAAATTGAAAGTCCTGATGATATTTGGAATGAGATTGTACGAGTGACCAAATTACCGGGCGTGACTTCTGCACCCAAGTTGCAACCCATCGAAACACGATTGGTAATGCTACAAACAGGAATGCGTGCACCTATGGGCATCAAGGTAAAAGGTCCCGATTTAAAGGCTATAGAAAATTTCGGATTGCAACTAGAAGACATCCTAAAACAAGCCGAAGGAGTTAAAGAGCAAGCTGTTTTTGCAGATCGCATCGTGGGCAAACCCTACTTGCTCATCGATATTAAGCGAGACCAATTGGCTCGATATGGCATATCAATTATGGATGTTCAGGAAATCCTTCAAGTGGCGGTTGGCGGTATGCCATTAACTCAGACCGTGGAAGGTCGAGAACGCTACGCCGTGCGTGTACGTTATCCACGAGAGTTACGGGCAAATCCAGACGACCTGCGTAAAATTTATGTTCCTGTCTCATCGGGTAGCCCTGTACCATTGGGAGAACTGGTAGAGATACGCTACGAGCAAGGCCCACAGGTTATTAAAAGCGAAGACACCTTTCTAATTGGCTACGTACTGTTTGACAAACTCGACGGCTTTGCCGAAGTAGATGTGGTAGAAAATGCCCAAGCCTTAATCCAAGAAAATATTGATAATGGTTCGCTAGTTGTGCCGCAAGGCATTAGCTATCGCTTTACGGGAACGTATGAAAATCAGTTGCGAGCGGAAAAAACGCTGTCGGTAGTTGTACCGCTTTGTTTGCTGGTCATTTTCTTGATTTTGTATTTCCAGTTCAGATCGGTTTCTACATCGCTTATGGTGTTTACCGCAATCGCCGTTGCCTTTGCTGGTGGCTTTATAATGATATGGCTATACGGACAAGATTGGTTTTTCAATTTCAGTTTTTTTGGCGAGAACGTACGGGACTTGTTCAATATGAAGACCATCAATTTAAGTGTGGCCGTTTGGGTAGGTTTTATAGCACTCTTCGGTATTGCTACAGATGATGGTGTAGTAATGGCCACCTATTTAGACCAATCTTTTAAAAGCAATGAGCCAGATTCCCAAAAAGAGATACGACTCGCCACTTTGGAAGCTGCAGGTAAACGCATTCGTCCATGCTTAATGACAACCGTAACCACCGTGCTGGCGTTACTGCCTGTACTCACATCTACGGGAAAGGGAAGCGATATAATGATACCGATGGCAATACCCATTTTTGGTGGAATGATAATCGACGTTACGTCCTATTTCTTGTTGCCAGTCTTGTATAGCTGGAAAAAGGAATACCAACTTAAAAAAGCAAACCAATGAAGAAATTAAAATATATACTGGTGTTTTTGTTTGTTTCTGTTTTTGCAAAGGCCCAACAATTACAGTCCTACATCCAAGAAGCCGAAACCAACAATCCAGAAATTCAAGCCTTTGAATTGCGCTACAACATCGCCGAAGAAAAGGTAAACGAAGCCAACTGGATTCCCAATACCGAAGTGAGTGCCGGCTATTTTGTGAGTGAGCCAGAAACCAGAGTGGGCGCACAACGCGCAAGAATAGGTGTAAAACAGATGTTGCCGTGGTTTGGCACCATTACCGCCCGTGAAAATTACGCCACCGCAATGGCAGATACCGAATATATAGACATTACGATTGCAAAACGCAAACTCGCACTTTCGGTCGCACAATCGTACTATCGATTGTACGCTATCGAAGCCAAACAAAAAGTACTGGAAGAAAATGTTCAGCTTTTGGAAACTTATGAACGACTTGCACTTACCTCTGTGGAAGTCGGCAAAGCGAGTGCCGTAGATGTATTGCGACTTCAAATTCGACAGAATGAGTTACAGCAACAAAAGGAAGTGCTGGAAGAAGAATTTACAGCAGAACAAACGGCGTTCAACAATCTGCTCAACCGCGAATCAATGATGACGGTTGACGTCATTCCAGAAATGGAAATTCCGCAGGAAGACCCATTTTATACTAATGAAGCGCTATCACTTAATCCTGAACTGTTCAAATATGATAAACTTTACGAATCTGTAGCACAATCTGAACTGCTTAACCAACGTGAAAGTCTACCGATGATTGGTTTTGGGTTAGACTACCTCCCCGTAACCGAGCGTACCGATGTCAGCTTCAACGATAATGGAAAAGATGTCTTGATGCCCATGGTATCAGTGTCCATTCCTATTTTTAATAATCGCTACAAGTCTATTTCAAAACAAAATGAGCTTCGCCAGCGAGAAATAGAAATCCAGCGTGAACAACGATTGAACGTATTAGAATCTGCTCTCGCCCAAGCTAAATCACAACGCAACCAGGCACGTATCGCTTACAATACACAAGTAAGCAACCTAAACCAAGCCCAAGATGCTGAAGAAATACTGGTGAAAAATTATGAAACTGGTACCATCGATTTTAACGATGTGCTGGACATTCAGGAATTGCAATTAAAATTTCAAATTAATCAAATTGAGTCGATACAACGATACTATGTGCAACAGTCTATAATAAATTACTTAATTCAATAACCATGAAACACACATATAACATACAAGGAATGACTTGCAATGGGTGCCGTACTAGCGTTGAGGAAAAACTTTCAAACGTAAACGGTGTTACTAACGTCTCTGTTAATCTCGAAAAAGAAGAAGCCATCGTAGAAATGGAACGCCATATTAATACGGCAACATTTCAAAAAGCACTTCCAGAAAAATATACCATTTCAGAAAAAAAAGTAGTCCAAAATATTTTTGCGAGTACTGATGACGGTAACGCCTTTGCAAAAGCGGAAAACGAAAAATCAAAACTACAACAGCTAAAACCCCTACTCATTATTCTAGGGTATATCGCTATTGCAACCATATTGCTCAACTATCAACGAGAAGATTGGAATGGTGCTATGCTAGACTTTATGGGATTGTTTTTCATCGTTTTCAGCTTCTTTAAAATTTTAGATTTGAAAGGCTTTCCGGAAAGCTTCCGAATGTACGACCCCCTCGCCAAAGTAGTGCCAGCCTATGCTTGGGTATATCCATTTATAGAAACAGCCTTAGGTTTAATGTTCTTAATGCGTTTTGAAATTCCCATCGCCTTAATCGCCACGCTCATCATTTTAGGGATCACAACCGTGGGAGTCACCAAAATATTATTAGACAAAAAATCGATACAATGTGCCTGTCTGGGCACCGCCCTTAAACTACCTATGACCGAAGCCACATTTATAGAAAACGCTATTATGATTGTAATGGCTGTATTCATGTTAATCCAATATTTAAACTAAAAAAACCATTTATTATGAACGCAAACGAACACACAAATTCAGAAAAATCACAAAATCACTACACACGTTTTGTGGCAATGCTCGCTTGCTCATTTATAGCCATGTACATTACGATGTATTTAAATACGTATGAATGGGACCACGTATGGTTTAGCCTAACACGATTCTATATGGTCTGTTTGGGTATCGCTGCTATGGCCATCATCATGTTTGTGGCAATGCGTGGTATGTATCAAAATAAGAAGAAGAATATCGCCATCGTCTTGGGAAGCATCGTTCTCTTTGCAGGTGCATTGGCACTGGTACGCGACCAAAAGTCGACCGTAGGTGACATACTCTGGATGAAAGCAATGATCCCTCACCACTCAATCGCAATCCTCACCAGTGAGCGAGCAGAGATTAATGATCCAGAAGTCAAGAAACTGGCTGAAGAAATTATAAAGGCGCAACGAAAAGAAATCGCCGAAATGAAAGAAATGATTGAACGTTTAGAAAATCAGGATTAGGGCGCTCGAGCGGGCTTTCCGCTGTATCTTTTTTGTGTAGAAATACACAAAAAAGGATGCCGCTGCAATCCCTAGCGCATATTGTGCTGCACATTAAATAGTAGTTATTATGAAAAAGAACATTTTATATTTAGCAATAGCCGTTATAGTAGGTTTGGGCGCTGGCTGGCTCATTTTTGGTAACAGCTCAGACACTTCTGTAAATAAGGATGTGTCTGAAATGTCAGACCACGACCACGCTGGCGAACCCGCAAACCAGATGTGGACGTGCTCAATGCATCCACAGATTATGCAACCCGAACCAGGCGATTGTCCAATATGTGGGATGGATTTAATCCCTGCCGAAGCTGGTGCCGAAGGTCTTGCTGTAAACGAGATAAAAATGACCGAAAACGCAATGGCGTTGGCAAATATCCAGACCACTATTGTGGGCAATACACAAGCCAGCGATGCCGATGGGATGATATCCCTGTCTGGAAAAATAGCGACAAACGAAGAAAACGATGCAGTACAAGCCAGTTACTTTAAAGGGAGAATAGAGCGACTCAATGTTAATTACGAAGGTCAGCAAGTGAACAGTGGTCAGTTGTTGGCAACTATTTACGCACCAGAACTTGTAGCGGCACAGCAAGAATTGATTACGGCAGCTTCACTTAAAGAATCACAACCAGCTTTGTACAAAGCTGTGCGCAACAAACTTAAAAACTGGAAACTTTCAGAAACACAAATAAATACCATAGAAGAAAATGGCACGGTGCGAGAGAACTTCCCGATTTATGCAACCGTTTCAGGAACAGTTTCAGAAGTAATGGCAGCCCAGGGCGACTATGTGAATCAAGGACAACCCATTGTGAAATTGAGCAATCTAAATTCGGTTTGGGCAGAATTTGACGCTTATGAAAGTCAGATAGCACAATTTAAGGTTGGACAAAAAATCAAGATCACCACTAACGCCTATCCCAATAAAGAATTTGAAGGAACTATTTCTTTTATCGACCCGATTCTAAATAATGCTACAAGAACAGTAACAGTGCGTGCAACCCTGCCAAATCGAGATAACTTATTTAAGCCAGGAATGTTTGTAACGGCAAAGGTTAAAGGGACAACACAAACTATGGAAAACACCCTTACCGTTCCTGCAAGTGCTGTATTATGGACGGGTGAGCGCTCTTTGGTCTATGTAAAGACAAATCCTAATGAACCTGTTTTTGAAATGCGTGAAGTAACCTTGGGCAATCGCACTGGTGAAACTTACCAAGTATCTGATGGATTAAATTCTGGCGATGAAATTGTTACCAACGGAACGTTCACGGTAGATGCCGCTGCACAACTACAAGGCAAGAAATCGATGATGAATCAACAGAAGATACAGAACGAATCAGCCACGATGAACAATATGAAAATGAGTTTCAGCAATGTGTTTAGTACTGATTTCAATGAAGCTATACAGTCGTATCTCAAAATGAAAGATGCTTTTGTAGCGAGCAATGCAAGTCAAGTTTCCACACTCGCGAAAGCGACATCAGAAAAATTAAAAGCAATATCGACAGATGATTTAGGCAAAATGGAAAATCAACATCTTCAAAAAAGTATCGAGATGCTGGATGCCATCGCAAACAATGTTATTTTGGAAAATCAGCGTTCTCACTTTGTAATATTAAACGAGAATATATTGCCTATTGCTATGAACATAGAAAACTCGATTAATTATTACGTTCAAAAATGTCCGATGGCAAACAACAATAAGGGTGCGGTTTGGTTAAGTACGGAAGAAGAAATAAAAAATCCTTATTATGGCGATGCAATGTTGACTTGTGGAAGTGTGATTGATACGATACGATGAAATTTCCTAAGACTAAATAACACCTATATCCCGTCCTACCGCTACGTCGTTTTACCACTGTTTAAAAAGCTGAAAAGTCAATTATTAGGATTAACTCTGTTGATCCCAAGATGGCTATCCTGGCCAATTATAAAACCCTCACAAGCTTTGCTTGGTGGGTTTTGAGTTTTTTTCAGCTTCACTCAAGGAATCTTGGCTCGCACTAAAAAGGCAAAAACTGCAACGTTCCTGTCCACATTCATAACCTATAACCTCAAAATAGATTCACTTTCAATATGTGATACAAGACAACCTAATTTTGTCTACTCCTTATTCTAGTCGTTATTTACAACGTTCTCCTTTTTTTGACAGATTGGGATTTTCTATTATGTCCACTATCCAATTTCACTTCTTTGACTGGAATAGTTCCAACTGCATGTGCTTTTTCAATGCGAATGGATAGATCTTCACTTTCTAAGATTTTTCTGATTTCGGAAAAGTCATTGCACCAAATCTCTTCTTGGTGTTTGTCCAAACTCTGAGTTCTTTCTTGTGATCGATCTTCGTCTGCAACAACTCGTGCCTGAATTCTCGACAAGTTCTTTGGGCTCATAAACTCCACTCCGTACAATGAATTTTCGGCTTTTTTCACTACTAGTCGGCCGTTTTCCACCCAAGCGGTTTCCATACTGTCGTTCACTTCGTATCCTGCTTTAGTTAAGGCTTTTTTTATCGCAGCTCGACGAGTTTCTACTATGATAGTCTCCGAGAGTCGTTCGTACAATTGTTTGGATTTTTGAGTTGCTTCTTGGATTTTCTTAATGTTATTGATGGTCAATAGTGATTCCCATTTTATGATTACATTCAATTCTTGATTTAATCCTTTTAGCTGCTGTAGCGCTTCACTTAATTCTTTTTTAGAAGTTCTTAACTCCATTTGTTCCTTATGGAAGTTCGCAGCTTCTAGAATCAATGAGTCTAGTTGCACGATATAGTTTGTGTCATTTTGATTGAGTTCATTGGATCTTTGTAAAAACTCTTGAATCTTATTTTGAGATACATCATCTACATATAATTCTGTCAGGGTTTGCTCAAACTTTTGTTTTCGGTTTAAATCCTTGGGTATATTTTTACTCCATTCTTCCACCAACAATAAGGAATCTCCATTAGAAAGTCGCTTTTGAATTTCTCTTTGTTCCGCGGTCAAACTTTCCTGAAGCTGCAAGGCTTTTTTCAATTTATCATACATAGCATCAACTTGTTTACTAAACTGCGCTATGCTCTCCTTGGTTACCAATTTGGGTTCTTCAACAGAATCAAACAAAATGTTTTGTTCTTTCAATAATTTTTGCAATTCCACGTATGTGCCTTTCAGTTGTCGATAGTGATTCCAGGTGTTGGTTTTCTGTTTCGTAACTTTCTTTACCAAATTGGTCTTCTCTTTTTCCAAATACTTAATTTGGTTTGGAATTTCTATCTCAATCTTCTCATATTCCTCTGCCGATATTGATTCGTAGTGGGCAAAGGTTTTATCCAAACCACCGATCAAATCTTTATTGAGCACACCATTTTTGTGGGCATACTCCTTCAAGTTTTCAATGGCATGTTGTAATCGTGTCAACCATCTGGTTTTGATCATTTGTCGCTCTTCTGGCGTAACGATTCGAACTACTTTTGGACCACTCATGAGTTTGTATTTAAGGCATGTACGATTGCTTCTTTCAACCGATTTTGTTCAATTTCAGTGTCTTTCAACCATCGGTAGGACGTTGTCCTATGAATCATTGGAATGGTTTTCTTCAAAACTTGTAATCGCCACAATTCGCGATATCGGGCATTTTTCAACAAAATATTCTTTGGCGAATCACACTCAATTCCCAAAACAAATCGACCGCGGCTTTCGATGGCCAAATCTAAATAAAAGACATTATAGTCGTTATTTTCCACAACTTCATACCCTAAACTTTCAATGTATGATTTTACAGTATTCTTGAATCCATCATTTTTTAATCGGATGTCCTCCAATGAATTTTTCGCCGAAAGTTTTTTCAGATTGTTATTAGCGACTTCAATCTGACCATCGGAATGAATCTCCGAAAAGTTAAGGTAGGACTGAATGAAATCTCTGGGTTTCGATGGCAGCCTACCTGTAGACAACATATCAGAAATATCTTTAACAGGCATCGATGTGGCAATGACTACTTTGTAACGTGCACGTGTTATAGCTACGTTCAAACGTCGTTCACCACCTCTATGACCTAAGGCTCCAAAATTTCTTCGAAATACCCCATGTTGATTTAGGCCGAACGTAGTACTAAATAAAATCATATCGCGTTCGTCACCTTGTACATTTTCAACATTTTTCACAAAGAACCCCATGTCTTCACCGTCTTGCTGTTTGTTTCGTTCGTGATTCAAAACGATTCGAAAAGATTCATCGATCAGTTCGCGTTCCTGAATTTTATCTTCGATGAGTTCTGCTTGTTTTTTATTAAAAGTTACAATTCCAGCACTAAAGCGTTCTGTTTCTGGTAGTTGCCAATGTTTTGAAATGTAATCAATTAAAGCATCTGCCTCTGCTTCATTGGTCTGTTCCTCATAAACTCCGTTGATACGCAAAACTTCCAATGGCTTTTTGCTGATAATTTCGTTCTTCGGATGATAGGCTGGAACATGTAAGTGCCCTCCATAAAAAGCATAATTGGAAAACTTGATCAATGATTGGAATTGAGATCGATAATGAATTTCTAAGGTCGTTACAGGCAATACTGATTTGGCCAAAGTTAGTAAGTCAGGACAATCCTTGACTTCTTTGCGATTCCAAGCTTCTTCGTAATTTACTCGTTCTTCTTCAGAATGATCTTCACTCAAACTTAACTCTTGCACATCTTCATCGTCTTCCATTTTTTGAGCGAAGAATCCTGTAGGAGGCATTTGTTTTTCATCACCGCTTACAATAACTCTTTTAGCACGATATAAAGCTGGAATTGCATGTTCAATTAACATCTGCGAGGCTTCGTCGAAGATTAACACATCGAACAATCCAGATTGAAGTGGAATGGCTTGGGATACTACTTCTGGACTCATTAACCAAACAGGACGCAATTCCATCAATCCGATATCAGTACCCAAATTGATAAATTCTCGTAATTTTTTGTAATTCTTTCCACGCAATCGAGTGATGCTATTCCATTCCGTTTTTGATCCTAATTTGCTGACATCGATATTAAGGTTCAATAATTGACGATTTAGATCTCGGATTCTTTCAAGTAAGTTTTCCAAAGATTCTACATTGAGCTGAATTTCGCGCTCACTCATCAATAAGGATGGTGATTCTTTTTCGATCCGTTGTTTCCATCCGAGCAATCCCTCTCTTCGAACTGTTTTCTGAATAACACTACTCCATTCGTCAGCAGAAAACTTTTCAATATCATTGTCATATTCTCTAATCAAGCTAAATAACTTCAACAAACTTTTGTGATCATTTCCATTGCCCAAACGCATTCTGAATTTCTGAAACGGAATAAAGTGTTCCATGTCTAACAACATTTGTTGCAGTAAAGCAATGTCAGCATTATTCCTTAGAATTTTCGTGGCGAAATCGTTAGCAATTTCAGGTTCTAGCCATTCTCCTAAAGATGTGAGCTTTTCATGGGACAATTGTCGAGATTCAAAGCGTTCGTGTGCATCTTGTAGCCTGGTCACAAACTCTTGGTATTCAGAAACCGTTCCCGACCTAAGCAAGTTTCTAGTCTTGTTTTTTAGCGGACAACTACTAATCATTTCCACCCATTCGATTGTTTTTTTTAATTCGTTGCTTATGCTTCCTATTTTTACTCGCAAGAATTTGACTTCCGTTATGTTCTCTCTGTTAACTTTGAGTTTATCCAATAGTTTGAAAAACTGAATTCGATAGTTTCGGAATGACTGCTCTTGTTCTATAGATGCGGTCAATTCTTGTACTGATGTCGACTTGAGCCTTATCTGTTGCGCCTTCAGTATTTTTTTGAGTCGAGCATTATGAACAAGACCAAAGGGATTTAGGAATTTGAAGAAAGAAGTACTTAAAAAATAACTGCAACTATTTGCAAGTTTCTCCAACTCTTCATCTTCTAATTTTTGCAAGCTCTCTGAGAAGTGCTTGTATCGCAAACTGGTGATTAATGCTCCTACATGTTCAGAGATTTTGTCAAGCGCTTTGGATATATCTTGCGCAATAGAGGTGTCGTTATATTCATCATGCAACAAATCGAACCATTGTTGAATATTAAGCGCATCATTTTCTGAAATGTTCTTAATTTTTTCTCCATTTTTATCCAACCAATCACCAAAATGTTGAGCTTTAGAACCGTCGAATGCACTCGAAGTTTGTTCCAAACAAGCGATACGCCTTTCTTCGGCGAGAAGGAATTGTTCTATGTCATTTTGTATGGAATTACTTGTAGCCTGGTCGAATTGCGTAATTTTGAGATTGACTAAGGAGCTACTTTCATAGGCTGAAGGCATCCAATAATGAATCAAGCCCTTGACTTGTTCTTCAAGTTGATTGAGTTCATCAGCAGTTATGAATTCTAAGAATCCACGAGCTTCGGGAACTTCAATATAAATCTTTGATTTTAATTCAATCAACTCGGAAAGAATGTTTCTGTAAGTTGCGCCTGAAATTTCATCCACCACATGAATTTCTTCAGACAATACGTTAAGTTCTGATTCAATCCGATCAATCTTCTTTGCAAGACTATTTCGTTGAATTTCAATCTCTCGGAGAGAATTTTCATGTGCGAGTTTCTCGAAAAAGTTTGGAATCTGTTCTCTGACACTCTGAATCGTAGATTGTCGATCTCGATTCACATCTGTGATAGTCATGACACGTTGTTCTAACCGGATGGCCTCAAGTCGTTTTAGAATAACTTGAATAGCAGCTCGTTTTTGCGAGACCACTAATACCTTTTCTTGACGACCGATACAATCGGCGATAATATTCACAATGGTCTGACTTTTACCTGTTCCTGGCGGACCTTCAATCACAATTCCGGGGTTCAATCGACTTTGCAATACCGCCTTTTCTTGGGATGGATCAATGGCAACAACAGTGTATCTATCTCTTTCTTGAATTTTTTCGTCAAAATTGGTGACTTCAGGATCATTTATCTTTAATACAGCTTCCATTGCCGTGTCGGTATGTGCTAACTTTTGCAACATTCGCATATCTTCACTAATGGCTTGCCCCGTGAAATTTGCATTGAAAAAAACTGCGGAACAATGCAATTCCTGTCCAGATTCCTTCCGCATATAAGAAACCGCAGGATGATTGGTCAGCTCGGTGTCTTTAGTCGTGATAAATGAACCCAACGCATCCATAACCTCCTGAACGGTTAAACTTTGTTTTGCAAGAATATCTATGCAGATTTTCTTGATTCGATCGAATGAATCTCCGTCTAAAACACTTGACAATGCCGGATTGATTCGCACTTCGCTGTTGAATTTGTCGAATGCAATATCCAATCTTTGCGCTCCTCGATTGCTCAATTTAAGATATACAGGCCACAATAGAATTGGCAAAATTCTAGGTCGATGTTTTGATTTACTTTGACTTACCAAGAAGGGAAATCCCAAATACAGGGAGTCCAATCCTGTATCTCGTTTGAAATTAGCTGCTTTTAACAGCATTCTTCTTGTGCGCCGTTCTAACAAATGATTCTCACTAAAAGCAATAGGATCGACTGTTTCAACATTGGAGGAACGATTGATAATTTGTTGTAATAGCTTTTCTGATGGTTTGAAAGGTGTTTCTAATTCTGTGATATCAATCCGTGCAGAATGAGTGGAAATAATGAGTCGAACCAATGGTCCTCGAGAGGACGCATAAATGATTTTTTTTTCGTAATACTTTAATAAACTTGATGCATATTCATGTTTAGGAGGCGTAATCCAATGTTTTTTGGGTAGTGATAAACACAAAATGGATTGAATGATTGGCAATCGTTTTTCAATTCGGAATTGATCGGACCAGCGATTCAAAGCATCATTTTGACTCTTGGAAAACCCCTCTAGGTGTTGAGTGAGCAACTCGTAAATTTCCAATCTGGATTTAATTAGATATTCTCTGAAAAAATCTTCGTTTACTTCAATCTGATTCCTCTGTGCGAGCTTTACCGTATCGTTTGTTACTTGATTTAATGAGTCAAACTGATTACGCTTGGCACTGATAATGAGGATCAAATCTTCTTCACTAGGTCGGAGATCACCCATTAGATTGGACAAACTGACGTTGTTTGCATCGGGATATAGTTGACGTAACAAATCCATTTCGGATCTCAACCGAACTCGAGAAGTACTTAGGCAGTTGAGATTAAATCGATCTAGATCCAATTCGATTTCTAAACTCCTGGCCTTAGCGACAATATTTAATTTTCTATATTTTAGGTTCACCAACCATTTTTCACGGTCAATTTCTTCTAAATACATAGGAATCTTTCCTTCAATGAGTTCATTGGCCATTTCAGGATTGCTCAACAACCAAGCAGGAATGATAATCTGTCCTCGCCAAGTAAGTGGCAAAGATTCGTTCAAATGCATCAAAGCAAGTGAAAATCGCCATTCCAGATCGATACCTTCCATTGTTCGGAGATTTCGAATAGTGGATGTCAATTTTTTGTCCTGTAAGGTTTCATCGATCCAACTAGACAATTCCCCCGAGGTAAAGGTTGCTAACCCATCATCCCAATTGGATTCCTCGGCAGCGGACAATGCAAAATAATTCGGATTACTATGAATGTCGGCACCCAGTGTTATAGTTTTTTCGCTTTTCCGTACTACAGGATTTTCTGAATCTACAGGTGGGGCGATGTATTCTTTATTCAACCATTTTTCAACCTCGTTCCAGTTCCATCGTTTCAATGGATCCCTGCATAACAATCCTTTGAGCAAAAGCAAAAATCGCTCATCGATGTCTGTTGGCAATTGAACACCACGAGTCACCAAATGAATCATGAAGGCTTTATCATCAATGTTATGAAAGAAGCTGCCTTGGGTAACTTGCTCTAAAACTACCATACCTAAACTCCACCAATCTGATGCGGGACTTACAGCACCAATAATCGCTTCGGGAGCTGTGTATCGTGTAAGTTCTAAAGGCGAATCTGTATCTAAATCATAATCGGACAAACGTGCAGAACTGAAATCAATTACCACGAGATCAAAAGAGTCTTTTTCACGAATCAAAATATTATTCGGACTCAAATCTCGATGTCGAATTCCTGAATCAGAAAAATCGCGCAATGCTCTTCCAATTTCATCAACCAATTTCTCGATCTGTGCCACTTCCAAATAGCCAGATTTTCCAATAGAACCTCCTGTTATTCGTTCTGTAACTTCAAAAAATCGATCTTCCCACAAGCCTGTTTGAATCAATTCCGCCACATGATCTGTGTCTGATTTTTGAAGCACATCGTAAATGGCCTTGTCTGGCTCGAAATCTCTGTGATAAAGCGTCAAAAAGTGAATCTGCTCTTGATCATTTTTGACCAAAAAACATTCTTTAGTAGCACTAGAAACATTAATGGCTTCCACCACCGTATATGCGTCAATTTTCTGAAATGTTGCTTCTTCGCTTGCAGATGATAATGTATCTGCAATATCGGCTCCGCACTCCATGCACATGAAATCATCGGGACCGGTTTCGTGTCCGTTTTCACAGTATCTCTGTAAAGGCTCGTCTTTGTTAATGATCTCTACAACACCATCAATCGGAGTTTGATTGACGTTCATCAACAACCAACTACAAGTACCATCCTCAACCGTATTCTGACAATATATTTCGTGCACTGGTCGTTGGCTTTTACAGGATGGACAGACTCTTACAAACTTCATGACTTTAGATGTTTTAGAACACCCTGTGTGTGCTGTAGGTCAACATTATTTTCTTTAGCATTTTCAGCAATATCAGTCATTCCATTGTAAGGAATGCCGGTCATCCACACCGTATCCCTTTCGAAATGTATGTCCAATTTTTTCTCAAGTGATTTTTCTAAATAACTTTCAAAATCATGTTTTCCCAAATCTGTCAATAGATGCATTTGCTGATTATCACTTCCAAGCAAGGCTTTAGTTTGTGGCTGCTTATGATCATAGGGTTCGGAAATCAAAACATCGATCCATCCACTGCGAACCTCTTTTTTTGTTCTCAGTTGTTGGAAGGAATATCCACTGTAAACCAAGACAGATTTTTGATATGATCTTAAAAATTGTAACAACTCAAATAATGCTTCTTCTTGATCAAATGGTTCGCCGCCAGAAATTGTAATTCCATCACTTTTGGGCAACCATTGTTTCAATAATTCTGTTACCTCTTCCAAAGAAATAGAGTTGATTCCGAATTGCCAAGTATCCACAGAAATGCAGCCTTCGCAATGAATAGAACAGCCTTGAAGCCAAATACCAATTCGTTTTCCGAATCCGAGGGTTGTTACCGGGAAATGCAGTCGAGAAATTCCAATCTTCATTGAGTTAGGTTCTTTGGAGTTTGATATGAGTAGATCGGTTTTCATTGAATATTTTAATTGCTTCCACAATATCTCCTTTAGATGGATTCAATGAGAACAAAGCTCTTGAAATTGGTGTAATGAAATGATATTCGATCATATTTCGAACACCACGTCCTCCGTTGGTTAAATCGGAAATAGAAAGTTCTTTTAATTGATCTCTAACATTTGCACCCAAATTCAAGGTAATTTCTAATTGTTCTTGAATAGCGTTGATCTGATTGTCGATCATCATATCGAAAATGAGTTCTCCTACGTCTTTCCGGATATAATCGAATACGATAATGTTCTCTCCAATTCGATTTAATAACTCGGGGCGATTTAAGTCAAATTTAAAGTATCGATCGATTTCTTCTTTTACTTTTTCTTCGACTATTTCATATGAATCTTCATAACGAACATTGGGTATTCGTTCTCCGGTTAAGGTCTCTTTATAGATTCCTAAGTTGGAAGTAAATACGATAAGGGTTTCAGAAAAATAGACTTTATCTCCGCGTCCACTAGTGAGCACTCCATCATCCAAAATTTGTAAGAATTTATCCAAAATTCGCGGATGTGCTTTTTCAATTTCATCGAACAATACCACGCTAAATGGTTTCTCTCGAACTGCATTGGTCAATTCACCTCCGACATCGTACCCTATATAACCTGGAGGTGCTCCAATCAAACGTTGCGATGCGTGTTCAGCGCTGAATTCCGACATGTCAAATCGGATATATGAACTCTCATCACCAAAGAGTAAGCTAGTCACAGACTTTGCAAGCTCAGTCTTTCCAACTCCCGTGGGACCTGCTAAGAAAACCACTCCTCTGGGACGATTGTTTCTCTTAGAAGAACCTACACCTGTAATGGCACGTTTTACAATATCTAGCAAATGTTGGACAGAATGATCTTGACCCTTAACTCTAGTTCGAATAAATTCTTCTCCTTCTTCGATTTTTTTTCGATCAATTTTCATCCATGGGTCTTCTGTAACGCCAAGTTTATAACGTCGTACAGCGTCTGCTATTTCATCAACAGGTATGGATTCTGATCTCGCCAACTCTAAGATAGATACTAAATCCAAAAGCAATAGACCTTCTGTTTCGTCAACAAAATCTTGGATGATTTGAATAGCTTTTTCTTCATCTGAAAACATTCCTTTAATTAGTGGAGTAACTAGTTCCCTTCGAGAAAAATGATCTGGTCTACCAATTCTAATATGTCTAATTTTGGGATTATTGATAGTCATCCAATCGGGAAGATCCCCTTCTTTATCCACAATCCATATCACGCTATTATAAAAAGGCTTTGGAGGCGATCCAAAAGGGCGAGTTTCTGTTTTCTGTGACAATACATGTGCTTGACTAAACGTATCATGCTCGGCTTTCGATAAACTCTCTGGATTTATAAGAAACTGAGAAGCAAAATCAATAATTAGTGCAATTGGCGCCTCACGATAACCCACAATATTATTCAAAACCGTATCAAAGTTCTGCAAGTTGTTATAGATCGTGTCTTTTTTTAATGGGATTTCTAGTTTCTTATATAACTCCTCTTTTTGTTTTACCTCTCCTTCGAAAGATGGTATACTAAAACCTTTCAATGGATTGTAATAAACTACATTATTGTAACCATAATTCTTGAGTTCTAATTCAATTACATTTTCAAGTTTATGCCATTCAAAAACATCTGATTCATTCTGAATTAGTTGTAGATCTTTTGTGTTTCCTGAGAGGATAAACTGACTCTTTAAAGGGAGAAATCTTCGAAAATCCCGTAACCATCTTGCTTTAGTTCCTTTCATGTATTCAATATCTGTTTAATGCTTAATTCATTGCTATCTGTCTCCATGGCAATCTCTTCAAACTTCATTTCAAGAGTTTCTTTGTTTTTTAACTATACCAAAGGTTTTTCAATTGATATATCGCAGTATTTTCGGCCAACCATCTCAATAGCGTGAACACATTGTGTCAATGTTTCAAAAGCTGTCAGTAGCTTAGACCGCGTGAGAATCAGCCATGTCTATATCGAGGGCTTTAGCACAAGAGGAAGACAGAAAGGGCCGCGCTTTCGTTCTTATCTGCGTTACAATTTAGTCTTTTTTGTAGGAAATACAATTCTATTATTAACTACTCCTAAACCAAAACCGTTGTTAGGAAGCTAAATATTTCTTTAAGTTATATAAATAACAAAAAAAACAAAGCCCCGTCATCATTACGATAACGGGGCTTTTTGCGGAGAAAGAGGGGTTATTCGTTACACTCATGATCCCAAAATGGCTATCCTGGGCAAACATAAAACCCTTCACCAAGCTGCGCTTTGTGAGTTTTGTATTTTCTTGCGCGAGCCGAAGCAAGCTTCACTCACTCCATAAAACACAAAACCCGCAACGTTTCCATTGCGGGTTTCTTTTGCGGAGAAAGAGGGATTCGAACCCCCGGAGGTGTGACCCTCAACAGTTTTCAAGACTGCCGCATTCGACCACTCTGCCATTTCTCCTGAGTGCTTCATCATCCCGAAAGCTATCCGGGTTCCTGAATGCGGTTGCAAATATAATATGTTTTTAAGTTTCTGTAAACTTTTTTAGTTGAAAATTTTTGAGCCTAAAATAATGTTAAGCTGGTATGCAACTTTCGTCACTCCTTGTATTTTTATAACTACTAACCTGAACCGTATGTCTGAGATACTCCGTCGAATCGTTAAAGCCAAAAATCTTGAAGAAAACCCATTCTTTAAAGACCCAGACAGCCGTATCATAGAAATTACATCAGATAAAGGTGAAGTGTTTACTGGCTATTACCAGGCCGATGACGGAACTTACTACACAGAAAAAGATTGGCTCGACCACCAACGGCAACTCGAATTAGAACAATTGGCCGAACAAGAATACCAAGCACAACAAGAAAAACTTGCTGCCGAACGGGAAGCCAGAGCCCTTAAAATCGCTGCCCTGGAAGCAATGAACAAAAAGAACAAATCAACTGGCACTACCAAATGGATTAAATTTTTCGGAATCGCCAGTATACTTATAGCTGTAATCGCCATTACCTATTCCTTTTGGCCCCGCACTACTAACATTCAAAAAACAACTCCAAATACTGTTGCAGTAGACACATTAAAAACTTCTACTAAAGTCAATAAATTTGGAAATGCCACTATCACCGGTACCGATGTACGCATGCGGGCAGAACCCGATTTAAAGGGGAAAATTGTTACTTTTTTTCCTGATGAAGGAGAACGTATCCAAATGCTCCAAGCTGCCAATGACTCGGTAAACTGGGCACAAGTACGCCGTGAGAACGGAATCACAGGCTGGGTGTATGGACAATATGTAAAGGCAGATACACTTCAAGATTAAGGGTTTGTAGCATTAAAATCGACTACTGTTTTGATGAAATCTGTAACATCAGAACTTAAAATAGGTCTTTTAGATATCAATCAACAACCCATCAATGAAAATCCTTCTCTCATCAATCGCAATCCTATGCTTATTTTTTAATAGTTACGCACAGGGAAAAAAAACACTTCAAATTACCAGAACCAATACCTCTCCTAAAATTGATGGTATCCTGGACGAACCCATTTGGGAAACAGCAGAAGAAGCTAAAGATTTTATACAGTTTAGGCCAGATATGGGCGTAAAAGACACCCAGGCTAATAAAACCATCGTAAAAATGACCTACGATGATCAGGCATTGTACGTCGGGGCCTATCTCTATGACGACCCCACACTTATCGCAAAACAACTTTCAAGTCGTGATAATTTTGGGCAATCAGACTTTTTCGGATTTGTGGTTAACCCAAATAACGACGGTCAAAATGATGCAGAGTTTTTTGTATTTGCATCTGGTACCCAGGCAGACGCAATTGCCAATCCCAGTATTGGTGAAGATTTTGGATGGAATGCAGTCTGGAGCAGCGCCGTAACAATTAACGACGACGGATGGGTGGTAGAAATGAAAATTCCATATCGTTGCCTTCGGTTTGACAACAGCAACCTAGACACTTGGGGTATCCAATTCCACAGACGTTTCCGAAGAGATGATTCACAATATACCTGGAACCCCATAGATATCACCAAAGGGAATATTGGTTTGTACCATGGTGAGCTAAACGGTCTCTCAAACTTGGAACCTCCAGTCCGAGTACTCTGCGTTGA